>CM062077.1:4063425-4663425 GCA_031163375.1 Conogethes punctiferalis | reverse complement strand
ACCTACTATTAACTGCTATTAAGAGTACCTAAAACGTGTTTTGCAAAACGTTTGGCCCTTGAAAAGTCGTTCGTATTGGGGACAAAACATCATGTTTTCGCCTTTTACGGAGTAATTGAGTTGTTAATTCTTTGCTAAATTATATCCATTTTTTTACTAGCCTCTACTGTGCTACTGTTGGGCAAAACCCTCCTTAGTTTCACTTAGCAATTATTTTTATTACAGATGTATTTAGAATGATTGCTTAAAAAAGCTCCGGCTAGCGAATAAGAAGTTTGAAGTACTGTTTTAAGTTTTCATGGACAATATGTTAATTAATGGTATTTTTGCTGTGTAGGTATTTGATATGTGAAGATCCAATACCTACTTAGTTGTCAACACAATATTATATTACCTAGTTATATACAATAGCAAAAGATGTTCCGAGTTCTAAGATCGAAAAGCTGAGAATTAGGTTATAGGTAAGTAGGTGTTTAGATTGATCTGATGGTCTGGTTGAACTATGATGATCGGTGATTAAATTAAAACCCAAATTGATCTGGAATTATGCACTAGTTTATTTTCGTACTTATGAATACAATCGTATTGACCTCATAGAAAAGTGATCTGAATGAGAGTGAAAAAACCTCCATACAAAAATCATTGTATGCACTTTTCGTTGCTATGGCAACGGAAAAAGAACACATTAATTTTTACTCATAATTCGTGATTGCCAGTACCACGATGAACTGTCAGAGAGGTTTAATATGTGTCTTGTAATCTTGCAGCCAAATATTTATTAATTATATTTTATATTATGTACATAATACTTACAAACAACATTGAGGTCATAAACATGCCGCCCCCGTAGGACATTTATTGACAAAATGTCCTAGAACTTTATTCGTACATTATGATCTAAGTATACCAAATTAAATAATGACTTAATAATATTTACAATAAAATATACACACGACTTCATCCTTTCTACAACATATCAATCATTTGACCAGCTTATGATATTGATACCTTTACATGTAGGTACAATCTACCTTTTTTTAAATCTTTTTTTACAAGGATATTCTTCACATATTTTCACAGAAGATTGTTCTTCCTTATTGAGTTGTGTATTATGCGCTATCTGAGAGACATTTGTTGGTGATCTAATGTTTTGCGAACTACTAACTTTAGCTGAATACTGAAATCTGTTCTGCGAGGCGGAGGATTGGTGCAGTAATGAGTGATGGCGCCTATTGCAGATTTTACAATTTGTATATTTTTTACAATTATGTACAGAATGGTTGCTGCCTAAGCAATTGAAACATATATTTCTTTTTATTACAAAGTCACGTTTCTGTTCAGAGCTAAGTTTGATGAACTCCTTACAAAAACAAAGTTTGTGATAGTTAGAGCAAAATTCACACTGTAAATGGTTTGGACTACTAGTAACTAGAAATGATTTAATATTGTCCTGAGAATCCAGTGATGGATTCTTTTTATTACACTCAGTATGGAATTCCGTAGTAGGGTGCAAAAGGGAATGATTTTGATTTGAACTAGCTAATGTTGCACTATGAGCTGCCAAAGAAACTTTACTGTGTTGATCTGTCTGATGTTGATGTTTACCTTGTGAACTGATATTACATTTTTTCAGGTCTAAACACTCTAATGCTCTATAACGGTTCTCTAAAAATATTTTGAGTTGTTCAAGAGTAGGCAATTCCGTAGAAGAATTGCCTGCTGTGCTTAGTTCCCACTGTTTGCGGGTTTGTAGGTCTAATTTATTAGAAACGATATATATGATCATGATATCCCAAGAGGATACATCTAAATTAAGGTTTGTTAATGCACTTAAACAGTCATTTGTGGTGTCTAATAATTCCTTTAAAGATGCAGCTGATTCCACTAACATACTTTTTTGACCGAACAATCGTTTGAGTATACAATTAACAAGATATTTTTTATTATTGTATCGATTTTGTAATAGCTTCCAACACTGTACGTAATTGCTCTCTGTAATCGGTATGTGTCGAATCAACTGCTCCGCTTCACCAACAAGATGACACTTTAAATAGTGCATCTTTTGAACTCTATCCAGTGAACTATTATTGTGTACTAATGATGTAAATAACTCTCGGAATGTCGTCCATTCCGAGTAATTACCTGAAAACATAGGGATCGAAATCTTTGGTAACTTAACTAATGAATTATGACTACTACAACTAGTGTTATACAAACATGAAGGTGTTAGTTCATTTAATTTTGTTTTTAAAAAGGTTTTGTACTCTATATATGTGTCCTTAGTTTTGTCGTATATTTCTTCCGTAATATAAATCGAATAATCTAATTCTTCCTGCTCGTGACACATAAATAACTTAGCATTATTATTGTTAAATGATGACCATTCTACCTCTAAATTTTCTAATCTAGTTTCTATGTGTTCTTTTGTCAATTGTTCTTTTGGAAACTTCGTGACTTTAATTAAACACCTTTCAATCGATCTTTGAATAGACTTTTGAACATTAATTATACCTACCCTCCATCTTTAATAGCTATTTACAAACTCAAAAGAAAAACTAAAAGTTAAACTGAACTAGGTACTTAGCACTAACTGTGAATATAACTATACATACATATTATGTACTTACATTTTATGGACATTAAAACTATATAGAAAACACAACCTAACTTGTATTTTGTACAAAACTTAAACCAAACTTAAAAAGTTAATACTATGTTCTTAGACCTAAAATTACATAGGTACAAAATAGAAGTACAAATCTTCAACACTGAAAGTATTTGTTCAATAATTGTACTCACAACACTTCACATCACAAATCGTTGAAATCCCTGATAAATGAGGTGGTAAATTGTAGCGCTGCCCAGCACACGTTGCGAGACTGCGAACGTCGCGTTGGTTACCTCGATAGATGGTTGCGCTCCTCTCGTGCTGTGCTGTGCTGCTGATGGTATAACTTAAGTACTTTTAGTAGCACCCGCATCCACTATAAATGGCACGTAACTGAGACGGCGAACGTGCGACGCGGTGCTTGCCTGATCTTCGGTTACACAAATATCGGCGTCGGAGGACCAATGTTTAGATTGATCTGATGGTCTGGTTGAACTATGATGATCGGTGATTAAATTAAAACCCAAATTGATCTGGAATTATGCACTAGTTTATTTTCGTACTTATGAATACAATCGTATTGACCTCATAGAAAAGTGATCTGAATGAGAGTGAAAAAACCTCCATACAAAAATCATTGTATGCACTTTTCGTTGCTATGGCAACGGAAAAAGAACACATTAATTTTTACTCATAATTCGTGATTGCCAGTACCACGATGAACTGTCAGAGAGGTTTAATATGTGTCTTGTAATCTTGCAGCCAAATATTTATTAATTATATTTTATATTATGTACATAATACTTACAAACAACATTGAGGTCATAAACAGTAGGTATCGTTAATAGAACCCATTTAGGCAAAAAAGTAAGTACCTACCTATATCATATTTTGACAACAAATTCAATCTGTGATACTTCTCACAATATTTTAGTAGGTACCGAATATGACCTAGTGAAAGAAAAAATACGTTATATCCTATAGTAATTTTAAAAATTTGGGCGATTAAGAAAATGCTGTGAGTAAAAAGAACACTGATATTAATAAGAGTACCTACCTATACGTAAAATGTTTTCACTTACCTCCCGTAGCAAGCCATTGTGTCCTTAGCCACCTTTTCGCACCCCTCGTCCGTCCCCAGATCCGCCACAATAGGGAGAGTCTTCTGCCCCTTTTCCTTCTGACACCTCTCGGCTACACTCAAAACATTCCCTTCGTTCCTCCCAACCACAACCACTTGGGCTCCACATTTCGCGAACAGGATAGCAGTGGACTCTCCTATGCCTGCACTAGCGCCAGTGACAATAACAACTTTACCGTTGAAATTGAAGTCCATTGTCGCTTTTGTTACGATAGTCTTTCAATTGTCTCGTATACAGCAGCAGTCGTATAATGAGGTCCCGTATTAGGATCGCTGAAGTGAAGATCTGAATGAATGGTTGGTAAAATTATTGAAAAAGGTCAGTTAGTAGGTACCTATGGTTGCTAGCTAACACGACTATTACGCAAAAGGCTTCCTTCCAGACTGAGAGCTTATGGTCGTGAACTGTGAATTCATATTTTTATAGTTTCACAAATAATTTATAACGTAGCAGATCTATTGTAGGTAATGTCAGGTACCTATGTTACTGGGAACTCTATAGCGTTCTGTCCCACTATTCAGATCACTATGGGAACATAGTCGATTTCGACAGTTTAAAGATAGACATGTATGTAGATAGATATCTTCATTGCACACCAAAAAGTTGTCGTAGAAATGACCTATACCTACACTTGAAATTTTGGATTTTAATTAAGTATGTGATTAGAGCTTACTGGATGACGAAAATTTTCAACGTTCTGGTCTTATCCAGAGGTTCTCAAATAGCGGCTGAAAATGCGGCGAAATGGTTCCAGTAAAGGATGGTACGGCCAGTGTTTGCTTCGCGCTCGACTTGGTGGGGTCACTGCCGTGCCCCCCGATAGAAAGGGTGATGTTGTGTGACTTAGCCCTTGAAAATTTTTTATAGGTTAGTGGGTACCTAAAAGTCAATATTGTTTACACTTATTGTTATATCTGTTTGTAACGTTTTCCAAGTGGCGATTTTCCATCGTCAATGGATAGCGGTTCGGGCGACAGATTGCACTAATCTGGTGCTAAAAAAATGGTGTCATGAAGCACCTGGTTACAAGGGTCGGTACCCAAAGACGGTTCTTTGTGTACCTTTCAACGGCCAAGCCACACACAATTAACTACGAGTATAATAATAAAGAAATCGCAGTAAGGAACCTTAGACTTGGCACGACTTTGTCTAGATTTCATTACTTTTTAGAGATAAACAAGCAGCTCCATCGAGATTTGGCTAGTTTTTAGGGTTCCGTACCTCAAAAGGAAAAAACGGGACCCTTATAGGATCACTTTGTTGTCCGTCTGTCTGTCTGTCCGTCCGTCCGTCTGTCAAGACCCTTTTTCTCAGGAACGCGTGGAGGTATGAAATTTATATCAATTACTCAGGTCTACTGTCCCTTGAAGCTGTGAAAAAATCAAACTTCTAAGCCAACGCAATCAAAAGATACAGCCGTTTATGCCGTAAATTTTCGACACTTGCAAGGGAATCAAAACCTACAGGATGCTTCCCGTGAACTCAGAATCTTGAAATTTGGTACGAAGCAACGTCTTATAGCATAGATAAAGGAAAAATTACGAAAACCATAAATTTTTAGTTACATCACATAATATATTTTTTTTAATAATTTTAAACTTACTACCCATTTCCTCATAAACGCGTAGAGGTATTAAATTGAAATTCATACCAAATACTCAGGTCTATAATACCTTTAAGCTGTAACAAAATCAAACTTCTATCTCAACGCAATCAAAAGAAACAGCAATTTAAGCTGCATATTTTGAAACTCTCAAGTACTCGCAAGGGAATCAAAACCTAAAGGGTACTTCCAGTCGACCTAGAATCTTGAAATTTGGCATGAAGCAACGTTTTATAGCACACATAAAGGAAAAATTCCGAAAACCTTAAATTTTTAGTTACATTACAAAATATATATTTTTTAATAAATATAAACTTATTACTTTTTTCCTCATGAACGCGTAGAGCTATCAAGTTGAAATTCATATCAAATACTTAGATCTAATTGCCTTTGACCCGTGAAAAAAAATGACTCGATTGTCGTAATGAACGAACTTTGTAAACCTTGCAGGTTTGTACGGAACCCTCGGTGCGCGAGTCCGACTCGCACTTGGCCGGTTTTTAAAGAATGTTTTTGCCGGGATAGTTAATACGATATGAGAGTAGGTACTAGTAGTTTATTCATATACCTAAGAAATAAAAATATAGAAGTGACAGGTATATGAACTATAAAATAAAACTATGGAAGTACTTAAATGCAAATATGAAGAAAATTTAGCCTTTTATTTTGTAAGTCACAAACCGCCGTGCTCGTCTCATAATTTTATGTGTACTTACCTATTTTTATTTTTCAATCATATTTATTTCGTAATAGGTACAAGATACTTAGATACCTCAGATTGCACAAGATTATGCAATGTTTTAAAACCCATTTCAAAGTGTTTACAATGATAAAAACACGTCAATAAGATAACATACCTATAGTAAAATGAAATTGAAAATCGAGTGTGAGATAAGCTGCGATTGAAATGTCTAATTCATCGTGACACAAGATAAATGAAAAACTGGCCAAGTGCGAGTCGGACTAGCGCACGTAGGGTTCCGTAACAATATTCATATAAATATTTTTTATTTGTATTACCTACATTTGAGTTGATTGAATGAAAGGTAAAATGCGGTTTACGATTTTTAACGTACTTATTAAAAAACTAATTATTAGATCTCATTTAAACCAATTTTCGATGGAAGTTGGCATGGTAATGTGCCTACATCACATACTTATTATTTTTACATTCATCATTCTCTTATTTTAGAGGTTACTTATTTATTTAGCTCAGAAAAAAATTATATTAAAAACCTCAATATCATTTTTGAGGACTTATTCATAGATACCCCACACGTACCTATGGGTTTGATGAAAAAAAATTGAGTTTCAGTTACCTTTAACTCTTACAGTTACGGAAAAAGTGACTGTGACATACGGACGGACAGACGATCAGACATAATGAATCTTTACATTTTTTGTCATTTGGCTACGGAACCTTAAAATGACATTCGTATGCGTTCAGGCCAAGTTCATTACTTTCGGATTTCTTACTACGGATTCTATTAAGCAATAGCTTTTTAGAGTAGGAGGACAGCAATGGCCTTTTTCACTTTCCATCAGGCGATAAAAAATGAAAGAGAATCCCAAGTCACTGCAACAACGGGCAAGTAGGTACTTAACCCGCCAATCAGTTGCTACTGCCATGGCGGCCCGTAAGCGGCTTTTTCTCTTCCAGTTTGAAAGATCCCATATCAAATGATGGAGGAAACAATGTGTTTCCAATTCGATGTGTGTGTTGTTGATTGGATGCAGGACACCACGAAAACTAATATTTCTAATTATATTAAGTAATTGACATACATTTTATAATTGAGTAACACAAGTTTTTCTACTTTTTACATCGCTATACCTATCTCCGAAATGGTGATTCTTAGGAAAAAAAAGTGTAAAAACATGTTGTACCTCGTATTTTTGTCTCGTCTATTTTTATGATAAAACTTACCTATTTTTGCAACATTAATTAATTCATCTTGGATATTTTTTTTTCCACGCCTTTGATTTATGTGGATAATTGTCAAATTGTTTGTAGGGTTCCTAACATTCATGCCAATTTTGCTAATGCTAGGTGCGAATTAATGTAACCTTGAATGTCTATTTTGACCGGGCTATATATTATAAAGTACCTACCTTAAACTTGGCTAGTTTTAACATTGGTAGGTAGTGTTATCAAGATTGCTGATTGTCAAGTGGTAGTACAGGGTTAGGAAGTAGGTAAGTAGGTAGATACCTTTTAATCTGCATAGATAAACTAGTAAATAAATACTGCAGTCCTTCAGTAACTTAGTTCTATAGTGAAGCTCAAAATGGACTTAGACTTCTCTGGTAAAGTTGTTTTGGTGACCGGCGCGAGCGCAGGTATTGGCGAGGCCACCGCGCTTCTGTTTGCCAAGCTTGGCGCCAAGTTGGCTCTAGTTGGCAGGAATGCGGAGAACTTGGCCGATGTCGCTAAGCGGTGCAAGGCGGAGAAGGGCTTGGCGCCACTAACTGTCGTGACCGACCTATCCACCGACGCCGGCTGCGAGAAAGTCGCTAAGGAGACTATTGCTCATTTTGGGAGGTGAGTTTATTTTGATACTATACGAGGCAGCTCAGACGATAGACTATCCGTGACGCACTTTTTTGCAATTATATGCAGTAACGCACACAACGCGCAAAAATCTGTCGCGGATATTTCACAGACTCAACGCACACGACGCACATCTTCGATCATTCTGTCGGCAGACCTAGACGCTCTTTTTAAATGTCTCAGATACAGACTCTATCGCACAAAAAGTGTGCCGTCTGCGCTGCACCTACCTGTTACTTGCGGATACTTAGAACATCCTTTTGGTTTGGTTGTGTCTAGAAGTCAAATAGAGTTTTGCTGTAAGTGCCGTAGCTAACATAAAAAGACAGTGATCATCAAATATGTACTTATAAGTCTACCTAGTACTAATATTTTATAATAGGTAAGTACTAATATTTTCCTTTTGACCCAATTGTCATAAAAATTGAGAAACCTTAGTTTAGACTTTAGACCACGCCACCTATGCGGTATTTTTTTTTATAGTAGCACGACATAATGGCTTCCCTACGCCTGATGGAAAGCGAAAGAGAAGCCCAAGTCGCTGTGACAACGGGCAAGTAACTGGTCAGTTGCCTGTCAGTTGGTATGGTGCATAGAACACTACCGAGGTAGCCCTGCCGCGCTGTGGGTAGTTATATAGGTACGTACAGTCCCTCCGAGTTTCCCGACCCCTTTCTGGCAGAACGTTTGTAGCAGAACACCGTCGGAGTGAGCCCCATATAACCCAGGTGTCCCGTACCTAGTGCCCTGGGGAAAGCGTAAGGGCATTCTCGACTAAAAAAAATTTAACACCCATTGCATTCACGGTTAGGGACCTTCTCGATATGGCCAAGTTACCAGTTTTTTGGAATTCAAAGAAGAACATAAGCTATTCTTTCCCACCAGACTGGATATCCTGGTGAACAATGCTGGTTTGGGCGCACGGGCCACCCTACAGACCACCGATATGGCCGCCTTCGACCTCGTGTTCAACACCAACGTGAGGGGCGTGTACAACCTCACCAGGCTGCTGGTCCACGAGCTGGTGAAGACAAAGGGGAACATCGTCAACATCTCCAGCGTCAGCGCCACCATGGTAGCTGTAGGCACC
This sequence comes from Conogethes punctiferalis, assembly GCA_031163375.1. NCBI lineage: Eukaryota > Metazoa > Arthropoda > Insecta > Lepidoptera > Crambidae > Conogethes > Conogethes punctiferalis. The sequence goes on along the minus strand of CM062077.1, from coordinate 4,654,431 downwards.
TTGCCGTACGGCATGACGAAGGTGGGTTATCCATTTATGTAGTTTACACTCAGAACTTTCGGCAATTTAGTTAGTTAGAGGGAGTCCAGGAGACTTGCTTAGGACAACTTAAATTATTGCTCTAACAACACTTCAAGACATACGTACCTATCGTTAGGGCCTATGGCTAGCTATCTTGCGCAAATCGTCAGTCCATCTAGCCTGTGGGCGTCCTACACTGTAGTGTATTTTTGCCGAAAGGCAGTGTGACTGCTGTGCATTAGGCTATTATGGCTAAAAATTGTAATTAGTCCGTCTTTTAGCTTATCCAAAAATAAAAGACACGTCTTTTTTTATTTGTAATTTAGACTAAAAATCACAAAGTTTTAGCCCGTTGAAATTACGCGTGACGTCACTCGGAGAGGCATTTTTACGGGAGCGAGTGACGTCAAAGACTCCCACTCCTAACTTTTGATGCCTTGTATCTTTGTTATTGTTTACTTGGATGAAAAAAGGAAAAATACATGTCTTTTATTTTTGTTTAAGTTTAGCTTAGACGGACTAATTACAATTTTTAGCCATAAAAGCCTATTGTAATGTACGAGTTACTTACTACGAGTATCTCTGCTAATATGTACCTAACTTTGACACTGTTGCAGGCGGCTCTTGATCATTTCACGCGGCTAACGGCACTGGAGATGGCGCCGAAAGGAGTTCGAGTTAATGCTATTAGTCCTGGAATCACAGTGAGTCTGATATTCCTACCTATATCTCTTACCGTTAGGTGACGAACCATGGAAACTGAATTCTGGCACAAAAGACACTGGCCATGATGGGCCAAACCACATAAAATTAGGCCCTCTTTTTTCGTACGTTTCAAAAATACATTTATCATCGTCATTATTATCAGCCTGCAAACGACCACTGCTGGACATAGGCCTCCGCCAATTGTCATTTGGGAGGCATTTGCCTTACCCACCAACCTTGGCAAGTGGGTTGACTTGGTGAATAAAACCTACTTTATTTGTACCCAGGTAAACGGTGCTGTCCGTTTCCTGATAATCCCTAAGTCGTGTAAGTGTGGTTTTCGGATTTAGAATTTTATTGGACTCGCCGTCCCGTAGGTTTCGTAGAAAAACACTTCGAATTGGTCAACATTTAATTTTTTTCTCCGAGTTCGGTTTACAAAACTTCTGAAACGGAAACCCATTCAGTACCGAAATGCCTTGTCTTTTTCTAACCTTAACGATTCGACAGCTACAAAGTAAACCATGGATGTTAACATGCCTTCAAATTCCAGGAGAGCAAGTTCCTCAACCGCCTCATGGACGATGAGCAGTGTAAAGAGCTGATGAAGGGCGCAGGCAGCGTGGTGCCAATGGGTCGTGTGTGTACCGGGGACGACATAGCAAGAGCGGTGGCGTTCATAGCGAGCGACAACTGCGCGTTGGTAACCGGAACTGTGCTGCCAGTCGATGGCTGTTTGCAGTACGGAGGCAGCGGACTCATCTCCAAGAAGCAAACAAACTAGCCCTCCACCAATGATGTGGACCCACTGTTCCTTTTTTTTAAAGTAGCTCGACATAATGGCTTCCGTACGCCTGATGGAAAGCGAAAGAGAAGCCCAAATCGCTGTGACAACGGGCAAGTAACTGGGGCACTACTACAAAAAACGAAAACGATCGTTCGTTGAACGGATCGCGTATTTTTGCCCCATAAATCCCTCTCATTTGTCCCTCCCGTGTTCGAATATACGAACTAAAATTCGTTAACGTCGATTTTCATCAATTTAATGGATATATTAGAACACGGGAGGGACAAATGAGAGGGATTTATGGGGCAAAAATACGCGATCCGTTCAACGAACGATCGTTTTCGTTTTCTGTAGTAGGGCCCCTTGTCAGTTACCTGTCAGTTTTCACCGCCACGCCGGCCCACCCCTAACCCCTCACGTGCTCCGGAAACCCTATTCACGATCCGGTGGTCATTTGGCTGCGGTATTCTATAGGGTGGAGGTCCTTCCCTGTACGGGCAGCTCAATTCGAGCGAAGATTCGCTATGCCTTACCCCTAAAAAGTCATAGGGTTCCAGGTTAGTCCCAAGCTTCCAGACGCAATAGATAGGACAATGGGATTTGGTGAATATAAGGCCATTGGGCCTTACGAGGTTGAAGGGGACCGGGGGACAACGAGAACACATCATCCAATACTCGAGATTATCTATTAGGTACCAATCAATCGCCAACCCGCCTACCCAGCGTGGCGATTATGGGTATATCCTCCAGATGTTTGCCCTAAGTGGCGAACAACTGGAGAGGCCTATGTCCCGCAGAGAACTGCAATAGGCTGATGAAGATGATGATGGAAATGGGCTGACTGCGTGGCAGCTATTTTTCTCAAGCTTTTGAATGAGTAATGTAATAATTTCCGTATCTAAATAAAGTGGCGCCCTCTATAACATATGTTTGTTTCTTGATTTTTCATATAATCTCAATTAAATTGTCCAAGCTTTCACTGTCATATATATTTTAAAAAGATAATAAAAAAGTTTTTTTTTTGTTCGAACGAATTCGTCGTTTTACTTGCATTATTAAATGTACCTACCTACCTCATACAGGTCAGTTAACAAAGGCTGACACGTTCAACACATTGACGTTAGTGTCTGTGAATAAACTGGCGGCGTGACGTCATACTCCATGCGAATAATAAAATGTCTGCCTGTCTCACTCGCGCGCGGTCTACTCGTTCGTAGCTTATGAGTGTGAAGTTGACAATAATAGTTTTGCTACTGTAAATATAGTGAAATTGCATAAGTGTGAGTACTGTGATCGCGCCAGCTTTGGTTATCTGAAATGTACATACAAAAAGCAATGACAGCAAAACATATTATGATTGTTTGAGTTACCTACACAAAAATAGGTAGAAGCAATTATTGTGTCTATTTTAGTGAGAGCATGATCCCAATTTTGCTTTATTTTAAAATCGTCAAAAATTGCACCTATATTTCATTCACGTTAGGAATGCAGAAAATCTCCAGTGTAGATAGATGATAAACCCTGTTTTTTTGTAGTTCAAACTTTTCTGTGTCAATTTATGGATGACCACTAAAATTAGGTGATAAAAACTAAATGTACTTAAAGAATCATAAAACATGTTTATTTGCTGGGATTTCAGGGTCGAAGATAAGGTAAGGTACCATAACGGGACCGCGGTCCATCTTGGTTTGGCGTTATCGGATGAAAACTTCGTATGCGTGTTGTAGGTCTTCCAAAGAACTTGTATGAATCAATTTCGTTCTTTAAGGAGTTTGCTTGCCGCGGGCATTACATCGCCATCTGTTGTTAGTATCCGGAACTAGTCTTTGTATGTTGTATCGATGTGGAGATAGTCACCGCAGCTCCACTATTTCTTTAATAATATAGAGCTCATGTTGCCAAACTGGGCGGACCCGTCCACTTGCACCACGGCGCCGGTGACCAGAGGGCAGTTGTCGCTCGCTATGAACACCACCATCCGCGCTATGTCGTCCCCGGTGCACACTTGACCCATAGGCACCGTTTTGGCCGCCTCCTTCAGGAATTCCCTGTACTGTTCATCTGTGATGTCGGTGATGCGTATGACGAATTTGCTTTCCTGGAAGTAAAGTTGCCGTTATTCTCGAAATCTTGATTCGAACGAACGAAAAGAATGTCAAAAAGTAGCAATTAGATACTGAAACCATATCACATACCTACTTACCTACGTTCACGTTTTCCAAATTTAACTCATTAAAAAGTAACTCAAAGACTTCTGTTGTTATTATGGGCGTTGCGACAGCAAGGATTGGCAGAAGGCAGGTCACAACCAAATGAGTCTCCGGGCCAGTTATGAGCGGTTATCACCACAACAACTTTACCTAGAGAGTAGCTGTTGCAAATTTTGCCCTCGTGGTTTCGCATGGATGTCCTAGAAGACGGCTAAGCGAATATAACGGGCAGTAGCGTTTACTTGTATACAGAAACCTACTGCGATCACCAATCCACCTGGCAAGCGTGGTGGCATCCAAGGCAAATCCCCCCAAATGACAATTGTCATTGGGGAGGCTTATTTCGACCTGTGGACGTTTGCCGGCTGAAGATGATGGTGATTGTGATTGGTTCGGAAAGTAGTTACCTACCCAAATCAATCAATCAACAGCCTTGGTCCGTCCACTGCTGAAAGTAGGCCTCCTTTGATTCGCGCCTAATTTCTCTATCCCGGCCTTCCCCCATCCAGCAACTGCCACCAGTTCTTCTAAGTTCAAGGCCCGCGGGTTGCGGGGCGTCCTGTACTACGTTTGTCTAAACGCGGTGTCCACTGCAAGATTCGTCTGCTGAACCTATTGTCGGCTTTGTTAATTAAACATCTACTATCACCTAGTATTATCTACTACATAGTTCAGTTGATAGGTACTTACTGTGTAACCAGGGCTGACGGTATTGACTCGAACGCCTTTCGGGGCCAGTTCCAGAGATGTGAGCCGGGTGAAGTGATCTAGGGCCGCCTGGAAATGGGGTAACAAACGATAGGTTAGCACTGCTCATAGCTGCCCAAAGTCATAACTATTTATTAATCTGTGCCAAAGTGGCGAACTACTGGGGAGGCCTATGTCCAACAGTTAAGAGAGGTAGGGCATAGCGAATCTTCGCTCGAATTGAGCCGCCCGTCCGGGGAAGGACCTCCACCCTATAGAATACCGCAGTCAAATGACCTCTGGGTCGTGTTTCTGCCGGTGAGTAGGGTTTCCGGAGCTCGTGGGGGGTTAGGGTTGGGCCGGCATGGCAGTGGCACCTGACAGGTAACTGACCAGTTACTTGCCCGTTGTCACAGCGACTTGGGCTTCTCTTTCGCTTTCCATCAGGCGTAGGGAAGCCATTATGTCGAGCCACTATAAAAAAAAAAAAGTGCACAGCAATAAGCTGATGATGTGTACGATTGCAGGCTCATGATGAATGTGTAAGAAGGGACTTGTCCCTACGAAAAGTGGAAGTGTACCTACTTCTACTTTTCGTAGGGACAAGTCTCTTACCGACCCGTCGTACCACCGAGCTAGGTGATCGTACTCGGGGACCGCGGTCCGATGGACCATCTTGGTTTTTCGTATAGAGGTACACTCAGTTGTGATGTAAACTTCGAATGCGCGTTGTAGGTCTTTCTTAGAACTTGTATGGAGCAATTTCGTCTAGTATGGACATTTTGTGCCGCGGATGTTACATCGCCATCTGTTGTTAGCAGTCAGAACTAATCTTTGTATGTTGTAGCGATGTGGAGGTAGATGTCGCTACAAATGGTTTAAAATACAGCCTACCTTCGACATGCCGTAAGGCAAACTGCCGACCACAGTCACGGTGGCAGCGATGCTGGAGATGTTGACGATGTTCCCCTTGGTCTTCACCAGCTCGTGGACCAGCAGCCTGGTGAGGTTGTACACGCCCCGCACGTTGGTGTTGAACACGCGGTCGAACGTGTCCATGTCTGTGGTCTGGAGGGTGGTGCGGGCGCCCACGCCGGCATTGTTAATTAGCACGTCCAACCTGCACAATGTTGTCTACATAAATAAATACCTACGACCGCTTAAAAAAATTGTAACAAAATTGTGAGGTCATCCTGAAAGCTCTTCTTATATAAAAAAATAAGATTACAAAGTCCGGCAGCCCAATGAATGGGATTGTGACAGATTTCAATTCATCTAATTGATCAACTGTCAATAAATTTTTCCTAAAATTAATACGCTTAAAAGTAGATAGGTAGGTAGGTATCTAAGTTATATAGCCCACTTAGTCACGGCTTTAAAATTATCTTATATTTATCCAAAATCTAGACAAATCAAAAATATCAGACATGACACACATTGCTCCGATCCCAAAGTAATCTTATGCACTTGTATAAATAACGGGTATCAGAACAACAAAGGCACAACAAATAATATAAATAATTAGATTAAATTCAAATATGAACATCCAGATACGGAACAAACACAAATGTCTTTCACATAAATGTTGAATGGGGTCGAACCCACGTCCCTTGGTTCAGAAGGCAGAGGTCACTACCAATTTTATTCAGCCACCGGGCCAGTTTTCTTCCAATATAACAAAATTACACAAACCTGCCGAATCGCGCAATAGTTTCCTTGGCGACTTTCTCACAGCCAGCGTCAGTCGCCAAGTCAGCGACTATAGCCAAAGGCGCCAAGTTCTTCTCCGCCTCGCAGCGCTTGGCGACATCAGCTAAGTTCACCTCGTTCCTGCCAACTAACGCCAAGTTGGCGCCAAGCTTGGCAAACAGAAGGGCGATGGCCTCACCGATGCCTGCGCTCGCGCCTGTCACCAACACGACTTTACCAGTGAAGTCTACGTTCATTTTGCTGTTTGACCGCGTGTTTGCCTCACAATAGCCGACTTGTCACTGAAGTAGATATTGTGATATCTCATAAGAGATAATATCTGTACAATTACGACTTGAGATAACGAACAAATGGGAATGGCTTGTAGATATACAACAGAAAATACAGTTGAGTATACCTAACGCGGTTAAAAATTAAATGAACAATGAATATCTTAGATGAGAAGAGCAACTACCTACACGAGTTTTATGGTTGCGTTCCATAAAATACCTCTTAGTCATAGCTGGTCCCTTTTGGGTAGTTCTCTGTAGAAATCTTTAGAAAAGAAAGAATATTCGGGACCGACCTGGAGCCGAGTCCTACATCAAACGACAATTGTTTAATGAAACTAAAAAATATCGCATTACAATAAGTTTAATATGCAATTTTAAATACATAAAAGCAAATATATTACACGAAAAATTTGATACAAACTGAACATTAAGATATTCAAATATCTATATAGGTATTTAATAATTATCATTACAGTCATGGAGCAACTTAGCTATCTACATAAACATGTATAAAATGGCACTTTCAAACAAAAATTTAACACAAATTTAATTTGCGTCATGCACATGCACGAATAATCTTACCAATAAATGTACACAGTGTTTTAGGCTAAAATAGTGAGCACGACTATATATTTTATTTATTAAGTATATTATAAGGTATATTCGAGTATACAATATGCATAATTGGATTCAGGCACTGGCTGGCAGACAGTTGACCTAAGGTATCGTTGGCATGGCAAGTGACATCACTACCGCATGTCTGACAAACACAAAGAGAGCTGTAATAACAAAATGTATCAAGGATTGCATGGCTCAGGTTTTACGACACATCCAACGACAAATTACACGTTTACTTGTTGTCATAGCTGGTCACCAACACGCCTGCTATAAGCATGGTGACTAGAGCAAATCCCACTCAATGACAATTGCCATTATGTCCAGCAGTGGACGTTTGCAGGCTGATGATGATTATGATATCATAGCTGAACACTTTAGTGGGACTCCTTTCTCTTTACATGTGACGTAATCAATGGATGGCCCTTAAGGCTGCCTGTCTACCAGAAGCGTAGCGTGTCTTGGCCGGGCCCCATATAAAAATTGTTTAGGGGCCTTTAGGAAGCGAAAATATTTGTCACGAAATTTGGGAAGTTTTTGCTTATGCACTTCGGGGGCCTCCATGGTCTGGGGCCCCCGTATAATTGATTCGGCAGATACGGCGGTAGCTACGCCCCTGCTGTCTACAGAAACGGAGCGAGGTTGCAGAATGGCGAGCGAGGTAAAATCAACCAATAGATTAGCATAAAATCTCCGCTCCTATGCGCGCTTCACGATTCTATTGGCGGATTCTTACCTCGCCTACCACTCTGTGTCGCTTCGGTAGACAGGCTGCCTTATTTTCAAAGAACCAAATCGTATGACCTGCACAACACAGAGTAATATCGGATCATAATCGGGAGTTTGACAGAAATGTCAACATGTCGTTCAAATTAAATTAGATGGAAATTTCTCCATGAATAGATGCTAGATAAAACATTCCGAATGCCATGAGTTCTTTGTCGTGTGTGATGACTAAACTGATGTTTAACAAATTATGCACAATAGTGCTGATAGTCATGCTTTTAACACATACTAGGCCATTCTATCCTTGATACATTATTTATTATTAACCCCCAATTCCCCACTATCAAGGCAACTATTTAAACACTAAGAAAGTTATTCTAAAACACTACTATGACTACAATTATGCACTTTAAGCAGATTGCATATAATTTATATTGCTTTGTCTTAGGGTAAGCCTAGAAGCCTCAATCACAATCAGTTAAAAGACTCGGATATGGATATTTTTTCATACATTCATTGGCATTCATCGAAATTAATGATCAACATTTAACAGACTGAGGCTTCAATGATCAAAATGGAAAATCAGATGTCAGTTACATTGTTAAAGTCTACATTAATGTTGACTTGTAATGTAGACATGATTAATCATGATTGTAAGTTAAATAATTGAGAAAATGTTAAATTAGAGAGCAAAACAAGATTTTATTTTTTCTTTAAAAATTTCTATCAATTTAATTTTCAAGTTAGAAATTGTGCAGGGTTTACAAATGCCTCAGTCATCCAAAAACTATAAAACAATGGGAATCACATTCAATAAACCTTGGTTCCTACAAATCATGGTATACTTGCAGGTCTTTGTGAACTGAGAGAGTATTGGAAGGCCCACACAAGCTTGTCAGACTGTCACATGTAACCCCTATATTTGTCAGCCATGCGCCACTACATAAGTTGAATAACTATTAACAGTTCCTCATTCCACATAAAGGGCACAATCCCTAACAAGGCATATACATTAAGATAATAATCATATAGGATATTACATTCACATAATAACATTCAATCACATGGAGACATTTAAATAAATTAATTTAATTAATTCAATAACAAAATCTGCAGGCCCCTTATGTGGAACAATAACTAATTTCATTAATCCAAAAACCAGTAATATGCAATCACTAACAAATTCTCCATAAAAATTACTATCTAAGTATACAGTCTTTACAATTCAATTGTGTTCTAGCAGAAAAACTTCTTTTCCTTCAGAGGTACATTGTCCTCATCACTGTCCGAGAAACACGCAGTAAAACCACTTTTGTCTCTTAACGAGTCCCTCCGTTCACCGTCTTGCTTTTTCAGCCCATCAATTTGTCGATTGGTACATTTTCTCCTTCGAGTTCTACTCCGGAGCTCCGTGGTGGGCGAAGCGACATTCATACTGGCCAAAGAACTCACTTGCTCCACAGAATTGCTTAGAACCAATACGGAGTTCTCAGGCTGTCTCACAGTCAGCCCTATACACTTCCCGCTTCTAGTCCTAGAAACGTTATCTTCAGGATTCTCCTTCCGTTCTGAATAGTACAACGAATTCTTACTAATCTTCCGTCTCCTGTCAGCATTGATTGATTTCTTAGGAGTGTCTTCTGTGGAACTGTTCTTATGTCTCTTCGGATATCTAGATGTAATGCTACTCTTGGATTGGAATGAGACATTAACATTGGAAGCGACTGCCTTTTCCTCTACATCATTACATACAGGTTTTTTGCAATTGTTTTTCGAGTCTATAAACTTCAGCAGTGAAGTGCTCCTGCTCACTCTAGTAGCTTTATCATTATTCTTTAAAGTTATCAAATTGACGATGTTCTGAGAAGAGTCTGTGCTGCAATTCAGCACAGGCACCTTAGGATGTCCAGTGTTCATCGATTTATTAACGCAAACCAGCATCGCATCGTCATCTTTACGTGAAATATGTGAATCCTTCATTAAGTTCCTACCTCCCTTGTTGCGTAGATTTCTTTTAGCGGAGTGAATCTTTGTGGAGCGGATGTAGTTGGCCGTGAAACCGGAAACATCACTGAGATCATCGAATTGTCCATTTATGGGTGTTCTCTCAGTTTTGTTGTTACATTTTTGCTTTTCTACACTCTGGTCCCCGCCAGCGAGTATCTCTGGTGCCTTTTTGACAACTTTTTCTTCTTCAATTACATACTTTACATTGTTATTACCGTTTAGCAAATTGCAATTATAAAGTTCAAATGAGTCATTATGCTGACTATTGTTATTCAAACTCCTTTGAGCTTTCCGCAGGCTCCTTCTAAGATTGCCAGTCACTTTAGGTGTTGATGTGACTACTTTATTCTTCTTATGTAGAGTTCTATTAGATTTATTCAGCTTCACTCTCTTCGGTTTTTCTTGGATAGATGAGTTTTTAATATTGAAGTCTATGTCGGAGCCCATACTGTCTGACTTAGGGCTGGCCAGCAATGTCTGCTGATGCTTCCGCTGGGAAGTTTCGAAGTAAACATTCTGCTGTTTTCCTGTGGACACAGAGTCATCATCCAGCACAGACAGCTTTCTCTTCTTCTTCTTTTTAGGAGAAGGTGTCTCTAATATAATACTTTGAACACTTTTGGGTTTAGAGCAATGTGCCTCCTCACATTGTCTTTTTATCACATTGTCATAGTTGTACAGGCAGGGAGCCTGCTTTGTACAGATCCAATAGGATATTTCGTCCATGCTGCTCATAAAGGGATCGACTCTTGACTGAACATGGCGATGTGCTGTTGGAGTGAAACTGAGCGGCGCGAACGGACGGATAACAGCTGGCTTCGGAATAGACGCTTCAGGCAGTGGAAAGGTGTGGTCCACCCGCACACTCGCTTCGGAAGGTCCGAGCTCCCGTCCGACAGCATACGCCCGGGCCGCAGCTCGCGGCCGATCAGCGAACCACTTTCCATTTCTTAACTGCTTCCATGCCAGACCTGAAAAACAGTGACGCCTTCTATCAGAACGACGAAGTTCTCATATATATCAACATTTTTGAACTAATGACAAAATAATGCAACAACTTACATTTCCTCGTTCAATATTATGCAAAAGCATCGGTCAACATCGGCATCAAACACCAGGAAAACCCGTCGAGACACAAGACAAGTCAACCGCCAACTTTCAATAATGTTATATCAATACAACGTATTATTACAAGTAAAAACGCACTACCAATGTTATAAGATTTACAAATTAAACTTCACAATTATATTAAAACTCGGTTTTATCCTTCTAAAGCCACAAAAAGCAGGAAAAAAATATTTCATTTTTCGGCACAAAATGAATGAAGTATGCAGTAAAAGAATGACTGACGGAATGAAATAGAGAATGAACAAGCTGTTCAGTTTTTCGGCTCATTAAATTGAGTCAATAAAGCTTGTACACACGATACTTTACTACAGTTCGGGGCAACGAAACGCAATTTCTTCGCGCCTTTTTCATCTGTCAGTTGTCAACATGTCACAACATGTCAATTTTGTTCAATGGCCATTCAGTTGATCCAGTTTCTTTTGGTGGAACACCGTAGAAAAGTCTAGTAAATATAAATATTGCAGGTAGTGATTGTGTATTTTGTGCGTGAAATGTGATTAAGTGAAAATGAACGACGTGCAGTGTCTCATTGACCGTCAGTTGGGCATCTGTAAGTATTGTTTGCGTTGTTTAGTTATTGTCAGAGTTCGAAAGAGATATTTGGTTATAATATTTTGGTGGGTTGCAGATAGCCGCTTGAGTTACGATAACGTGCTGAAGCGTCTCGTGGTTGACGGCAAGGAATCGTATTACGGGCTGCAGAACTCTTCAATCGCGGCCAATTTTGACCAGGACCCTCCGATATTCGCCTGCCGGTTCTCGGAGGCTCCCGGGTACGAGCACATCCTCGCCCTCGCCAATGAAGATGGCAGAGTTGCTATACAGGTTGGGAAACTTGTCTTTTGTTTTCTTTTTTTCTATTGTTATTATTTTGTGTAATCTGACGTTATTGTTTTCTTTTTTTCTATTGTTATTATTTTGTGTAATCTGTACCTATGTATTGTCTGTACCATTTAAAGGCCAATAAATTTTTCTTTCTTTCTTTTCATTTCATTAATTAGTTCAAAACTCATCATGATATGTTGTACCAGCTATGATCCGAATTCTCGAACTCCTCACACTCACTCGCACACTCAAGAAATTATAATGTAGCCGAATTTGCCCATGTGGGCTAAAATATTACTACTAAACTCATTTTTAACTTACATTTTCTATTGATCAAAATTTCATTTTATTTTCTTTGTTTTCAATCATGTTATCAACCAGTTACACAGGCAATGTGCAAATAGTTTGAAGTAGACTATTCTCATATAAATACAATGACTAAGACTGCATTTTTAACTGTTCCATGGCAAAATCAGGGTTGGAGTGTAGGAAAGGGTGTGCAAGGCGATTTGGACTTCACAAAAAATTATGAACTTCTATAAAAGTCAAATCTTTATTTTTTATTGGATAAAGGGGGTTAAATTAAACACTTTTTCCTCTTTTCATTTTTTCTTTCATTCTTCAGGTTTAGCAGTAAAATTAAGTTTAACATCGACGGCGCCAGTTTCCCGCGAAACCTGATGTCTTACAAAAAAAAATTCAAGAGTAAAAAGTGTTTATTTTAACCCCCTTTATCCAATAAAAAATAAAAATTAAACTTTTATAGAAGTTCATAATTTTTTGTGAAAAATTTTCTAAGTCCAAATCGCCTTGCACACCCTTTCCTACACTCCAACCAAAATCAGATTTGGCTGCAGTTTTTTTACTAACCTAATTAAGGTGAAGCTATTAATAGAAAATGTAAATAAATATATAGGAAATAAAATTCAATGAGCATGATACTGGCTAGAATAAATTTTCTCAATAATTTGTTCTGATTACAGGATACATCCAGCATCACATCAGCAAGTACTCTCGAAGGCTTTCAATGCCACAACAATGCTGTGTTTGACCTGGCGTGGAGGCCGGGTTACATGAATTTTGTTACAGTTTCAGGTAAGCCTTATTACTGGTGTCCAAGACACCATTTCTCGGTTCAGGGTTGCGACATCATCTTAGATTAAAGTTAGTTTATCTGGTAATCATCTATGTGCTCTATGATATACAGTAGAGTGATATATTTAACTTCGCGGGTTATGATCATCTTGTTGATTAAGTGGCTTAATGATTAGAAATGTATCACCATGCTCTATCACCTTAAATAATATTTTAGACATTCCAAAGCAAACTGGTTTTAAACATGTTCATTTAGGATCATCAGCCTAGGGTTGAATGAGTGGTCTTCTCCCAAAGGCGTCCTGCTTAACATAACCAGTCGATTTGTTTATATCATTTTTTATTCAACCTCTTTCTTCTCAAATGCCGAACTTTCGAATTCGCCACAAGTATTCTAAGGTTTTCGCTGGTGAAGTGCAAAAAGAAAAAGTAAAGGAACTGCCATTTCTATCGTAGGCGACCACACCGCGTGCCTCTGGGACGTCGGCGAGGGCGCGCCTAAACGGGTGCAAGTGTTCTCCGGGCACACTAGGTCCGTGAAGACCGCCGTGTTCCGTCCCGGCGAGCCGTCCGTGTTCGCGTCCGGAGCTCGCGACGGGCACGTGTTGGTCTGGGACGTGAGGGCGCGCGCGGCGGGCGCCACGCCGAGACCCGACAACAGATTGGCCGGCGGACACGCGCCCGGCGCAGGCCTCGCACCCAAACCGCCCTCCCACTCCAAGCGCCCGCGCATCGACACCCACCGCGCCACCAGTGTCACCGGCCTCGTCTTCCAGGACGACTACACCCTCATCTCCTGCGGCGAGTGCGACGGCAGCATCAAAGTCTGGGACCTCCGCAAAAACTACTCGGTATACAGAAGGGAACCGCTCCCGAAGCACTCGATCCCCTACTGCGGCAGCTCCACGAGGAACGGCTACACGAATCTGATAGTCGACGACGCGCGCGTTCGACTCTACGCGAGCTGCATGGACAACGTGATCTACTGCTTCAACATTTCCACATACGGCGCGATGCCGGAGCGCCGTTACGTCGGCCACGAGAACGGCACATTCTACATCAAGACAGGTTTAAGCCCCGACGGCATGTACCTTGTGAGCGGCAGCAGCGATAAAAACGCCTACGTTTGGAACATTAAGTACTCCGAGCCAGTGGTGAAACTAGTCGGGCACTGGGCGGAGGTGACCTGCGCGGCGTGGTGCCAGAAGGGGGACATGAAGATCGTGACGTGCAGCGACGATGCGAGGCACAAGATATGGCGCATCGGCAGGGAGTTCGACGACCCCGACGTCGAGTTGAAGGGGCGAGCGGAGACGGTTCCGCGCACGGACGTCGCCAGTCTGCCCAAGTGGGGATCCTTGGACAAGACTCCGAGCTCTTTGAAGCGAAAGCTCGCGTCTACCCCTGGCTCGTACAGCTCCAAGCGGCTAAAGACTCGAACAAATCCTTCGGCGCGTAAAACGAAGCGCTGTCTGACTGATCTGATGAACGCGTCCGTGGAGAGCGAGACGCAAGCTAAAAGACTGAAGACGGAGATGACGAGCGTCGAGGAGGAGCCGAAGCTGCTTCCGGCCGGCATCAAACGCCACAGAGAGGGAGGGGATGACACGACTCCCGAGAAAAAATGCCATACGGACGCCGGTAACTCTTGCAGTTCTAGCGACTGGGGCTACATACCAAAAGCGGGCACTTCTTTCATGACGCCGACGAAAAATTACGAAAGGAAAACCTGTAAAAGGCTATCTCCTTCAAGTCCAAAACCACTGTCGCCGAGCACATCACACAACCGGTCACCAGTTAAAGTGACACCAACCAAAGTTAGGATAATATCGTTTTCTACGCCGACGAAAAATTTGCCGAATTTCGTTTTGGACGGGGAAGCGCCGCATTTAAGACTGATGTCGCCTGCAAAGAAAAAGCAGGACACAATGAATTGGCTTACTCTGATATCTAGAGAGAAGAAGGGAAAGGTGACGGACGTAGCCGAGAAGGCTGTAATGGCCCCTCTTAGCCCGAAAGAGAATGTGCCACTTAGAAGGAATTCCACAACTGAGCGAACACCAAAATCTGGCAAGAAAAGTAGGACGATCTTGAAATATTTCTCTGTCACTAACAAAAGATAAATAGTAATAACACTCCATTGTCTTGGAGTAGAAATGAATCTATTTCCTATGCCTATAAACAATATCATTAATCTAGTAGTAAATGCATGAAATAGGATAAGTAGATAAGAAGTTATAATAGGATAATAGATAAGTAGGTATAATTCAGTTCTGAACAATCCTTGTAAGACTTGATACATGATGTTATAAGTACAAATATAACAGCAATTTCAGTAATTTTACAATAGAAGGAGGAATTATTCTAAGGCTTATTGCAGGGATGCATTTAATAAAATCTTCTAATTTTTTAATTTTAAAACTTGACATAATTAGTCTTATTTATTGTAATGTTTAGTTTGCAACATTGAAGTCTAAATATTCATCAGTTTTACAATTGATCTGTTATTTCAAATTGTGTTGTGATTGTATCTTCTTTATATTTTGGTAAAGTATCTGATTATAGCTTGCATGCAGTGAATTTTAAAAATGTTTGATATCTGATCTGCCCCCTATTCAGAACACTAGGAAACTATCGTTGTTCGAGTCGAATTTGTTATCAATGCTTTGTCTTTTTCTAATCCAAACAGTTTGACAGTGATAAAATATTATAGATATCGGACTCGAATAATAATTGTTTCTGTAATTTTTTGAAGAGGGGGCACTTCCATAAAAAGTTTCCCAAAATCCAACGTCAAAACTAATTAAATTGGCTAGCACAAACTATCAAGCGTCCTGGCCATTTTTACACCCTAGTGGTATATAAAAGAATTTTCTCTGTTTTTTTCATAGTAAATGCCTATAACATAATATTATGTACCTGTTTTTAAAAGTCATGTTTTTTTTTCAAAATTGTAATACTTCCAATTGTTACATTTTGGCGTTGGTTCTTCTAAGGACCTTTAATATCATAGGAAATTTTGTATTCTTTCTCTGGCTATGTTACTTATGAACTTGATATTACAACCCGCATAAGTAAGTTTATTATTAGTAGTAATTACATACGCTTTGTGATAATAAATTAGAAAATTATTTAATGCAATGTTTTATTTTCTGACTTTAGTCTCCTATTTACGAATATGTATGCCTTCTAATCTTTTGCATTTTCTTCATAATTCTGGCCCTCCTCCAGATTTTATTGAACTTTGTGGCCCGCCATGAAAAATGTTTGCCCACACACACTCCTCCGATTTCCTCCTACGCTGACATCGGCAAGCGCACGAGTAATATTAGTACATCAGAAGTCTTGATACTTGAAAGGTTAAAAAATACGCCACAAACAAATGGGAATAATGAAACACTGATTCAGATGTGCCATTGCTCACTCTTTATTACGCTTGTTAATTCAATATATAAAAACATAATATAAATTATTTTTATAATATCACCATTGATTGTTGAAACTAGGAGTCACTGCGAGACAATCTTTCCGCTCACTATGTGAATAAGATCAGAAGGGTGGTCTTGTACAGAGCAAAAATGCTCTGTTATCTTAAGAGCCTCCTAAGCTGAGAGGCCACCCAAAGCGATCGAAAGCTAATAGGGAACCCTTTGACACACCTACATATGCATCAAATATTTTCGGTATTAACAATTTATAGTAAAATAACCAAAAATATACTATGCACAGTGAAAACATGTGCGTCACGGCGTCTTTTGTCGCCGCGACATTTATGCTGAGCATTTTGTCCCTTTCGGTGACATTTTATTGTGTTTGAAATTTTATTGTATTATTCTATGTAAGTCACTGAATAAACGTCTTTTCTTTCTTTCTTTCAAAACAATATCAAAATTGACACAAAAATGTACGAGATACCGTCGTTTAAAGCAAATGCGACCCTTTGATAACAAAATAGATTTTTCATAGATATTGTAGGCATAGCTCGTGAGTAACGTGACATCATATTAGTTATCGGATTTGTCTGTCTAACTAAAACGTCTATGTAACAACATAGATTTAAACATTCTTCGATATTTGTGTATCTGTGCGTTAAGATATTTCGCTAAAAGTCCTGTATATTCCATATCGTTATACCTAATAGTGATGTCAAAGCGACCCCCAAATGCTGCCTAGGGGCTTAGGAAATTGTTATTTCCACTAACATTTAAACCTTTGTCATTCACGGAACAAACAAATGCTCCTCACATTAATGTTTGTCCCGGATGGCTTTCGAACCCGCTCGGTTCAAAAAGCAAGGTTTTAAGGAATTAACATACGCTGACCTCTAGATGTCTAGTGACAACAGCGTCATTAAATAGGTATTGATCATTATTCTCATACAGATATGTATGCTCTCGCTTTGTATGAAACCGCCCTTCTGCACCTACTCACATAGAGATCCACTAGAAAGCTGCCAATCAGTCGGGTCACTCAGTAGGAGTGGTCAGTAGCTCTCTAGTATTCGGAACTAAGTGCCTGACCACACGACGTATTTCAAACGCATACAGCTGTTGCGTCCTTTTAAACGTACGCAGATAATTGAGAACGTGTGTTTAAAATATGCCATGTGCTTAGGCCTTATGCGGGATACATACTTCCCAGCTTATTAAGACCGCGCGCGAATCAAAGGTACAGAGCGGTGCGTATGAGTCGCAAGATGGCGTCCCTAGTTGGACCTTTTACATTTAAAAGGTAAACTGTTTAAAGATCACTTTTCAATAAATAACTAACTGTTCTATTCTAAATCTTTATCTCGTCCAGATTCGAATGTGCAATAAGCATTTTTAGCTGATCAACTCGCCATCAATTCTTATCCATAGCCATTAATCATGGCTTCTTTATTTGAAATTAACTGACAAAATGGCGGACTCAACACGCTTCTTACAAGCGTCATTGTTGCTACTGTCGATTGTATATTAGTTCTTACAGAAAAAAAATAGAGTAACTATAACCGATATAGAAAGGATTATAATCACACGACTCGTACGCACAACTCTGAAATTGGACATCATTCAATCCTTTGACCGCCGAGAAACAATACAACATCTATTGTTGATACAATAGAACATCTATTGTTGTCAGCGTCAACGCGTTCAAAGGGTTAAAGATACATCACTAAACAACATTATTCCCTTCCTAGATTCCTGGTTTATACACAGGAGATTTGGGCATCCAAACCTCAAATGTTGTATGATAAAAACTGGAGGATTCGTAGTGAGTAACTGATGCTAATGTCTCTTACAAAACTTATCTTAACGTTGAAAAACAATGCCAACTATACCAAAAGCAGAACCTTTAAACTTTTAATTCTTACGAACATCAAGCTTACACACTATGGCATTGAATTCCTTACTGTCAATATACATCTTAGATCGCGCGCGCTCCAAAACTTTACATAATAAAAAGTTCAGTACCTATAACCAAACAGTTAATTAGAAATTACATATTTAAAATCTTTTTGTCCAATTTCTTTGAAATTGCAGTCCTTTCTTATAAATATCTGTATTACAGGTCCATCAGTTAAGGCCTAAAGGCCTAGGCGTTAATTAATTGTATCATCAGCCGACGGAGATGAGGAAGATAGGTAACCAACGTGCCAACTCGCACACTTTGCCGATACAAATGTCTGTAATATGTTTCGTTTAAAAATCGACATTCCATATTTATATACTGCCTAACTTAATGCGCCACAAAAAAGAGCACGGCAGTGACCGGGACAAGTCCCGCTCAAATTTTGTCTTTGACAAATTCCTCCAGTTCAGATTTGAAGTATGCGATCTGGCACACTCGTCAACTGCCGGACTGATCAGTATCAGTGTCGGACCAAACGTTTCGATATTGCACAATCTCTCGCAATGACAGGCGTAGGCTGGGATACGATAACAATAAAATGTCAGTAACGAAACTATAGCAGAAATAATAATATGAAAATAACACAATTAAAAAAGAGAACATGTTAACAATAGACCGGCGCGCGCGCCTCGCCTTACAATTTGTTATATATACCTACTACATCTAAGTCTGCTCTTATTCTACTCGTAACTTAACACTATGTACATACAATCTTTATCCAAGCGATTTTTAAAAAAGTCTTAGTACTTTTATCATATTAATTTGAAAATTTGTTAAATGTCTTTATAGTTTTATCCACGGAATCCACTCGCACCACAATTTATTATGTTGTTTCATTTTATAACACAATACGAGTAACAAAATATTTAGCCCCGCTAAAAAACTACTAACATAAGTATACATCTAGGTACAACCGATACACTTGTACGAAAGACGAGTCACCGTGGCCTAACGCTTGCCGCCGGCAAATAAGTGGCCGAGCGGCAAGCTTCGGCCGAGCGGCGACGGTCCTCATATCAATTGACATTTTAAAATGGTAAAACAAAGTTAATCTATGATGGAATCACGTAAGCATGGATGTTTATGTTAAACGAAAATGATATAAAATTTATAAAACGACAAACTAAACATCTATGTTCATAGTCCGTTTAACATAAATAACCAGCGCGTCAGTCGCAATTCGAGATCAAGCGAGAGGCGGAGCCCCGTAATACTGGCTGGGGCGACCCTGCCGGGCGTCCGGGTCGCCTGGAGGCAGCGGCGTAACTACACCATCTGAGGCCAATGGCAAATACTTTGAAGGGCCCTAGATGTGAAAATTGACAGGTCACTAGTTAAGTAGCTACGCCACTGTCTGGAGGACGCGTCGGACGTCACCCGGCTGGGCCGCCGTGCGCCGTACGACCAGTATATCACATACACAATAAACTATCCTGGGCACAGTAACCTAGCAATGGCCTCGTATAAAATACAGCTGTGATATGGGTACGTCGATGCAGTAAATCGTATGTCACAATTTCACATATACTATATAAATTTAGTCCGATTGGGTGATGGAGGTCCCATTCAGTGTTTTTCTGTCTCGTATTAATATCGTCCCGATTTTTTTTTATTTAGTAAACAGTGATTTACACTTGAGTAAATATTTCCAAAAAACTACACACTGTGAGAATAAAATATGCCGCCGATATTGTGCGTCCCGCGGCGCCAAGCGCCCGCCGTACCTACTCGCGACAGGTACCACTTTACATTACAATACTATAAATTTTCAAGTTTGTACTTTGATCATTATTGAGTGCAATCGTAAAGGAACAGTGATGCAATCACACTTAAAGATTTTTTTTATTAGAAAAAGTTACTAGGTGATACTTAGGGCCGGCTCGTCGCAGCCGGCGATATACAACCCCACACCTAGGGAATGAAACTTAAGAACAACCTAAAACGCGCGGCGACGTCGCTATATTGATATGATCATGAAACTGTCAAACATTCAACAAGTTGACTTTGTCAACATTCGTTTTAATATAATTTGTTTAAAATGCCACTTTTAGTAGCAACGTTACGCTTTACAGTAAAGCCAATCGGGACCGATGGATATCGAATATGCCATACATTGTTGCGTGTATACTAACAATTATAAGTCTAACATGCCATTTGTGTAAGGGAGATACATCAATTAGAGATTTCGTTATCATATTGCACTAACAGGAATATCGGTTACAGACAAGAAGAGAACGATACATTATATGTACAGGCGTAGACATCAACAATGCTTGGCATGGGTTGCCGCTCGGGCGGCGCCACTTGCCGGGCAACGGTAAAAAATAGGCAAGTCTCAGGTTAACTGATACTTCGTCCCTAACATTTTAATAGGCGACATAACGAAGTTACGTACAAACAGATCATTCGTGTCATTGAACTACATGAATTTTATTTTATATTCAGAAAACAATTAACACCCATACGCGGGTGTATAAAACGACTTCAAAACCGAAGTAGGACGTGTGCTTTTATAATGGGACTGGAAACGCCCCGATCACCGAGAGGTGAACGATCTCATTTCCACGTACAATGTAAAAGCTCGTAGATACCTCCCTCGCGCCCGGGGGACGATCGTCACTGTTACGTCACGGAGCGATCGCCCCGACTAAGTTACATCGATCGCCTCTACCTCGATAGACAGCTCGCGAGTCACTCGCCAGTATGGCATCAGTGGCGGTTCGCCTCAGCCGAGAGGGGGGACCCGAAGACCCCCGGCCAGCGGCGCACGCGCCGGGGTGGGCCCCCGTGCGTCGCCGCGGGCACTCCCCGCCGCCCTGCAACTCGGCTCCACCAAATCTGAAAGTGAACACCATGTCATTTTAATAACCAATTCAAATCTGAGGACAAAATTTGTACTGAAAATGTCTATCAATTACACAAGTGAAACTTGTTTGGAGCCTTTTGTCAATCAGAAAAAGCCAGTAGTCTCGTGGCCTGCTGTGGGACTTCATTAATTACTGCCAAGAGTCATCTCAACAATTTTAGCTATCAAATAAAAATACATCCATACATTTGGGAGTTGTTAGACAAATATGCGGACCTGGTCGAAGGATCGCATCACTCCAGCACGAAGGACCATGTTCGGTACGCTTATTGATTGGTATTGGACGAATTAGGGCCCTTAAAAAGCATTTTCAAGGGCCGGCAACGCATCTGTGACTTCGCTGGTGTTGCTGTATCTATGGGATAAAGTGATTACTTACCATCAGGTCCGTTTGTAGGTAGGCGTCCTGTTGAGGGGATCTCTAAGTGACTTGTAATGAGTCTGGTACCTGCGGTAGCTCGCAGAGTGGATTGGGCCGTGCCATCACCAGCAGACAGGTGTTAGGTACAAAATAAAGAAAACGTCCATACATTTGGGAATCGCTAGATGCGGACCCTCTCGAAGGACCATATCTATCCGGCACGAAGGACCATAGTCGTTATACGATTGTTGGATAAGTGCGCCAGCATAATTGAAGCCACTTAGAGATCAATATCAACGGGTAGGCGTCCTGGTGAGGGGCCCGTAGGTGACTTGTAATGAGTCTGGTACCTGCGGCAGCTGACAGGTATTAGGCACCAAATAAAAAAAAACGTCCATACATTTGGGAATCGTTAGATGCGCGCCCTCTCGAAGGATCATGTCCATCCGGCACGAAGGACCATGTCTATCCGGCACGAAGGACCGTGGTCGTTATACGGTTGTTAGATAAGTACGCCAGCATACTTAGAGACCAATATCAACAGGTAGGAGTCCTGGTGAGGGGTCCACAGGTGACTTGTAATGAGTCTGGTACCTGCGGCAGCTCGCGGGGCGGTGTGGTCGTGCCATCACCAGCAGAAGACGGACAGCTCGCCGCCCGTACCGCCCACGCCGCGCCACGACCGCACCCCGCCCCCGCCCACCTTCAACTGGAAACAACAAACAGATTTGTTAGCAAAGTGCTTTAACAAATGTATGTAGTAGTAGTGCTTTAACATATTATCTTGAGAATGAATCAGCAAAAATCACATAGGTAATAAAAAAATAATAATCTTAACTAATATTATAAAGCTGAAGAGTTTGTTTGAACGCGCTAATCTCAGGAACTACTGGTCCGAATTTAAAAATTCTTTTTGTGTTGAATAGACCATTTATCGAGGAAGGCTTTAGGCTATATAACACCTCGCTGCAAATATTAGGAGCGAAGAAATAAGTTGAATAGACCATTTATCGAGGAAGGCTTTAGGCTATATAACACCTCGCTGCAAATATTAGGAGCGTAGAAATAAGGGAAAATGTAAAAAAAAAGGGGAAAAAATAACTATTCCACGCGGACGAAGTCGCGAGCACAGCTAGTACATAATAAGGTACATTGTTCCGATCTCAAAGCACTTGTGTTATGGGTATAAGAACAACGAAAGTACCTACTACAAATATTTGAATAGAAATACAGCCACGAAACAAACACAAATGTACATCACACGAATGTTTGTCCCACCACACGAGTGCGAATCGAACTACGACCTTTGAAACGAAATGAGCCATCGAAATAGTCCTATCGTCGTTTATATAGTCTTTTTAGGATGTTTAATAGTTTTTAAGTAAGTAGGTATAAAATCTAAGAAATACTTGAGGTTTTTCAAAAATCTGCCTAACTCATGGTTGTGCTCATGGTAAACAAGATAATCAACTGTCCCTACAAAATAGGCCTTTTGAAATCTAATCTAAATTACACGAAGGAAAGCTCAAGAATCAATCCCGGTAGCTAAAGTTAGGTACAGGTCTTATTCAATAATTTTCATTCAAGAAATCAAGATACGTACCTACCAGCAAATTGAACAGAAAATATCTTTCTATTTGTGTTCTCTGAAGAAACATGAGCTAGATATAATTACTTGAGAAATATTGTATCTCATATCTATATAAGATAATCTTTATTGTACCAAAAATATCCTGAAAACTATACAATTTTGGCGGTCTTATCGCTACGAGTAATCTCTTCCAGACACTTTAGGTAAGGCTTATTTTAATTTACGTAGATACATTCGTGCTTACATTTGCTACACCATTACAAATACCCGATGGTACTATACCGACTTCTGCCCAGAGCATTCGCACCCGGATCACGGCCGCCGTAAAAAGTGTAAATGCATCGAGTTTTCATTCCACGTCTTGCCTTATAGGGCGAGCGTGCGAGGCGGCCGGTCTGAGCGCGCAAGGAATGTCACCATTGACTCGGCGTCGGTCCTCAATGGAAGAACTCGTCCCATTCAGTCTTAAGGAGTGGAGGCCAGTTCTTCCACATCAAACGGATAATTACTTTCTTGACTTGGTGTGTTTAATGTCGAAGCGAGGTCGGTGACTCTCTTCATATCTGATAGCGGTTAGTTGATAGCTTATCAGTTGGCTGTTGATACAACAACCACCCACGAATTTCTTTTACGACAATCGCAGTTTTGTATGAAACTACATTTACCTACTATTATAAGGGATTCCTTTTTAATTTGCTTGATCGTCGAATGTAATTAAGTAAGGTTAAGACGTGGCAGTTTAAAATAGAGTAGTTTCCTTTCTTTCTTTCAAAATGAGAAGACAATAGGCCTACAAAGTTAATTGGGAAAGTCAATTTCAAAGTTGTTTCCTAAAGTGGCGAACAACTGAAGATACCTATGTCCAGGAGTGGAATTCGATAGGCTGATGATGATGATGAACATTCCATGCGTACAATAAGTGCGCATTTGTATAGGAACGATGGGTACTTGGCTAAGTAACTAACGTTACTTAGTACGTACCGGGTGTTTAGCGCAAATGTGCACATTTCACGTTTAATGATATCTTACAACCAGTAGGGCTGCCCCGTCCGCGAGTTCTCTACAAGTTTGTCCGTTACTGGGGCCCTACTAACGAAAACGATCGTTCGGATCGCGTAATTTTGCAAAAAAAATCTCCCATTTGTCCCTCCCATTTTTTTACTTCAGCTTTTGTTAAAAAATTTATTACATGTGGGTAACCCGCAGCCCTAGTCATCATCATCATCAATCTATTG
Organism: Conogethes punctiferalis; assembly: GCA_031163375.1. Taxonomy (NCBI): domain Eukaryota; kingdom Metazoa; phylum Arthropoda; class Insecta; order Lepidoptera; family Crambidae; genus Conogethes; species Conogethes punctiferalis. Next base: position 4,630,199 of record CM062077.1, on the reverse strand, counting down.
CAGTCCACTGCTGGATATAGGCCTCTCCAGTTGTTCGCCACTTAAGGCAAACATCTGGAGGATATACCCATAATGAAACTTGCGCTCGAGAAGAGCCTTCAAGAAGAAGTCTAATTGTCAGTAACAAATAATCATCATCGTTTCATTTTAACATTTGGATGATGGGCACGCTGGGCAGGCGGGTTGATGATCGCAGGGCGTAGCTTCTCGCTCCGGTGACGCTGCTGCCCGTCATCGGTCTGTGGTATTTAGCTACGCCATCAATTGTGATGGTTGTACCGCCACCGGATCGGTTGGCCACCATCTGCGACTTGTGGCAATAAAAAAAATGTCTATCCGCAAGTCTTAGTAATTTTTTGCTTCAGCTATTGTTAAAACATTTATCACATGTGGGTAGCCCGCAGCCCTAGTGACTAGCCGCAATTCGCATTAACTGCCATTGGTTGACAGCCGCACAGACCATTCCATCTGCAAGTAGGACTCGTCCATGCACTTTGTAACATCTGCTTGCTCCGAAGAATTATACGGACCAGACCGTCATTAACTAAGTCTGTAAACATACATGCGCTAATTTATTGAGGAGCTTGAGTACACGTTTTATTGCCCACTGAGAATTGTGAAAGCAAGTTCGGTTCGTCTATCTAATCAGTTAACAAAGTAGAAAGACAATTCTTTTATCAGCACTTGACTGTTAACGAATACTGAAATCGATAGAGGAATGTGACCATTTAACCTACCTAAATATCTAAATGGACATGTGCGGAAGACCAGCGTCACGGCGTCTTTTGTCGCCGCGACATTTATGCTGAGCATTTTGTCCCTTTCGGTGACATTTTATTGTGTTTGAAATTTTATTGTAAGTATTATTCTATGTAAGTCACTGAATAAACGTCTTTTCTTTCTTTCTTAAATTGATCATCATCATCATCAGCCTGCAAACGTCCACTGGCCGTCCAATGATCGTCATTTGAGGGATTCGTCTTTGTCACCCAAGCTTGGCAGACGGGTTGGTGAACGCAGTAGATTTTATTTGTAGCTAAGTAAACGCTGCAGACCGTTTCCTGCTACTCCCTTACTTAGTCGTCTTCAACGACACCCACGCTAAAAGATGGGGTGACCGTGATCCTATTTTGAATCTGGAATCCACAAGGACTGTACCATTACAATTTTGGTATTGTTGTATTCTTAATTAAGATACTGTCCGTGTGATTCCCGGATAAAGTTATCGTTAATAACAAAAATCAATAACAGCATTTTTTAGCAAAAACAGAACCGAATTTAATGTGGTGACAATGGGACCAACTAGAAAGTACACCCGTTCGAACAAAATAAGACTTTTCCAAATCGGTTCACAATGAAATTCTCGGAGATATGTGATAACAAAAATACAACAACAAAAAAACTGTCGACTTCAGAACGTCCTCCGTTTTTTAAGTCGGTTAAAAACTCCGATGATACAAGGCAACTTGTATCACAACGGCTAGTCTTGTAACAAGTGAACGTTAGGTCACGCACAAAACGCGGCGTAACAACACAACGCGAGTGAAGTAAGATGTCTTGACATAGGTTAGTCCCTGTCAGTGACCCCGCGTCACGTCATGAGCGCAAACATCCCTCGCGACTCAGCCATTGTCTTGACGGCAAACTGTCAACTCAAACAGTTGAGTATGCCTTTCACCTTTATGAGTAGCAAAGAGCTGTGATAGACCTATGTATCGATTCTGAAGAACGCGATGCTCATTTACTTAAATAGCATTTCCGTACGCTAGACCACTTAAACATCGTCCTGTATAGGTACTTAGGTAGATATACCTAGGTAGGTATACCTAGTTATCGATAAAGGTCGATCAAAAGCTAAGCAGCAATTTCTTCAAAAAAAATACGATGGTTCAGTTACCAAAAGATTTTTCTTTGAGGAACTAAGCTAAGCTAGGCGCGCACTGGTGACTTTTTGTCACCGTGACAGTCGTTTCCTCTCTTTTGCACTTTTAAAATGAGAAGAAGAGAGATATCTGTCACGGTGACAAAAGTCACCAGTTCGCGTTCGCGCAGGCTTAGGAATCCGCGTCTATTCGCGTTAACATTAATACGCGTGATAGAGTCCTTATACAAGAAAAAAAAAGAATGAGGCTTCGGCCCTCCACAAAGTGAAAAATTTCTGTGTATGCAGATCAAAAAATTTCGGATTAAGTCTAAGATATTTACCACTTGCATGTATACCTACACAAATGCACCAGACAGTGCACAATCACGACAACCACTGGCCTTAAACTAAGGTTTGCCCTTATATATGAGAATCAGTAGGTGTCTCACGGACCCAAAACCCAGACCTGAGAAAGTTTAGAAAAGTTCAATTTCCCAAATTGACTCAACGGAATACCACAATAAGAGAACGATTAGTCATTGCTCCACAGAGGTTGTCAACGAAACGGTAAGCTCCCGACAGTCATTAAAACTACGCGGCTTCCCCTGGTCGATCGCAGCATGCGGTCCGTGGGAGCGGGCCGATGGCGACACGTGTGGACGATTATGCACCGGCATGCAGACACATGCGCCACCGCGTATTTGCGTGCCCACCCATCCATCGGGCGGTGCGCGTAATAACTCCGAATGCCTATGAACTGCAAATGCGAATTAAGCAATTTGGCGAACGTTAACTGTCGATATTCGAACGCGTTGATGTCTTGATTAGAGATTATTTTTAACCAATTTAAAAAAAGAAGGTTCTCAATTCGACTGAGTTCTTTTTTTTGTTGTACGTATGTTGCCAGATATCTCTAAAAATAATTAAGTATTAAAATCATTAAGTATAAATTTTTTTTTTTGGCATAAAATTATTTTGTTGCACAAAACACAGATACCTATTACAAGAAAACGCATTACAAATAAGACAAAGTACAATTTAGGCGGCCTTATCGCTAGTACCTAGCGATTTCTTCCGAACAACCTATAAGTTGACGAAATCACTTTTACTAAATAGATGGATAAACTACTTAGTGCAAAACCACAGGTATTCAATGATTTATCTACAGAGTACCTACAGCGCTTTTTTGTAACCACTTCTCATCTTGATACAAACGCTAGACTAATTCTATCCATCGCGAAAAGAGATAGTAAAAACAAGCTTTTGAAGCTGAAAGTGACAATTTATAGTAAAAACTATGAGTAGCATTTACGTAACAAAATACCTATTCTCAAGTTCCACATCCCAATATTTAATTCAGCTTACGTTTGGTCGGTATCTATTTTGAAACGCTTTGTGGGTATGCTACTGAGAGTGGCATTTTAGAAAATAGAATTAACAAACATAAAAAAATATTAAGTCACCGGCGAGCAATTGCATACAGTAGGTAAGTACGAGTATTATTAAAACCATAGTGTAATGCTAATTAACTATACTGCTTTACAAATATGGTCCGGCATACTCTGTTATTGGTATGATTGAGTGTAGATTGCCTAATTAATCCTTTTTAGGTATGTCTCTATCTAATCTGCAAAATCTTGTTTGATAATAAGTATACTTAATATAAATTTATTGAGAGAATTATGATGGTATGAATCGTGGGATAATGAATTTATTGTCGAATTAGGAAATGTGGTGATAGTTTCAACAGGCCATTTTTTGCAACTCGACGACATAATTATGAGGGCCTATTTTTTTTTTATAATGCCCAACCCCAACCCCACACGAGCTCCGGAAACCCTACTCACCGGCAGAAACACGACTCAGAGGTCAATTGACTGCGCTATAGGGTGGAGGTCCTTCCCCGGACGGGCGGCTCAATTCGAGCGAAGATTCGCTATGCCCTACCTCTCTTATTTTGCCCGAAGAGGCATACCAACAGTGATAAAAACGTAAATATTTTCGGCTACCTATCTAGTTACAGACATTTAGGTATACATGTGGGGTTGTAAACGGAACTGAGAGTAATTTAATGAGAGGTAACGAAATATTTTCGTAGCTACCACAGGCCAACGACGGGCAGCAGCGTCACCGGAGCGAGGTACTACGCCATGCGATCGCCAACTCGCCTGCCCAGCGTGGCGATAATAGCTAAAACCCCCAGATGATTGCCCCCCCAGAAGGTGGCGAGCTGTTGGAGAGGCCTATCCTGATGGACTGCAATAGTCTGATGATGATGATGAACGAAGTACGGAGACGGATCATAATTGAGATACTTTTGACCGAGACTAATGCGAGAAAGATGTTTTTTAAATTAAGTAAATAGTTTTAGGGTTCTTTAATTTCCACATTTACCTACTTTGTGAAAAGGTAGGTACATCGTAATTCGATTCATAAACGATATCGAGCGATAGTCACGCACCACGTGGTGCGATATTGCTATCAAACCATGATTGTCGAATTCATGCATGATTAGAATTAACGTTTTCGACGTTACATTGCTAAATTACGACGGCTAATTCTATTTTTAAGGAATTTTCTTGTGAAATGGTTTAAAAATGGAATAGGTATAATAGAATATGTATTTCTATATGTTATACAAATAAAAGATAAGATTATTAGCGATTTAAATCAAGAGATACATGATCGATACGATTTGATACGGCATGCCACTTTGAAGTTTTTTTGTAATTTTCCATATTTTGCATTATCCGTATCTGTTATCATATTATGTAGTCGCAGAATATATAGAATAGACATCCGTGTCAAATTCTTATGAGAGATAATGTCTTGATAAAATCTCTCTATGAAGAGCGCGTTCACCAGAGTACGTTATAATAACGTCGGATTCAGAAACTTTTCTTTGACTAGAAAATTTGTCTAGTACAAATACTAGTGTTGTCTAGTTACTGTCTAGTACTAGTATTGTCTATACAATAACGTTTATTCAAAGTTTTCGAATCCGAGTGGATATGGGCATTATGAATAGCCCTGAAGATCAGATCGAATCTGATGGCATGTAGGCTGCGTATGACGTCATTGGAAGGAACGTTGTTTTCCTGATACTCCACCATACACACTACAGGTACTCCACCATAGATATCCCATTTAAAAAACGGGCTTTTTCCTGACTGATCGACGAGTCCCTAAACGATTTTAAAAGAACATAATTTGAAGCTGATTAAAAATACTGCTTTTTAGGGTTCCGTAGCCAAAATGGCAAAAACGGGACCCTTATAGATTCGTCATGTCTGTCTGTCTGTCTGTCTGTCTGTCTGTCTGTCTGTCTGTCTGTCTGTCTGTCTGTCTGTCCGTCCGTATGTCACAGCCAATTTATTCCGAAACCATAAGAGCTACATTATTGAAATTTGGTACGTAGATGGATTCTGTGAACCGCATTAAGATTTTAAAGTAAAATCAGAAAAAAATCCAAAATTTTTGGGGTTCCCCATACATAGAACTGAAACTGAAAATTTTTTTTTTCATCGAACCTATACGTGTGGGGTATCTATGGATAGGTATTTAAAAATGATGTTCAGGTTACTAACATCATTTCTTTCTAAACTGAATAGTTTGCGCGAGAGACTCTTCCAAAGTGGTAAAATGAGTGTCCCCCCCCCGTAACTTCTAAAATATGGGCATGATAAAACTGAAAAAAATATATCATGTGTATCACTATGAAAACTACTAACGAAATTTGGTTTGAATGAAATCTAGCTAGTAGTTTTTTTTTAAACGTCATAAATCAAATTACCTAATTTTTTCATTTAATTAACTCCAATATAATAAAACGTAAAGAAAAACATTTTTTAGCTGTATAGTGGTACGGAACCCTACGTGCGAGAGTCCGACTCGCACTTGGCCGGTTTTTAATTATACAGAGGTAAAAAATAAAGGTAAGCAAACAGCGAAGATTTCAAAGTTTTTGCGTCCTAGAGTAATGAATTACGTGCAGTTAGCTAGTTTCATCCGTATAAAGTATCAGTAGCGTCGATTTAACTAGGAAGAAATGCAACAATAGGTAATTTCACTGGTAGAAAGGTGGATTTAAACGGCTCACGTGATCCGGCAATCTAAATACGAGCTCGGGGATTTATCTCATTAGGACACCGTATGGCGGCACAATAGCAGAGTTTCTTGAGCTGCCAAGCAAGTAGGTAACACCAATAGCAAACCTGGTTGTGTTTTCGGGAATTGTGACAGTTCACATCGGAAACATTACGAGCTTACCGAAGCTCCCGAAAACTTTGACATTTCAGATAGAATATTTGTAAAACATGTCATTTTATCTCAGAATGAAAATACTTCCTTTGTCAGTGTTTTATATCAAAAATTTGGACACAATTTTTTCTATTATTGCACAAAAAATCAAGACACTCGTAGGTACCAAATCTAGGAATCTATGAGAGTTAAAATTTAATCTATTATTGTGATCACTCAATAGTGATTGATCATAATCATAGATTGCTCTAATAATAGTGGTCACTGAATAAGTTAGGACTGCCTTAGTCATTTAGATAGAGTGATTCTAGATAATATTTCGAGGGCATTGTCAATAGCTCGGCCGGTGAGGTACCACTATTTTGCTGGCTTCGCTATTAGTTGTGTCACCATGGTGTCCTAATGAGATAAGACCTTAAACGTGTTTGCTCTGAGCGGTTCGGCCGCGGTCGGAGGTCATAGACTCGCAGAGTTCCGCTTACTTTGGGGCGAATGCAGCGTAGAACAATGGACACAATCAAATTGTATTTATGCTCCACATTCCGTTGACACACATTCTCTGGAGAGACTAAGAAGCTTGTTCGGAGGTCTCTTGTCTAGACCGCAATCGGAAAAGCACTTTGACATATTTACCTAAACACAAAGTGGTTTGTGCAGGTGGTATTTGCAACTGACTTTTGAGGTGTACCTAGCAGTCGAATGCGATAAACGAACACAGCTTTAATAACACAACTTTGCTTATACCATCACAAAACGAGAAATAAAATCAAAATAACGCTTAATTTGATCCCCGCCTGTGCGATACAAAGGCTCTGGCTAGTGTAGGATGAAAATGGGGAACTGGTGGCCTCACCAGTTCCCCATCGTAGCGTGACACTCGTCTGCACCTGCAGACGAGTGTCATGCTACGAGCACATTCCGTTAGTCTTATCAAAAATGCCGCCAAAAATAAATTGCCCTGTCATAACATAAAATTAACTAAACAACTACTTACGCTAAGCAGAAACCAACTGAGGCAGATCGTAGTGGCCTTACAACAGTACAACTCCTACAACGAACATCTCCAAAACTTGGGCATCACGGATAGCCCCATGTGTATAGCGTGTAGCGTAGACCTTCCGCAAAACAGCGCCCAAAATCAGTTATAATGTCCTGGTGTAGTGTACCGGCCAAAATACCGTGACCAGCCCAGCACACTTTAGAACATCTTCTGAATGGCCTGCCGAGTTTTCTGGATGAGCTGGGTTGGAGGGAATGACTTGACTAAGATTGTATTATATAACCCAGTGCATCTAACTGTGCGGCAATGTCCTAGGGGCGTCGCAAGGCGATCGGCAAACATTCGCCGATACAACCGAGCTCTAGCTCACAGCTAGAGTCAGCGAATTTTCAGAAAAACAAGCACGCGATGCAAGAATACAGCGTCTGTGTAAATACGGTTAGGAAGCCCAGATATTAGTCAATACCTGTTGCATCTTGTCAAAATCTAACGCAGGCCGATGCCGGCGCGGCGGCGGTAGGGGCATGCGCCGGCGGCGGGGTGACGCGGGCGCACGGGGCTCGCTGGCCCCCGCGCCGTCGCAGCCGCACGCCACTCCCGCCCGCCGAGGCTTCAGCGCCTCTAGCGGCGGAGATGTGCGGAACCGCACCGGTGTCTCCACCTGGAATGTGAGATGAGTCGATGAGAACCTTCAGCTCCTAATGACCAACCTAATGAACAAGATTTTTGAGTAGAAGCAGTTTGTTGTCAAGTTTGACTCGATGATGCTGGGTTTTTGGTTTAAACCGAATTTCCGTTTGATGAATCTGATAGTTGGGCAGCCTGGGGATCGCAAAGATAGGGTATCGGAATACGAGTGCAATTAATTTTTCTAAACCCTTATAAGAATGATAGATATTAAACCCCTATTGAAGCAAGAATAATGGCCGTTGAGATGAGGAGTTCAATTGCCGAAGTTGATAAGAAGGTATATGCAGAATTAATTCCTGGAAAGACAAAGAGGAGTATCGCATCGCTATTAGGTACTCTATTGACGCTGGACTGGGAACAAACTGATGGATTGAGGAAGTCCATTTCCACTCGTATTCGCTAAATGACAGTAGCTGAACTCATATCCTAAATCATAAAGCTGAGACAAACGTATGCAATTAAGGGCAATAGACACTTTCTACTTTCCGATTTGTCACAAATCTAGTGGCAGACATTTCAAAATAAAAAACCCTCTCAAATAAAAATACGTCAGAACGTTGTTGATTCCAATAGTTATTCGGCTACCGTGGAGCTTCTATTGTAGAAATACCTCCCGTGGATTAGTGCCAACAAGAGGAACCCCGGTGCGAGCTTAACGTCTCGGAATAGGGAACTTATATTCAACTTAGAAATGTGGAAGGAAGTCTCAAGGCCCCTTCCTTTGTAAGTTCAGAAATTAAAATGTTAAATCAACTGCAACTAGATACGTTCAAGAAGGGGCAAAAACTTAAATTGACCATGTGTAGCCCCTTGTGGACTAAAGGAATTATTTCTTTCTCATAAGCACATAGCATGAACTGTACCATTTTGTTCTTTATTCGTACCCAGGTGAATTTAAATCAAAAAATAGTTTGGGGTAACACTTTGGACAGACATTCTTGCTTTATTGAATAGTTTCAGTAATATCAATGCACAGAAAGCTCCAAGATATTCTTCTTTATATAAGTACGCTGACAAAACAGACATAAGTAGACTCGTTATTACAAGTTACGTGGTCTCCTGTATTTCGTCGGTCGTCAGATTAGTTTCTTCATGAAATAGAAGGGAAGCGTTTCTTTGTCTTGTCAATCAAGTTTTGTCTCGTGTAGTGGGCAAAGGCTGGTGCCAGACAATCGTTACTACTAGCTAATTATTGTTAGGTTGAGCAACTGCCATTCCTGACGTCAATTACAGGATCCTAATTCTCCCTTTACATGTAAATAAAAATTGTGTTCAAAAGTTCTCAATCAAAGCAAAACATTCCACCAAACGCAACACTCAAAGCAGAACAAGAGTTAGCGTATGAATGCGTATGAGAATTAACATGGCGTACCTTCGTGTCGTCATCGTCGGAGGAGGGGGGTCTGGCAGCCAGTTCATCGGAGTCGTAGGGCTGCGCAGGCCACTTGCGCTTCTCGGGCGCCGCCGGGGGCGGGGAGGAGGCGCCTCGCCGCCGCGACTCGCTGCCCGTGCCGCAACGGCCCGCTGCGCACGCGGCACCACTCGGCGTGCCGTTGATCACCTGCAGTAGCCTCGCATCAGCTGCCGTTCTGGTACTCGGTGGCGAGTTATGGAACTACCTGATCTACATCGCGTGGTATGGACTCGTGATCACAACGCTTGATGTAAAGCTGAGTTTGCGTAAACTGGCTCAAATTGTTACAATAAGGTGGTAAGCAGCAGATCCAGCTTTACATTCGCCATTTCACACACAGGTGGGGCATGTCAGTGTTCGTTAGATTAATCACAGAGCAATTGTCTTTGTGTAAACTGTGTGTAGTGTATACTCATAGTCGGTTCTGCAGCTGTATTCATTGTGTAACCACATGTATTTGAACAAGGATCAAACATTAAGTTACCTTAGGCAGCCTTTATCAATGCCCCGTTTAAAAGACCCTACATTATAGGAAGCAGGGAGCCAACCCAACTGGTTAGGAGTATCACAGCTGACTCGACAGATACAGTTACGTAAGTAGTAGGTACCGTAGGTTGATTGTTGAAGAAAGGAGGATATTTACGATCAAACACGATTCCTTCTCCAAGTTCCTCTGGTATGACTTTTAGGCAAAACGTGGACTAAGAAATAAAGTTGTTTCTGTGCAGTTAAATTTCCTCAACAAGATGCTCCACGAACTTTGACATGCCTACTAATAATTCAAGCAACCCTTTGTCGCCTATCGAGCGCATCCTTCAAGTATTTACTATTGTCTTGACATTTCCCAAGCACGCAAGGGCGTCTCTGCCTACGGATGTCACAGGGACGTAGCTCATATTGTGGCAGCGTACTTGTATACAGGGTGTACTTGTGTACTGAAGCGAACGGACGCGACGTCGAGTCGCTGCGGGCGACGAATTTTACGCCTCGCCGCACCAAAAAGAGATCATCCGACTTCACTAATTTTATTCCTGCCATACTAAACATTTCGATAATAGGTAGCCCGTTGTCGATCACATATTTACTGAGAACTATCTTCTTGAATCTTATCTTATATATTTATATATATATATAAAAGGAGAAACTGACTGACTGACATATCAACGCACAGCCCAAACGGCTAAACGTAGGCACTTGAAATTTGGAAGGGACGTAGCTTAGGTACCGTAGGGGTGCACTAAGAAAGGAATTCCCGAAATTCCCACGGGAACGGGAATTAGCGGGAAAATCCTTTTGTATGAAAAATCTAAACCGCTTAAGTTAGACGCTTGAAATTTGGCATGCAGGTACCTTAGTAAATATAAAGTTTAGTTATGGCTGTATTTTGAGAAATTCCCACGGGAACGGGAGTTAGCGGGAAAAAACTTTTGTATGTATAATATATCTATATATATATAAAAGGAGAAACTGACTGACTGACTGACTGACTGACTGACATATCAACGCACAGCCCAAACGGCTAAACGTAGGCACTTGAAATTTGGAAGGGACGTAGCTTAGGTACCGTAGGGGTGCACTAAGAAAGGAATTCCCGAAATTCCCACGGGAACGGGAATTAGCGGGAAAATCCTTTTGTATGAAAAATCTAAACCGCTTAAGTTAGACGCTTGAAATTTGGCATGCAGGTACCTTAGTAAATATAAAGTTTAGTTATGGCTGTATTTTGAGAAATTCCCACGGGAACGGGAGTTAGCGGGAAAAAACTTTTGTATGTATAAATTTAAACACGCGGACGAAGTCGCGGGCAAAAGCTAGTATAAAATAAAGTCTATTTAGAGATTATTTATAACACAAGAACGGCTGGAGCATTTTAATGAGCTCTAATCTGTTAGATACGTTTGCTTCGAATAACAGAATAACTATTAATATAGCAGAAAATTATAAGAAGCTTTTCTAGAACTTCATCTTCTGCAATTGACAGCATAATATGTCAAGCACGTTTTTACGCATCATTAAGGAAACTATGGTGTTGATACACTTCATTAGTGAAAGAAGAAAATTTCGGTGAAAGCGCATGTCAAAATTAAGTAACATTTCTCAAGGCACTACAGAAAGTAAAGTTATTTCTAATATACTTAATATCTCATCTCTTTCTGTGAACTTTCAAATATTGAAATATCCTAAAATATATATCCTTCTTAAAAAGCTTGTCTGCTTTTCATGTTACGATAAAATGATTTACCTACTTATATTTTAATTGGTTTAATACGAAACAGATACCACTCTCATATAGCAATAATTTTCCAATTAATTTGAGAGTCTCGAACAAACACTTCAGTTTCTATAAAAAGAAGCTCCAATATAAAATAATTGATAAGATAATACAATAACCACCCACGAGCAAACGAGTGGGCAAAAGCCTTACGTTATTTTTAAAAAGCATATTCTGGGTTTCAGTTAACCTGAAAGTTAACAGCCGTCTGAGCTATTGGCATTATCAGCAGCTGATGCAAACCTACCTAATCTAAGAATCGATTGGTGCCAAACCCAACCCAAAAAATAACGCATCCGCAAAAGTTAACACAAATATCTACCGTCTGTAACATAACAAATCTGATTTCATTACACAAATCTCCACGAGATACGGCTTCAGAGAAAAATTAAATTAAAGATGCGAACAGAGCAAAGGCAGAACAATCAAGGTCCACATGGCAGAGACAAAGGATTATTAAACCCCCAGGCGGGATGGCAAAATAAATAATTTCTGATAACACCTCTCTATAGGTTCACACTTGTTTTACTTAGAGAGCTATTACTCGTTTCCTTTTTGCAATTAACAGAGTGAGGGGACAAAAGAATTTCTAATTTGAAGTCAGGCGCAAGATAAACAAATGTTATGCAGGCGGCAGACGGAAAAATGAATAAAACCAGGATCGTTTTGTCTTGCCTCTAAAAGTGAAATAGCGTCAATGGAAGACGGAGCATACTTCGAAGAATGAGTGTCTACTTGTGCCTACAGACGCCACACTGTAGTATTTACATTAGTAGGTACTTGCTTTTATTTATGCATTTACAAAACATGATAAAGCTAACACGAACACGATTAAGGCGCTTTTTTTTCTTTGGTTAAGGAGGCTTGTTGAGTTTTTTTCCAAAATGTTATGTCTTATCTTCTTCCTTGACAATATCGATAACACAATTCTTCAAATCATCATGAACAAGTTAGCTGCCATGGGGTTCAGCGGTAACCGTCTAGTAATATTTTTTTCTATTGAATCGAGGTTTTCACGGCAGTTAAAGGGTTAATGGATAAGTTATAGGATATTTTACCCCTACAGGGGGTCTTATCAGCGGCGTAGCGTAGTGGGTGCGGGGGGGCCCGCCCCGGGCGGCACTTTTTAGGGGGCGGCAAAATTTCACAAACTATAATCTATCCATACTAATTTAAATAATAAAAATATTTGAACCATTTCATATTTTTAACGGAACTACAAATTCGGACCGATTGAAAAGAGCATGGAATTTTTCTGTAACGGATTCGGGGAATCCCCTTTTCTTTGAATGATATTTTGTAGTGACTGCTGCCAACACCGTCTACGACTTGCGGGGATTGTTCGTATTTTATTTTATGCTTGGATTGCTTATGACTAACAAAACAACAGCGAGAATTACTGACAGTGTTGCCGTTCTAGCGACTTAGTCGCTATCGCTAGATCTAGCGGATTTTATATATGTTTAGCGAGATAAAATATCGTTTTAGCGAGAAAAAAATATTTTACTACTTCTAGCATCATCATCATCATTATCACCAGCCTATTGCAGTCCACTGCTGGACATAGGCCTCTCCAGTTGCTTGTCACTCAGGGCAAACATCTGGAGGATACGCCCATAATCGCCACGCTGGGCAGGCGGGTTGGCGATCGCAAGACGTAGTTTCTCACCTGCCACGTAGCTTCTCGCTCCGATGACGCTGCTGCCCGTCATCGGCCTGTGGTATTTAGCTACGCCTTCAACAATTATGATGGTTATACCGCCATCAGTCGGTTGCCACCGCCTCGTTTGTTGTTCGGCAGGATGCACCACGGGCAGGTGAAAGATTTGAGCGAAAAGATCCCGGACGCTCCCTTACATCCCACTACTTCTAGCGACTTTTGTAAAATATATTTTATTGAGCAATATTTACAGCCCTTAATTCATTTTTTTTGCGGAGTGGTTATTGTGAGCCACAACCTTTACAAATGAACAACCTTATCCAGAGGAGAGAGACGTCAAACTCAAAAGTAAATTACCTAACTAGACGTAGCTGTCAGTGTCACCGTAACGTTATACTGTCATAGTCAACCTGTCAACGATAGTGCGTGACTGACTTCTGAATTGTGGCGATAAGTGCTGTCCTTTGTCATCATCATCACATCAATCATGCGAGGTTCGAGAGGGGGTGAGGGGTCCATGAAAAAATCACGAAATATCATACGGGGGGGGGGGGGGGGGTGTTGGGGGGGGGGGGTGTTGGTTAATCTGGCGACTTCTAATAATAATAAATAATAATAATAATAATATGTATAGCATATGTTAGTCAGAGTGAATATGGCTTTCTAATGGTGAAAGAATTTTAACATCGGCACAGAAATTTTTGAGTTTTTCATTACAAACATAGGTAGATACACACAAAAATACAAATCTTTCCTCTTTATAGTCATTGTAGAAATTGTATCTCGACGTTTATATATCTGACTGGCACCAAGCGATCAACATTCAAGTCCATTCCAGTAAACTCGTCAGAGTACGCAGTTCTCCGAATCCCGACGGTGCAAACTGCACAAGCGACGTTGCTTGCCGCTCGCCCTGTGCTCTCGACCAACAAAGAGGCGGGACCCTCCGTCACTGCACACTGTTTGCGCTGCTCCGCTGCCGAGCACCCATTGTTTCACGCAGCTAAAAGCATCGGCCATTTAATCAGACCCCGGCTGTTCTCGCCGCGGGGTGAGCGAGCTAACGCATTAGGTAACTGTCATTGTTGATACAGCTTTAACCCTTATACGACTGTGGATATTTAAATACGAAAATGTCACCCTTTATCAATGCCTCTTTATACCTTGTTTAAAAGATCTCAAGGAGCAGGGCACCTACTGGTAAAAAGTAAGTATCACAACAAATCCGGCAGACAAAGTTACGTGGTACAGTAGTATGATTGTTGAAGAATGGAGGAGATTTACTCATCACAATTTTCTTCAGCTCACAAAATGTGGACTATGAGGTGAGGCTAACTTTCTATGAAGCTAAAGATATCCTCAAGATTCTTCGAGAACTTTAACATTACAAATAACGCCTATTGTGGTCACCAACCCAACTAATGCTTATCCCCCCAAATGCCAGCAGTGGACGTTTACAAGCCGATGATGATTATGTAGGCAACATAATTTAATCGATCAAAGCAAAAGACTTTAAAAATTTTACAGCACTTAGTACCGCAAATGTACTCGCGAGGTGGTCATTAAGCTAAAATAAAATGGCTGCTAAATCTCATTTATCGCATTTGAAGCACCGCTAATTAATTAAGCCCGCATTTATTTTCGACTTGGAAACGAGACGAGACAAGAGTAACCCTGCAGCCCTGGTGACGGTCGCAATAAAAAAAAGAGGCCAAGTGCGAGTCGGACTTGCTCATGAAGGTTCACAAAGCAGACAGTTCACGTATAGTTCTTACGTTTCGGAGTAAAGTGGCCGTGACATACGGACAGACAGAAATGACGAATCTATAAGGGTTTCGTTGTTTGCCATTTGGCTACGGAACCATAAAAATTGTAGGTATATAATTGTAAATAATAATTTTGATGAATGATTTTCTAAAAAAGGATATCATCATTGCGTAAGATTACCAAAATCCGTCTCAACAGGAGTAAATCCTTTGTAATCAGGAATGCATCCAGAAAAGTGACGCAGTTTACAAATGCAACTACATCAGTCATCGTTTAAATTATGGGATTCCGTTTTACTTTCGAGGGTCGGATCTCTAAAAAACTGCAATCTTTACAAGTCCCTTCGATCCGTTACAACGGCTAGACTTTCCGGAGAGGAATTAATAACGCGGTGGATTTTAATTCTCCGATTCCCCGCGGGGATTGTGTTAGTCTGCATGTCTATTTTAATTTATTATCGAACTAAAAAAGGGAAATAATGATTAAAGCGGACTAAAAAGTACCTACTGTGTTACACTGCCACATACGCGTAGGGTTGGGGTCTGGAGAAATTAAGCAATTGAAATTGCAAAGAATGTACATGCTAATGCAGGAATGCTTATCTGAAAACACATTTTCGAAGGAGGATGCCAGACTTTCTACGAAATCTAGTCCCACCTTCCAAGTGCTAAGTATGATATACTAGCTATGCTCGCGACTTCGTCCGCGTGGAATAGTTATTTTTTCCCCGTTTTTCTTACATTTTCCATTTGTTTTGACATTGACAGTTGACAGGACTGTTTCTTATATTCGTTCAAGCATTCGTTCATACTTCATTCATACATTCATTCATACGTTCATTCAAGTGTCATTCATGTAATGTCTATTGGTAATTATAACCTCTTGCAGTGACAAAGTGAATTTTACTCATCTCCAAAAACTAATTAGGCAAACCAAAGTGAATATTATAGTGTTTTCAGCCAATAAGCATACCATAAGTTTGGTCCTTCGAGCCGGATCTCAAAATAACATCGCAGTACCTATTTGTGTAAACAATAGTTTTGCTTGTTGGCGTGTTGAGTAATCAACGTAAGCAGGAAAATGGCGACTGAAGAGCAATTACTTCTTGTACTCCAAGAATCAGCGAAGTTGTTGCAAAGGTCACAACTTAATGTAAAGAAATGTCCTAAAGCTAGACTAACGAGAGGATACGTAGAGGGAAAGTTAAAGATTATCGATGATTATTGGAATGCATTTAGAAATGCACATCAAGAATTAGTGAAAACGACACCTAAGGAAAAACGTAAATTGTTACCGTATTTCGTGAACGACGAGTATTACGCTTGCGAGGAAATTTATACATGCCTACAGGGAGATTTGAGGGACATGATAGCACAATCAACAGAAACCACGGCGTTAGATTCGAGTGCGACAAATCACACAATTACACAAAATGGCGTTCATTTGCCGAGAATCCAAATACCTACATTCAACGGTAACTACGAGGACTGGCCTGCTTTTAAGGATTTATTTACATCGTTGGTGCACAATAATCAATCATTATGTGATGTTCAAAAATTACATTATTTGAAAGTGAGTGTTGCTGGTGAAGCCATGGCGTTGTTAAAACCTGTTCAGGTAACATCAAACAACTATGAGCATGCATGGGAGATTCTCACGACAAGGTATGGAAATAAACGTTTAATTTTAAATTACACAATGAAAAGGTTATTTAATCAAAGAAAAATGAATACACAATCAGCTGTTCAATTGAAATGTTTATTAGATACAACTACAGAGTGCATAAACAATTTAGAAAATTTAGGAATTGTTACAAGCTCTTGGGATCCAGTGATTATTTATCTTCTCGTGCAAAAGTTGGACACCGAGACACATAGGAGCTGGGAAGAGTACGCATACAAAGATGAATCTCAGGCATTACCTACCTGGACAGAACTTAAGAAATTCCTGGAATCTAAATTTCGAACTCTAGAATTAATAATAACAAATACACGACCAGACACTCGCACACCAGCAGCTCGAGAAGCAAGAGAACGCCCATCATACCAGTCATATGTAGCCGCACCAGCCATGGAAAAAGTATGTATTATGTGCAAGGAGAACCACTCCTTATGTCATTGCAAGGAATTTACGAAAATGGAACCTGCTAAGAGAAATGAGTATGTTAAAACCAAACAGTTATGTTACAACTGTCTTGTACCAGGTCACCCGGTTTCCAGATGCAAATCCACGGGATCCTGTAGAATATGTCGCCGACGTCATCATTCCCTGCTGCATGTAAACAAGTTAGTAGATTCAGCGGCATCATCAAGTTGTACCCAACCGCTGGCATCATCACATGTAGCAGAAGAGGAACTGCAAGTTAACACAATGGTAGCGTCACCAGTCAGTACAAGACAGAACACAGTTTTATTAGCGACAGCGATAGTGGAAGCAACAAATGAACAAGGTCTCACCATTCCTCTGCGCGCGCTCATAGATCCAGGTTCTCAAGCCACATTTATTAGTGAAAAGGCAACTCAATTACTCAAGCTCAAACGTCAACCTGTTAAAGGAACAGTTATAGGGGTGGGATCTACGAGAACGGAGATCAATCATGTGGTGCAGCTTAATATAGGATCACGATGGGAACCAAATTATAGTCTACCTACACAAGCCTATGTGATGTCCAAGCAACTGACCACCAAGATTCCTGCCAAAACAATTACAAATCAATCATGGCCTCACATCAAGGGACTCGAACTGGCCGATCCCTCATTCTTTATGTCCGGAGCCATAGATCTACTTTTGGGAGTCAAAGAATACACTCAAATTTTACAGGAAAGTTTGATCAAGGGTCCACCAGGCACACCTAGTGCTCAGAAAACCAGCCTGGGTTGGATACTGTTTGGAGATGTAAACAGCAATTTAAGGGACGATACATATATTGTTATGCATCATCAAGTTGACGTAGAAGACATGTTGAAATCTCTATGGCAAATAAATACAGACACCAAAAGACATCTAACCAAAGAAGAACAACTCTGTGAGAATATATACAAAGAAACTACTACGAGAAATAAAGAAGGAAGATACATTGTGAAATTACCATTCAAGACAGACAGCCTACAATCACCTGAAGGAAATACAAAGGAGATAGCAACACAAAGATTTTTACAACTAGAAAGAAAATTCAAGAAATTACCAGAGTTAAAAACAGAATACAGCAAAGTTATAAATGAATATTTAGAACAAGAACATGCAGAAAAGGTACCTCAAATAGAAAAGGATATTAAACAAGCAGTATACTTACCTCATCAAGCTGTCGTCCGCAATGACAAGGAAACAACTCGTACACGTGTTGTATTTGATGCCTCGTCAAAGGGAAGAAACAATATTTCACTCAACGATGAACTGCTCGTAGGCCCACAATTACAAGAAGACCTGAGAAATCTACTTATGAGATGGAGAATGAAGCGAGTTTGCTTTGTAGCTGACATAAAGAAAATGTATCTACAAATTTTGGTAGCAAAGGATGATGTGAACTATCAAAGGATTCTCTGGAGGTCCGATGAATCTGAACCTCTAGAAGAATATCGTCTACTCAGAGTAACGTTCGGGACAGCTTCTGCTCCTTACTTGGCTGTAAAAACACTTCATCAGGTAGCTAATGATGAAGGACTTGGATGCCCGCTAGCAGCTCAAACTATCAAAGAAGATTTTTTCATGGACGATTTGTTATCTGGAACTGATTCTACGGAGTCTGCAGTTTTACTAGCTAAAGAAATAGCTGCAATACTGCAAAAGGGTGGTTTTCAACTTACCAAATGGTCATCCAATGATGCGGAATTCTTGAAGTCAATTGATGAAAAGCAAAGATCAGCTAATGCGCACTTAGATCTGAATCTTGATGGAACGATAAAAGCCCTAGGAATTGTTTGGAACTTAGGTACAGATCAGTTCCAATACAATATAAGTCTACCTGAGATACCTAAATTGGTTACTAAACGCGGCATACTATCTGACATACAAAAACTTTTTGATCCTCTTGGATGGATAGCACCAAGCACTATTATGGCCAAAATATTAATACAAAAATTGTGGCTCGAAAAGGTAACCTGGGATGATCAAATAAGTGAAAAGTTGGAAGAAGAATGGAAGCAAATAAGAACAGACTTTGAAAATATAGACAAAATCAAGATAGAGAGATGGTTGGGTACCGACAATATTAACAAAGAAGAAATTCAAATCCATGGATTCAGCGATGCCTCTATGCATGCATATGCAGCAGTTGCATATCTAAGAACCAAGAACAGAGAAGGAGAAGTGGTGGTACGAATAATAGCTGCTAGAACAAGAGTTGCGCCGATAAAAACTGTATCCCTACCACGGCTTGAACTCTGTGGTGCCTTACTGCTTTCAAAGCTCATGAAACAAATAGGAGAAGCTATGAGAATACCTATCTCTCAAATGTATGCATAGACTGACTCTGAAATTGTTATTGCATGGTTATGTGGAGAGCCTAATCGATGGAAGTCGTTTGTCGCGAATCGCGTGGTGGAAATTATAGAAAACCTAAACAACAAACATTGGCATCATGTTCAATCACAAGAAAATCCAGCTGACATTGCTTCACGAGGAATGTTGTTATCAGACCTGAAAGAAAGTGACTTGTGGTGGCGAGGTCCCCAATGGTTATCTGAAAAGGAAATAATTATTAGTAAACAAGAAATTAAAATTACGGAGTTAGAAAGCAAAAGTAATAAGATAAATACTTACCATATCACAGAAGATGTCGAACCGAAGAATACTATCATGACGCAATTTGAAAATTTTGAAAATTTATCAGAATTGATAAGAACTATCACTTATTGCAAGAGATTCTTACATTATAAAAAATTCGAAAACATAGATGAAGATTTCACAACACAAGAATTGGAAAGTTCACTAAATATTTGTATTAAAATGGTACAAATGCAAGAGTTCAAGGAAGATATAGAGAGACTAAAAATGAATAAGCAAGTTAAAAAGAAAAGCTCCCTCCGAGCACTCAATCCATTCCTAGATGAAGAAAATATCGTCAGGGTGGGCGGTCGTCTTAGACACGCTCATATATCAAATGAAATGAAACATCCTATTATTTTGGGCAGCAAAAATACACTTACACCACTGATAGTTGCTGATGCCCATAAGAAAACATTACATGGGGGGGTACAACTAATGCTAAATTATTTGCGCTCCAAGTATTGGATAATCAGAGCCAAATCAATTGTGAAGAGATGCATACACAGATGCATGATATGCGCAAGACACAGCGCTTCTGCAAAATCACAGATCATGGGAGACTTACCAGTCCAGCGAGTAACTCCATCCAGACCATTCCTGCACAGCGGAGTAGATTTTGCTGGCCCTTTCCAAGTTCTGATGTCTAGAGGCCGAGGCAATAGAACAACTAAAGCATATGTTGCTATATTTATATGTATGTCAACAAAGGCAATTCACATTGAGCTTGTCGGTGATCTCACTTCAGAAGCATTCATAGGTGCATTCAGACGATTTGTCTCGAGACGAGGAAGATGCAGTCATATATGGAGCGACCAGGGCAGAAATTTTGTAGGTGCCAATAAGGAATTGTGTGATGCCTGGAAAGAATCAAAATTACAGTTCACTGGAGATATAGCTACAACCTTGGCAACAGATGGCACTCAATGGCATTTCATTCCTGCATACAGCCCGAACTTCGGAGGACTCTGGGAGGCAGGTGTTAAATCGATTAAACACCATCTAAAGAGAATTTTGACAACTCATCTCACCTTTGAAGAAATGACAACAGTACTCTGCCAAGTTGAGTCCTGCTTGAATTCACGTCCGCTATGCCCTATTGATGACACCGACACTGAAAATATAGATCCGCTTACTCCAGGCCACTTCTTAGTTGGAGAAGCACCAATTGTTGTTCCATCACCTACACTGAAAGATGTTAAAATGCATGCCTTAACCCGCTGGCAGTATACTCAAAAGCTCCTTAATGACTTCTGGCGTCGATGGCAAGACGAATACCTGTCAAGACTACAGCAGCGTCCTAAATGGTTCAAAAGGGAAGAAGAGTTCCAAATTGGTGAAATTGTACTGATCAAAAATGAAAACCTGCCTCCCGGCAAATGGTCATTGGGACGTATTATAAATAGACACCCAGGGCCTGATGGCCACGTGAGGGTCTATAGTGTAAAGAGTAACAACTCAGTAACAAAAAGAAGTGTCAGTAAATTGTGTGCATTACCTATGTGAAGTGTGCATGTTTAAGTGATGTAAATTTTATTAATTTGTTTCTTGGTGAAATGTTAAAAATTTGATTGTGGTGAGTGTGAATTTACTTTAAGATGTGCCCCATGTGTTAGAAAAGGACCCTCAGTCCTTTTGGTGGGCGGTATGTTTTGACATTGACAGTTGACAGGACTGTTTCTTATATTCGTTCAAGCATTCGTTCATACTTCATTCATACATTCATTCATACGTTCATTCAAGTGTCATTCATGTAATGTCTATTGGTAATTATAACCTCTTGCAGTGACAAAGTGAATTTTACTCATCTCCAAAAACTAATTAGGCAAACCAAAGTGAATATTATAGTGTTTTCAGCCAATAAGCATACCACCATTATTTCTTCGCTCCTAATAGTTGCAGCGTAATGTTATATAGCCTAAAGCCTTCCTCGATAAATGGTCTATTCAACACAAAAAGGATTTTTCAATTCGGACCAGTAGTTCCAGAGATTAGCGCGTTCAAACAAACAAACAAACAAACTCTTCAGCTTTATAATATTAGTAAAGATTTACCTTCTCAGTCTTTTAGAGCTAAAGAGTCTTTATAGTTATTATAAGTCACTAAATTCCAAATCTTTGTCCGTTATACATGGTAGTTTCTGCACTATCCATATCTGATACTCGTATTTGCGTATAACTTTGTCACTTGCTCTAAACCAAAACCAAACCAAATTTGATTTTTTCAACGAAGGAAAGAAGGCTAAGGACTTGGACTAGGATCCCGGATTTTGAAGAAAATACCAAAGACACATTTGGGCCAAGAGTGGAAGAGGTCAAATTTTGTACAAATGGGTTGAAGAGGTCAAATCTGGTACAATTCAAGTCGGCAGCCCTGTGCTGCATCTCGCTGAGCTGAGCGCGGGTTGTCATTTTTTGTTCGCTCGCCTACTAATTTTCGCGCAGAGGCCGTTCACCTCTCGCGCAACTTTTTAATCTCTTTACGTAACCGGCGGCTGGGAGCCTAGCCTCCAGATAATGTTGCTCTATAACCTTATTAATTACTGACGTTTGGGTGATTAATTCGGTATCGACAGCAGGTATTTCTAAATTGCGATAAATTTTTAAGGGTTGAGCGTTAAGTTAATGTAATTTTAACATTTGAGGAAGAGAACTAAGGATTTAACTAAAGTACTAAGTTGTGTGTGTAAATGTACATATATAATATGACTTATTTTAGGTGTTTATTGAAATAGATAGTTTTGCACTAGATCACCCATCTCTGTTGAATCTGGTTTCCTCTACCTGAAGGTTGTCTGGAAGAGATCGCTACAAGCGATAAGACCGCCTAAATTGTACTTTGTTTTTGTTTGTAATGTGTTTTTTCTGTAATGTCTGTGTTTTTGTGCAATAAAGAGTTTCTATGTACTTTACATCACTAATGCTCAAACAGTACCAACGTGTAACATGTTTGGATGAAATGGCAGGGGATATAATTTTGTCAGAGATATGAAATACTTGTATTATGTCTGGTCTGATCAAGAGAATTGCTCGAAAATTCCGCGACGTTTGAGAATTTGAGGCTGTCTAGCAGACGTCCAATATAGCTTGTCAAAAGGCTGATACTTGCGAAGCCACGCAGTACTACCTGGAAGTGCATAGTGAACGAATAAGAAAGGAAAGACATTGAATAACATAACAAATACATTTTATTATTCAAATCTGTCAGCATTGTAGTGGTGAGACGGCTCATCATTTTATTGGAGACAAGTAAGACCATCCACCTGATGTGACAATAGGCAATAATATTGGCGGTCCATCACCAATGGGACCTACAGGACGGTTCTCAAGTTGCCTACTCTTAGTGTCCGTGTGGTTTTCTGATTTAGAGATGGACCACCCCATCTCATCCCATGGTTGTCCTAGAACCTAGAAGACGACTAAAGGAATATCTGGAAACTGTTAGCAGCGATTACCTGGGTACAAATGAAACCTAGTTTTTTTTTTTTTTTTTTTATAGTGGCTCGACATAATGGCCTAGTGTGGCCACCTTACCAACCCGCCTGCCAAGCTAAGGCAAATCGCCCCTAAATGACAATTATTATTGAGGGAAGCCTTTGTTTGACAGTTTTTTTTTTATAGTGGCTCGACATAATGGCTTCCCTACGCCTGATGGAAAGCGAAAGAGAAGGCCAAGTCGCTGTGACAACGGGCAAGTAACTGGTCAGTTACCTGTCAGTTGCCACCGCCATGCCGGCCCAACCCTAACCCCCCACGAGCTCTGGAAACCCTACTCACCGGCAGAAACACGACCCAGAGGTCATTTGACTGCGGTATTCTATAAGGTCCTTCCCCGGACGGGCGGCTCAATTCGAGCGAAGATTCGCTATGCCCTACCTCTCTTTACAGTGGACGTTTGCAGGCTGTTACAGCACCGGCTATCATGGCGTTTCTCCGAATGATGAAAATTCTACTTTAATGATAACTCTACTTCACGTAGAGACATTGCGGTGCTACCTACATATACGAATCCTGTACAGGAAACTTCCACCTACTAAGTTTCTAGTTGTTGAATTAACCAGTTGGCTGCGTCACCTATATGCACATCCACAGCATCCATATTCGTATAAGCAACGGCGCGTTATGATACGCGAATCGTGCCTTGATTTGATTCCGACAGATTAGTGATAAAGGGTGGCCCTATTTTTAGACAAGAGTCCGGACGGCCGGGCCTGGCCATAATACGCACCTATGTTTGGACTTTTCTAAATCTGGTTTGTGTTCGCCGACCCGGATTTGGCAAGCGAACGGTCAATGAAATTGGTGTTTGAACGACATTAAAATAATTTTAATTATAGCAGCCTAGGGCTAATACTCTCAGGTCGACTAAAATTATTGTTAGTGAGGATCTCTGGCAACATGACTACTCAAGTAGTTGCCAGCTACCTGGGATTCAAGTAGTTAGCCCCTGTAAGCTGTCACCACATCATATGAGGGTAAGGAAACAGAGACTGAACCTGCGTCTATTAACATCTTAATATCTCCTTAAAATTTGACCGCTGTTGAAGAATATTTGATGGAGTTAAATATGTTATCTGAGACAATGTTAGGTACAATGCTCTGTGGCAACAGAGATTAAGCTCCTTACTCCGGCTTATACATAGCTAAGGACTGAAGGTCCTTGGTGGGCGGTATGTCCAAATTCAAAGTAACATTATTTTATGTCAATATTGTTTATTACTAAGTTTACCTTGATCCGTCACTAGATGGCGTTGTACGCTATTAAATCGCGCAAGAGAAGTTTTTCTCTGATTGTATAAGGGCTTGGTGATTATTTTAAGTAAATGTCTATACGTTCCGGAGTATGGTAGTTTGCTTTATTCCCTGATTCGATTCGATACACCTTTGAACAATATCTGTAGCTGTATGAAAATAGTCCCCTTAATTACCACAGGAACAGTAACCATAGCAAAACACTACCTTCCAGTTATTTAACACGTTCGGTCATTTGGGTGACGTATGTGCAGTTCGGAGGGGGAGGTGATAGACGGGCGTGGGGTCGCAATTCAGTTGGTGGCGTGTCGACGCGAATTAATGTCGTGTGAGACACGCGTTATGCGACCGGCGACCGCGTTGCTCCGACCGACCGCGGTCTCTCGCCCGCTGCTAACGCATTCACTGCTGTTGCCTGTCACGTTAGATTCTTGCTATCATTTCCAACTGGGTTTATCCAATTACAAACGTCACTTTTATGACGTTCACCCTGTATCATCATCAGCCTATTGCAGTCCACTGCTGGACATAGACCTCTCCAGTTGTTCGCCACTTAGGGCCGACATCTGGAGGATATACCCATAATCGCCACGCTGGGCAGGCGGGTTGGCGAACGTATAGAGTGCGTCACCCTGTATAGAGTGCGTTAAACACCCATCTGGGTTATGGGTATATCCTCCAGATGTTTACCCTAAGTGGCGAACTACTCAACGAACGGCGGCATAAACCTGGACATAGGTCCAGCAGTGGAATGCAATAGGATGATGATGACGATACATCCATCTGTCAAAGGAGCGACACCGGAACTAGAGAAGCTACGCCCTGCGATTGCTAACCCGACTGCCTAGCGTGGTGACTATGGGGAAAGCCTCCAGATGCTTGACCAAAGTGGTGAACAGCTGGAGAGACCTATATCCAGCAGTGGACTGCGATAGGCCGATATTTAGGCAATACTTAGCCAGCGATCGATTGAGAAGCAGGCACCACAACTAAACTAAGAGTCATAGGGTTTAGTCCCCGCCAATGGACTGAATAGGTACTCTAACGACTATACTCGTATACTCAGTTTTTCCGCGATCATGGCGCTTGCAACAGCGCCAAAATAGCGGCCTCAGAAATATAATTACTTATTTTTATACGTTTTTTGACTTTTGCTAATTTGCAATCTCTAAAGGGGAACTGGTTTGTTCCAACCACAGGAAAAAATACTCATTTTGAAAACATTACTTTCAAAATCCAATATTTTGGCAAACCAACACTAGATAGAAAATGTATAATTGTACGAAACCAATTTGATTAACAAACCTAATTATTTGTAAAGTTGACTCCAAGAGGAAATCTATGATGCAAACAAACATTTTATCAAGAGGAAACAAAAAGCAGGAACATCTATCTCTAGGCTAGGCTAATAACTGGATTACATAATACGTTACAAGATTAACTTTAAATCAAGAGTAACGATCGCGCAGGTACGCACTAATGGAGGAAATATCCCTGTTTTCGTGCGTCCCCGATTATTTAATGCATCTAATTGTTTTGCTGTCGCTATAATTTCCTATTGCCTCCTCTGTATTATTGGATATTATCGAAAACAAAGTCGTAAATACTGCCTCTAGTTGGAATCCGTTTATACCTTGTCGGTTGAGTAATTGTAATTGTTCTTCGTTTAATGGGTGCTTTAGTTCCTTATACGCGTAATTTTATTCTACTAACCTATTCGTTTAACAGAACCTTGACAGGATCTCTTATTTTTATAGCCGAATAATTAAGTACTGCAATTAAGTGACCTTTTCGGCAAACGTGGTGTAGGACGCCCTCAGGCTAGGTGGAGTGACGATTTGCGCAGGATGGTTGGCAAGTGCTGGAAGCAAGAAGTCTAAAATCGATCTAAGTGGCGAACCATTGGAGAGGCTTATGTATAGCAGTGGACTGCCAAAGGGTGATGATGATAACAACTTTGTTGGAAATTAATCCATAAAAACCTTTTTGAATATTAAGCAAATTTTGCTTGATGAACATTTCTAAGCTGATTGATATCCGAAAGTGAAGCAAATGTGACTGTATTTAAACTAATTTTAGGAAGGCACGCATACCGATAAAAATTATAGCTATTATTGTCATTGTCAGAGGGCATTTTCTGCGTAAGGGGAGTCGCTGAAGCGTTCGAGGCTTAGCAGCCATAGCCTACTTTAAACTCCTCAACGGCTCATACGCCGTCGCATTGTATTGTATCGGCCATAAAACAAACAAGCCGTGAATCATTAGCGTCCCAATAAATCACGTGCAGTGTACGGGCAAAGGTTGCACTGTAAACTTTGAAGAAGGTCGCGCGGTCGCTTCGTTGTAAAGTTCAGCGCGATTCGCGGCTCCCAAGCATTGCCATTTCATTTTACTGTTGTTTGTCTAATCCAGAGGTTCCCAAACCCTTTTGTTTTATAGACCACTGTCAAAATTTTGTTGAGCCCGGTGGACCCCCTCACTACCAATTTCTAAAGATCGAAAAATAAAGGTGAAGATTAGATCTATCTCTTTAAGTTGTGTTGTGGCTAAGTTTTAACAAAGAATTAACAGTTTCCAAATAAAAGGTTAGAGGCGCGTCAAGTCTTAGGCGCTGAGCTTCTTAAAATATTATCTGTTTTAGATTGATAAAAGAAGGCAACGTCAACGTTTTAGTTCTTCCCCCGCTTACGATTGTGGACCCCCATTTTTTATTACGCTCAATGTAGACGCCCATCGAGTCTGCCGTGGACCCCTGGGGGTACCTGGACAACTTTAGGAAATACTGGTCTAATCGAACAATGTGTCGTTTTAGGATGTTAAAATATCATCGACTTCTCGGGGCTTCGGAAGGGTGCTTACAAAATTACAATGTTCCATTCAAACTTGAAGCCCAACAAAGTCGTGGGAAAAAATTAAATTACGTTCTGAAAACCAATACAGACACTGCTAAAAATGGAAATAGCAAATTTCTACGGCTTCGCTGGAATTTTGGTTTATTACAGAGAATTGAAATTGCTGTAAATTGATAGCTCGTGAAATATTGTTTTTGGAATAGTTCTACATAAATTGGTTAACATCAAGTTTCACTCGTTTGAAGTTTGATTTTAGAAAACAGGGTGAAAGCTTTTATTTCGACCTGCCTTAAATGAACCTGAATGTATAACTTTCATTTATCTGTAGCAGTTTTCGATGGAAACAATGTTATCTACCTATGTTAAAAATAATATGAAAGATAAGCAAATTCAGTGCAAATGACAATAGGTTTACCAGTATCTCTTTATGATATGAGATCCGTAAATCTTATCTATTATCTTAGCTCTTTATCAATAGTTATATTTAAATTCAATTTCAAATATACCTGATAAGTTTAATATCCCTACCTATTATAAACTGTCCTTGTAAAGATTTGTAGAGGCATTGGCAAACATTCACTACTTGCAATTTTTCAACAATTAAAAGGTTTAATTAGGCCTATCTTACAGCAGTATTTTCAGTCTCTCCACAAAATCAACTTTGCACAATACTGTTTAGAGTCGACGGCGTAGTGATAAACAGTAATGCTGTTTAATTGGCCTCGTTGTGACCTACTTATTATTGCAACAAAATAAAAAAGCTCTCGCATTAAAACGTAGAATGCACGCCAAGCGTGTCAGCTAGTTCCGAATAATTACATAACTCGTAACAAAAAAACCGGCCAAGTGCGAGTCGGACTCGCGCACGTAGGGTTCCGTACCACTGATTGAATGAAAAAAATTAGGTAATTTGATTTATGATGTTTAAAAAAAACTACTGTCTAGATTTCATTAAAACTAATTTCGTTAGTAGTTTACATAGTAATACACATCATATATTTTTTTCAGTTTTATAGTGCCCATATTTTAGAAGTTACGGGGGGGAGGGGGGGGGGGACACATTTTACCACTTTGGAAGAGTCTCTCGCGCAAACTATTCATCTGAGAAAAAAATGATGTTAGAAATCTATCGATAGATACCCCACACGTATGGGTTTGATGAAAAAAAAATTTTGAGTTTCAGTTCCATGTATGGGGAACCCCAAAAATTTTGGATTTATTCCCATTATCCCCTTTCGAGTTTGCCACCGGGGTGGTGATTGGAAATAAAAAGTTACGTTTACCACCCCGGTGGTATTTATTACCATTTGCATCTTCGTAGTTAAGTAGTTTAGGACGTTCTTTTCACATGTTTCATTTCACCAACATCTACCTCAAATTAGCAGGGATTTGGGTCATGCTATTCCAAGACATTAATTGTCAATATTACATTGCTTCGATCCCAAAGTAGATAAGTAAGTAGCGTAAGCACTTGTGCTATGGTTTATCAGAATAACAAAGGTACCACACCACAACTAACAATAATGTTCATTATACCTAAGTACGAATGTTTTTTCCAGATGGGGGTCGAACCTTGGTTGAGAAGGTATAGTTTATATGAGCCACTGGATATAGTTAGCTAGTTATATAATATCTATCAATCAACAGCCCTGGTCCGTCCACTGCTGAACGTGGCCTGCGTCTTACGCCTACTCCCTTAAATGGCACATTTCTCTATCCTGTTATGTCAAAGCGTTTCCTGAATTTTGCACATACCTAGGCCGTTGGTGAAAACGGACATAAGTGTACCTTAATTTCTTCTAATGCTGTTAAGACTCGTAAGCCGTTTAGAAAGCTGATGCTCTCCTAGACTAGGAGTCCTAGTTACAGATGAACAAGAACGCGTCGCATGCGCAGTGTCTGAACTATCGCGTGAGACGCGAGCGCACATCGCGTGATTATAAACTGTACCTTATTTAATACTAGCTTAGATACAGGAAAATATTTTAATATTATTATACAAAATATAATTTATTATATTTTATGAGAGTACTTGTGTCTTGTAGTACATAACGGCAATTTTTTGGTATTCTCTTTTCTTTTAAATAAATAATAAATAAATCCGATGTTAAGTGACATTGAAGCCTGCGATGGAGCGCGATTCGAATAACGAAATAATTACCATAGAAATTGTTCTACGACCGCTCCGGGCCGTATTTTCACGAGTACAGTGTGCCTAACTAATACGAACCCTTTCGAAAAAGTATACGTAACGTTACCGTAAGATATTGTATGGGTACAGCGCCCCTATTGGGCGTAAGAGGCACTACGTTTACGTACGTGAACGTGGTGAAAATCATCGCCTTCGTATGGCAACGTAAACCAATTTGTATTAAATGGCATGCACAGATCGGATTCATTTCAAACGTAGTGCAAAACAACACTAGGGTTCACGAGTATCTGCATGTCGAGAGCGTGCTCTTTATATGCGCCCGCGCATCGTTATGGGTTGCGCGTTTATCATCTGTTTACTTTATTGCTTCGTCTATGATTTGTATCGGCAAACTATTGGAAATTATGATAAGTTTGATTAGGTATCCTAGGTCAGTGTTTCGTGTCATTGTAATTGAAATAGTAGATATTATTAAATTCGATTGTAACCGCCATTTTAAAATGCACATCCGATAGGGGAGCAAATGCTCCATAGTCTGCAGGGGCGCACTACAGTGGCAGCCGGCTTTTGCCTCCTCGCTAAGCCCCCATTTCATCAAACTAGCTCTATACCGGCCAACCCCGGACCTTTGGTTTAAAGTTTCCATGGGCCATGATTCGTGATGGCCAGGTGGCGATGATTTGGCCGGCGGTATATAGTTTGGTGGTGAGGGGACTCTCGCCTTCTAAAGGCTTAATTTTGTAGAACTGGGCTAGCAGCAGAACCGACTGATGACTCAAGTTTGTATGGAGAGTGTACAAGTGATCGGTACTAGGTTAGTGGTATCCGGCGATGTTCAATGAGGGTTACCTCTAGTTCCTCCTCGGAAGAGTGGTGGTCGTACAGGTGGTCGGGCTCCGGCTCGGGCAGCAGCCGCGGGGGCGCCGGTGCGCACGCGCATGCCTCTCCGCCCATACCTGAAACAATACAAATTTGGTACTCAATAAAGGGTGAATTTCTCTGCCTTTAAGGGACGTGAATTTCTAATTTACAGGCGTTACTTTATAACTATCCTTACCTACTTGAGTTTTTTAGATGAGTAGTTATTAAAGAAGGTCTAGAATTTTTTAGTAATATATAGCATGTCTAATAATGTCTATATTTCCAGGAAAACGCATTGACATAGAACACAAGTATGAAAAGAAAAAACTATTGGCAATGATGTTCATTAAATTAAGTAACTTAATTTCAACAAAAGGCAGCAACCTTTAACAGCTGTTGGTAGGCAATGTTAGTGGCAAACGGCCTAGAGAGCGTAGTCAAACATGGTGGTCTGACCAGATATGTGAGACCCTGAACACCATGCTTTACGACGCGCTTCTTACCACAACAGATGGCAAGATGCAGCTAGCAAAAATTTTCTTATTCTAGCTGCATCCAGATTATTCCAAAATTGGGGAATTAGTATCCTGAAAACTGAGGAAAACAACGCAAGGAGCTATTCAGCATCAACCTAATCTTGTTACAAGAGACGTCAGCTGTTAAGAACTCGCTACATAATTAGTACACATTTTCATAGAACTTTGAAATGAGACCTGTTTAAGAACCCACCAAGAACTATTTGGGTATACCTACTCTTTTAAATCACGTTCAACATGTATCTTGAGTTAAAAATGGCTGTGATACGTTTTTCTAGTCTAGATCTTCCAATATCTTCAAACACCGATCTATATCATATAGCTCTAGCTTGTGCGAAATCTAAAAACAAGTTTGAGTGCCGGATGGATAGAATGTAAACGTCGGCCATTTATTTAATCTTAATCGCCTTTTATTTAACAAACATCTCAAAATTAATTCGTTAAATAGAAATTTCATTTGCCTAATGGAATCCTTGAACAGCAGAAACAAAAATGAAATCCTTATTAATTAATCCCAACAATCAACTGGACTATCCCCTTGCATAAAGTAATACGTATGAACAGCCGTATAAATAAACCTTCCCAAATTAATCACCCTCTTCTTTGGTATCATCATATTTCTCAAAGTGATTCAGATAATCATCCTAGCTATGCTTAGAACGTAAAACGGTCTAGGAAAAGTCATAAAAATGTCGCATAATTGGGAAGCCCATTTCCTTATCACCAGTATCCAAAAATCGCATAAACAACATTTCTCACGTTTAAGTATTCTGCTACAGCCACAAATGGGATATGGTCCCCGGAGCCGCGTGGGGGAAAGGGGGGGTATGCTCTTGAACTTGCGTTGCACCGTGCAGCCTGCGCGGCGCTGAGCCCGACCAACACCCTGTTATAAATCGAAAACATTTTTCAACCTAGCTCTATAAGTTAGGTTCTAAATTCAACCTTATTACCAAGGCTGTTGGTATCCACGTGGTATCAATTTTCTCAATAATTACACCGAAACCAAAGTTATTCGAAACATAGCTAATATGAATCTTCATTAATTTGACTACATATTTCGTAGGTAAATTATATGCTTCATTAACCAGCCAAGGTACATAATTAATCTGATACGAATACGTAATTGAGTTCAGATTTCTAACGCAATCTTTCCACGAGTTAAAACATCAACAGCAACTCGAACTATCGAGGCATTTCAGAAAAAGAAATCAGCGAACAGAAACCGCTCGACCAGAAACTCTAAACCAGCGGCTCCCAGTGAAACGTGAAATGTTGTGAAAATAAATACAGACAGCTTCTAATTGTGTAGGTGAATAGTTAAGGGGAGAGGACAAAACGACGGTGCACCGCAGCCGCCCCCTCTGAGGAGGCG
The DNA here is from genome assembly GCA_031163375.1 of Conogethes punctiferalis. NCBI lineage: Eukaryota > Metazoa > Arthropoda > Insecta > Lepidoptera > Crambidae > Conogethes > Conogethes punctiferalis. Next base: position 4,597,984 of record CM062077.1, on the reverse strand, counting down.
TCGTTTAAAAATAACGATAAAAATCGTTACGAAGGGATTATTTCCACCGCGGCGGAATTAAGCCGCAGACCAAGAACACTTCGTTATTCCCCGCGACTAGTGATGCAGCCGGAGAATGGGAATGTAAATATTGATCCCGACTTTACGTCTAGTAATTAATTCTATCGAACGGTGGCTATTTTGTTGGGTCTGACTGTAGTTAATGAGGTATGCTGCATAATGCTACGGATTTTAAGCTAAATCCAATTCTGAGTTATGCATAACCTGATGAAAGAGATGCAAACTTTGATATTGGGAAACAAACATTGAATTAAAAATTGAAGATAAAGTCCGTCAGTGTGGTTTCCGGATTTAGGATAGGACCACCCCAACTCATAATCATTATCATCGACAGTCATCCCGTGGGTGTCGTAGAAAACGACTATAAGGTAATATCAGTAAACGAGGACCAACGCTTACCAGGGTACAAATACAAACTGTAGTCATCAACCCGCCTGCCCAAGTGACAATTGTCTTTGGGGGAGGCTTATGCCCAGCTGTGGACGTCTGCAGGCTGATGATGATGAAGATAAAGAAAAAACAGAGGCGATCCATTCCGAAAAAGATACACTTCCTTAAATTACAAATTTTCAAGTAAACGCCGAAGATATAATAAGGCCAGTGCACACAGGAAACTTTATACATATTGTAAGCATTTCAAACGATCCTAAATTGGAACCAAACAACTACCTGCATACGTGGAAACTTAATTGATGTAAATTAGACCTATTTTGTAGAAAACGTTTTACAGAAAACCCTTTACTAAAATGAATTCAGCTATTTTAGAATTCAAATTGGTTACAAATACGCCTGGATTGTCAACTGTAATATGTCAAAATAATAATAAGGAGCTGTTCAAACATCTGAAGTATGTATTACTTACCTGCAGCCCGTGGCTTTGTCTGATGAAAATCAAAATGATATTATATCTTATGTGTGTAGTAACAAATATCTATTCATCCAATTGAATCCATTAGCATTTATACATTTATAGGATAGGGCCATAATCATCATCAGCTTATATAAGTCCACTGCTGAACATAGACCTCTCCCAATGTTCGCCACTTTAATCGATGCTGTATGCGAGAAGCCCAAGCTTCTTGCATCCAGCATCGGACGCGGGTTTGATCCCCGTATAGTACAAACATTTATGTGCATGAATATAGTTATATTCATGCACATAAAAGACAAACAGTTGTTTGTCTTGGACTGGGTATTCTTTACAAAAAGAAGCATCAGAGTTATCAGTAAACTAGTACCCATAGTACAAGTTTCTGCTTGTTGAAGACTAGATTACGCTATGTAGCTCATTGGGGCATGTCTAGGGTTATTTATTATTATTCATAAGGTGCAGGATGAAAGAGAAGAGATGGGTCAAGATCGTCATACAATGGATGCCAGAAGACGGTTATCACCGCAGGGGAGGGCCTAAGAAAGGATGGTGTGACGATCTGATACACCAATCAAAAGATTGGATTCTGGCTTTAGAGAGAGAACTGTGGAAATGTTTGGGGACCTTTGCACAGCAGTGGGACAGTATAGGTTGATAAAGTAAGTAGGTATAAGGTGCAGAAGAGAGAAGCCCAGGATCGATCAAAGTGGCGAACATTCAGAGAGACCCATGTCCAGCAGTCGACAGATAAAGGATGATGATGAAAAGATGATGATGATGATAAAGTGCATAATATTGCTCGTAAAGGGCTTTTGTTACAAAAACGGTTCGATGGCGAGCAGAGTCCGTGCCCCACTATAGGTGCATCACTGGCCCATACTTTATTCACAAGTGGCCGGTGGCCGGTCGCCGCCTCGTTCCGTATGCAAATGCACAAAATAAATGTCCCATTCACATTCCTTTTAGATTCATATTCTGTTTCAGACGAGAAATGGAAACGAGTTTTTATTGAATTTTGTTCGCGGAAATTTTTTAATAAACTACGAAATTAGGCCATTTTCTACTTAGTGATATTTTGTGGATTTTGTACCTATACTGTACATCATCATTATCAGCCTGTAGTCGGTCACTGCTGGACATTGGCCTCCCTCAATGACAATTGGCATCATTTGGGAGGATTTACCATATTGACCATCTTGGCAGGCAGGTTCATGACCACAGTAGGTTTTATTTGTACCTAGGTAAACGCTGATACCCGTTTCCTGATACATATTAGTCTGCTCTTCTACGGCATCCACTGAATGAGATGGGGATTAATTACTTACTCGAAATTATTTAATTATAATTACTTCTATATTCTGCCCAGATATTTGTCAGAAAAGAAACTAATAAATTTTTCTCTTCGATGTCTCAAATAGCAACATTATTTATTTCCATATTCAGTAATAACCGATCGCTCCACAGTATCCTATTAATATTTAAATTGTAAAATAATAGCTATTGCGCCGGATCTACGTGACTAGTTGCAATTAATTAGCTTTATTACAATTACTTGCGCTTAATTAACTTTCAATACACAAAGGCACATGTTTATTGATGAATGATGAACTAATGCATTAGGCAAAATACTTAGAAGCAGTTTTGCTTTTCTCTGAGCGACGATTACAGTCTTTAAAGAGACTTCCCTAAGGAACTAGGCTGCGTAAACCCCACGTTCCAATGTGGTCAAATTTGGAACTACTACATCTCCTTCATGGGATGTAAGGGAGCAGCCTTTCATCTTTTCATCACCTGCCCGTGGTGCCGAATAACAAACGAGGCGCTGGCAACCGACTGGTGGCGGTATAACCATCACGATTGAAGGCGTAGCTAAATACCACAGACCGACGGCGGGCAGCAGCGTCATCGAAGCGACATGCTATGCCCAGCGATCGTCAACCCGCCTGCCCAGCGTGGCGATTTATAGCGGGTATAGTCTCCAGATGTTTGCCCTAAGTGGCGAACAACTGGAGAGGCCTATGTCCAACAGTAGGACTGCAATTGGCTGATGATGACATCTCCTTCTTGTTTCTAGCATTTGCGTCCCCTGCTATATCTTAACTAATATTATAAAGCTGAAGAGTTTGTTTGTTTGTTTGAACGCGCTAATCTCAGGAACTACTGGTCCGAATTGAAAAATTCTTTTTGTGTTGAATAGACCATTTATCGAGGAAGGCTTTAGGCTATATAACATCATGCTGCAACTATAAGAAGCGAAGAAATAATGGAAAATGTAAAAAATACGGGGAAAAAATAACTATTCCACGCGGACGAAGTCGCGAGCACAGCTAGTTATGTATATGCCTCCTTTCTAGAATTCCATAGCGTTGTCGTTTGGGAAGGCCTATGTGGACATAATACTGGAGTATTGGACGTTTGCAGACTGATGATGATGATACATGCTATGTGTTTTTACCCGTCTGCCGCAGAAAGGACATTTTTTATAGTAAGTATGTTTGTCCATTTCTTTGGCACACTTCTAGAACCTAAATGGCTTGCTTGACATGCAAAGTATCTTCTTCTTCTTCAAGTGCCTCCCCAATCATTGAAGGTTGGCAGTCATCTCCGCATAGCAGCAATGCCAGAATGTTACTTTTGTAATATTTTGGTTACACGCTCAAAATGTTACTTATTGAACTGAGCGAATATTATTGTCTATTGTTATCACAATATATATAAGTTATCACTTGTGTCCTTGTGACGGAACATCAGCAAGATATCGAATTAAGGAGATGACTGGTGTGTCATCTTCGACTAAGACCGCATAAATTAGAAGTTAATATAGCGACAATAGATGACCGTATGTAAAAAAAAATGTAACTGTATATAAAAAAAACAGATTCATGTTACATTTCAACTAAAATGTTACTTTTTGAGCAGTTTCATGTTACTTTTGGCCGTCACCCATTGGCAGCACTGCCGCAAAGGCCTTGTCTTGCGCGAGTCAGAACTTCGAAGTATATTCTTTTCCAAACATAAACTTGTGCAGCCAACACTTCTTTATAATGAGATCCCCGATAAAGCCACGACGCATCACTGTACTCGAACATCAACCGACATCCATCACTCACTAGCTACACAACGCGGAACGTGCTTTTTAAAGGGGGATGCTGACATAAAACATGTCCTATACAAGTGTTCGGTTCCGCTCGTGAATAATTGAAAGAGGGCTTGTATCGCACTCGATGCGATCTCATCTCGTCTACTCAGCACCCGTGTTGCGTTAAAATAAGGTTCAAGTTGGCGTGGCAGCGATCGAGACGCGAGCGCAGATCGCGGTGACGTGCCCGTCACGAACGTCAAACGAGGGTGGGGTCGCCAAGCGTCCTTATCGAGTTGGGACTTTCCGAATTTGGCTTCAAGTAATATCTGATACACGGTTGACTGACTTGTTGGTCTACAGACCGTGAGAAAAGTCTAAAAAACAAACTCTGAAAAGTAAGTATAGCAAAGCTTTTTAGAATATCATCATTTAATCAGCATTATCATCAGCCTACCGTAGTCTATTGCTGCACATAGGCTTTTCCAGTTGGTGGCCACTATAGGATAAGGAGACTTTACCCATGATTTCAATGCTGGGCAAGCGTGTGTGCGATCGCAGGGCGTAGTTTCTCGTTCCGGTGACGCTGCTGGTCATCATCGGCCTATAGTATAGCTACGCCTTCAATCGTATATGTTTTACCGCCACCAGTCTTTTGCCAGAGCCTCGTTTGTTATGCAACAGGTAGGATGTACCACGGGGAGGTGAGGTGGCTTGTAGCGTAAAGATGATAGGTCGCTCTGTTCGATAAAACCGTTTAAAAACAGCTAATATCCCATCAGCACAATGACTATTTGGCCACCGCGCTCAATAAATGCATGCGGCCGGAGCCTGGACGTGACTTGTGCGCGTGGGCAGACCGGCCGACTCGTGCGCCGTTACGGCGAACCGAACTGCCCAACCCGTCCGTACAAGCTGTGGCAAGGATCGACCGGCAGAGACATGTAGCTTTTAGCATCGACGATAAGCGATTACGAATAAGTACCAGTAAAACTACCTACCTAAAAACAAAAGATGCACGCTAGAAACAAAATACTGAAATTCTAAACTATGTATCTCCATCGCATACTTATACTTCTACCGGCACTATATTATTATGATGGCAATAGCTGAAAAGGAACTCTATCAGGAACATGTTTTTATAAACAGCACAAGATAAAAGCCGTCTTCATTTGCTATATAAATTTAATCTTTTTAACATTAGAAATTTATTCTCTTCGTCTTTATGTAATTTAAGCATAATAAAAGGCCCGGCTTTCTTATGCTAAAAATGTAGGTATATTTTCGGTCAAGATAAGTTATTACAGTACTATCATGTAGGTACTCAATTACTAGTAAACATTATTTTCATTTCATAAAAAGCACAAAGTGAAGCCTCATCTCAGCTGAAAACACTCAAGATGTTCCTTGACGTCGAAGGAAATAAGACTCAACTACGGCTTTGTGTGACATGAATGGTGTCTAAGGGAACATGAATACTGGCCCGGTTCTTATCGGTTGCGGCTATTCGATTTTCCTATTCCATTCCGGACAGTCTACACACACCAATCTTGTGTATCTTGTGTCCCATAGTGTGACGGTTTAACCGGATCAGGCATTGTGTCCTGGCTAGGTTTGGTGCGTCATAGACATTGACTATAGAACTAAGGGACTTTGAGACTGTATCTATGCTGCATCTAGCGACTTCGTTAGAATGACGTATCGTATGGCCTACGTCAAAATGAGTTCTTATTCTTGTTTGTATTAAATTCTAAGAAAGCAATCGACCACAGTCACCCCTAATGTTAAGTGACGATGTGGTTTAAGATGAAGCACGCTTACTCAGGTAAAGCCTATTTACGTTAGCCTTAAATATTTCCATATCCATTGTAAAGGTTAGGAAAGACGACACTGTAGGTACAGGAGTTGACCATCACGAAACTATTCAGATACCAATCATGCTACCTGAAGCTTAATACTCGACAAGCTTGTGTCAGAACATACCATAGAGGTTCTACTCAAAAGGTTTACGGCTAACGAAGTGTAGCATTGGGTATAACGTGTTGAAATTACTCCAAAACTTCAGCAATAAACGTTGGAGTAGACTTTCAGATCGCGGTTCCTTCGATACCAGTAACGGAAATGAAGTGTAGCATTGGCTATAACGGCTCTCTGCGATCGCCAACCCGCCTGCCCAGCGTGGAGATTATGGGTATGTCCTCCAGATGTTTGCCCTAAGTGGTATACAACTGGAGAGGCCTATGTCCTGCAGTGGACTGCAATGGGCTGATGATGATGATTGGCTATAATAAGTTAAAATTGCTCCAAAGCTGCAGTTTTAGACTTGAATCCATAAAGGATTGCGGTTCCTCCAATACTCATATCAGAATCGTCGGTGCTAAAAGTAGCACGTCACACGTGTGCTGAGGCTCTCATTTATATACCAACGCTAAAAAGGACGTCGAAGACGCTTACTTTATGATTTATGTCGGAACAACTTTTGCGCTCATTCAAATTCTGAATCGCACTCGCCCCTTTTCAATGTTGCATAAAGTGCATTGGAAGAAATGGACTTTGAGTTTTGGCATTCAGCGATAATGCGGTTTTAACTGCACGCCTTTAAAAAGTTTACGGTTTTGCCACGTGAATGTAATTTATAAAATAGCATGTGATAAAGTAATTACTTACTTGAGTGCCTTGACAGATCTTATTTCAGGTAATCAAAGTAACAATCGCTTTAAAAAAAAATCGCTTTTATAGACATGATTAGGTACGAGCCAAGTTATGATGATACGATAATCATATTTCCTTCAAGAATTAGCCTTAAATTCAGCACGAAGACTACATTAAATAAAGAATGAAGGGTAATGATGGCGAGTTTATGTTCATTAATAAATGGTATTCTTTAATTTATAGAAATTAGCTGAATAAGCGGTCACCAAACGCATAAATCGAAGCTAATTTCTCTGTTCATTTGTTTCTTTTTTTTAGCATGACCAGCTTTTAATATATTACTGTATTATCAGCTGATTTAAGCAACTGGGAAGAATCACGATCAATGGCAGCAGAAGTGATCATATGATGAGAAGAGCGAAAGACTCGAGCTCGAAAGAGCGAGAAACTCCTGCAATGGCTGTTACATAAAAAGGGAGGGCCTAAAACACTTGGTTAACATAGGTATTATGTCCAGAGGAACATGGATATGCTTCACCTCAAATGAACCAATGTTTGCATCCAGAGAAGTATCTGCCGTCGCACGATTGCGAAAGCTGCATAACGGGAAATGGCGAGGCCAAAGAGAAGAAAAAGAACCAGGATCTAAGCCTCAACGAGAGTAATATTTACCTGTTACCGGTCGTAACGTGGTTGGGAAGGGGACCCGTTAGGAGAAGGTGGATGAGACCAAAGAAGAGAAGAAAGAAGAATCAGGATCAGCGGCCTTGTACCACCGATTAATTAACCAGAGACGGATAAACCGGCGCCGCGAAGATGCCACATTGCCTTGCACGTGACTCGCCTACGTGACGATACCCACAAGCTGTTTTAACGATACTATTCGATAAGAGCTCTTTAAAATAAACACTAGAAATTGCATACGTTGAATATTTATTAGCAGTTTTATTGTCTTCTAAATTTTATAATACCTATAAAAATATAATCTTCAGATTTTTAAGGCGAGAATAGGAAATCGGTTTCAGTTGGGCGCTCAGTCGTAGACTTTACTTTCACTTAATATTAGGCGTGTTAGGGTTTAAAAGAGGAAAATGCAGAGGGGCTGTCGGCGTAGTGAGTGAGACTCACACTTTCAAGAATGGAAAGGCCTTTTTTTTGTTTTTTTTTTGTTTCACCAGGGAGAAATGCAGTTTAATGGAAAGGCCTACTCACTAATCACACCTGTGTCACCAGTGGGCAGCAACTTGCAGGGATAGGGTAGCGTAGAAGCATATCTACGACCAATACCCCTACCCCGGTCCCACAGGGGGGAACGAAGTGCTCCCAGGGCGGAACTCAGACGCGAACCACAACAGGCGGAGTAGTAAAGTTTCCTTTGTACTCGTATTTCTACTAGAGTTGCGCCAACAATGAAGTCATTACGAAATGACACGATAGGTAAATTGTAGAAGTAACAAGACTCCTGTCTCATTGATAAGACGACTTGTAAACTAAAGACAAACGGATCCTCTATCAGTTTTGTAATGTTGTACGTTACTACATCGAGAATCATAATAGACATGAAGATACGACAGTAAAGTCAGATATTACGTAAGCCGCGAAATGCTCGTAAAAGTGATAGGTAAATCCTTATGTTTCTGAAACAGTCGCCAACTATTTTAAAAACACAGGCACGGTTGATGATTTTCAGGTTCATACTGCAACGAGACATAATACACACGACGAGATCTCATAAAAATAAAAACAAATGACGAAAATAAACTCGATACATTTATTAGATAAGTAGTCGATGATAAAAAAATAAAAACGTTGAATAACAACATTGAAAAGAAGTACTCGTATTTCGAATAGATAGAAGAACCATAGCATAATGAACCTAAAACTCCTTTAACATTTGTTAAAGTGTCGGTACAGAATAACGAGATTATGATAATAATAAAGGTAGTTAAGCCAGAGCGTGGGAGGCGCGCCCTGCCTGAGACGGTTTGGCGTGTCGTGCACATCTACTGCCACATATAATTGAACCATGTTTATGTGATTGACTGTTTATGTAATTGAATTTGACATCACCATTTGGAACGTTAACGCATTATTACTAATTAAGTAAGACAGGCCTGAAGACGTACATGTGTTACTAAATTTGACAAATAAACATAAAAGGCCGGCAGCGACCCCAGAACTCGATATGTGTTGCCGGTGTCCATGGGCGGTGTCGACTGCTTACCATCAGGTATCACATTTGTCTGCTGCCTCTTGCATAAAATAATAAATAATGATATAGGATCCGTCAAGATGTCAAATAAATAAACATTTTAGACTTTTTCATCTGGATCTGGTCTTTATTTTTTGGTAAATAGGTAATATACAATTTCTGTTTTTGGTTTCATGTTAAATGGTTGGTTTATCGAAACAAAACGTTTTGTCTCCTGTATTACAAGCTACATAGAAAAGAAATATCAACTACAGAAGTGATTTAAGTGAGATTATATAAATAAGTAGGAATAACTTGTAACCGCTCTAAATCATCAGTTTTTGCTAAACAATAAAAAAATATTTTCTAATAGATTTTCTATCCGGGCATGACATTTTCCCCACGGGAAAAGGACCATTAAATAGCAAGGTTGTGTAATTACCCCTCTGGTATAAACGTAAAAGAAGTACTCCGAAATTAAAAGTCTAGAATGTAATTTAAAAGTCCGTCAAAGCTAATTGAAGACTATTGCTGTTCATTGCAGCCGTGCGACCTGGTAAAACGTAGCAAAGAAAAATAAACGCAACGCACCGTATGATAAATAAATACAAAAAAGATGTAGATAACGTAATTATTATTGTAGTCATCCTTCTGGAACATTTTTGTGGAACCACACCGCGCGTTTAAAAGCAACTTCCCTTTGTAATTCAAATAAGCACCTCACATGCACCAAATGAACAGATATGAATTAAAATGCGCACACCGAAAACAAGTTACGTGGAAGCCGCAGTTTGAAGGAATTCTAATGTAATGTTTCCGCCGCAATAAACATCTGCATAAGTTAACTTAATACCTAATTAGCAAGCGCAAAATTTCTCTAAAACGTTGCAAAGTAATAAATAGTGAAGAATATTGTGATTGTAGTAAACATTTTCAAGGCTGGAGTCTCGCCAGCTAACGCCACCGCAGGACCGTTAGCCACCGAAGCGTACAAGACATTTTAAAAATACGTTCTGACTTTTTTTTCTTATTTAGGCAAAAGATATGGGGTTCGTTTATATTTACAGTAGCATTTTCATCTTTTTGGTGGGACGCTTCTCGCGATGCTCTTACTATGGGACAGACTCTAACCGTAAGACGGTAAGAAATCTAATCCTACTTCTAAGTAGCAATAACTAGTATAAAGACATATCCATGTTGTGGTGTTTTGTTACTGGTATTAGCAGAAGAGAAGACGTCGTATATTAAATAAAAAAGTAACAATCTGCAAGGAACATATCTAAAAATATTTTTCAGGCAATGTCAAATCAAATCGTATCTATACTACGCGAATCACTCAGATTGTACTTGAATAACACGGCCCCGGCAATGACCATGAATTCTATAAGTATTTCAATCATCGATAACATAATAATAGCGAATCTAGAGAAATTAAACGTGAAATTGAACCTTGTGAAGGTCTTGTATTGAACCATGGAAACAATCAAAATTATGAGCTACTTTTGAGAATGTCTTCTCTGATATTATGGTACCACTGTAGAAACTATCCGGGAAAAGATGTTTGATATAAGTCTTAGTTGAAATAAGGCAACACTGCAAACTAAGGCAAAAACGCAGGCCGAACCCAGATTTTTCAATAAGTGCCGGTGGTGCAACGAATGATAATGACTGCGTTTGTATGAAACATTCAATGTCCCGAGATATTGAAATTCAAGTCACGTTGATTACTGAATTTCCATAAGGTAGTTATTACGACGAACTCTTATCGTGACCTTGAATTTTCATTGACAGCTAAAGTGAACAGGTTTAAATGCATACAAAGACAAAATAAAGGCCTCTTATGGAAGACACTTAGATGTTAATATACAGAACTTAAAATTAGAATAAGAACGTGCAAGACTGAAAAATCTTTACAACACTATAAATTAGTGTAAAAGCAAACGTAATGTCACATAAGCATTTTCTACCAGTGTGCTAAGCAGAAACAATATTATTAACTATCTGTTAGTTATGCTCGTACAGATATTATACCTAAACCATAATAATTTACGAGCATATTACTAAAACCAGTGGATTAACGTTTATTTGGCAACAAAACACACTGGCTAAATGTCAATGCACTCTGTGTATCTAGCACAATAGAAAATGGCTCCCGTAATTGCAGAAATACCTTACATAATTATAATGATGAGAGCCCTATCTGCTTTACAGCGCAATACTAACAGGCTGTTGCTTTTCCACAGTCAATAATAACCACGGAGCAAATAATAACGGTTTTTTAAACACACCCGGTATTATAGCGGAGCATTTAGTCTTCAAACACCTCACGCAGTTTCATCCGAGAAGTGTTTGATGAAAACGTTTACATTCAATTTGGAACTGACAGCATTATTATCGGGAATCCTGTATTCAGGTTTTTTGTTGGCCCACGCTTTAGAAAGGTGTCAAAACCCCACGATGTTTGCTCTAACAATTGGACCCCCGAAACATCTCCATTAGCAGAGGAAAAGTAAATTAACGGAGCGTTTGTATCTGAATCCTGAGCAAACGGACCAATAGTTGAATAGCTATATAACGTAGTATCGGAATTAGGAAACACTTCGTTGCGACGTAATGTAGACGATTCTGTTAATATTTTTTTATTACCGGTATTAGCAGACGAGCAGACATCTTCTATTATATGAATAAGTAAATGAGAAATGTTTATTATTCTTGGATATCAAAACATACGAACGAATACACAAAGGAAGAGAAGATATCAAGATCGGGCACAACGTATTGTGACCTCCAAAATAAAAGGGTCTCAGCATTTAAGCCATGGCCCAAGTAGAAACTACGTAAACGCGTGTATACTATTACGCTCATGGACTCAGCAAAGCCATAAGAATACTCATGCCGCAGCGTACCAACTCTCTATAAGCTACGTTTAAAGAAGGGAAGTTTAGCTAATGCATAAGTATTCCTGGTGATAGAAATCACCATACCATACGTGCGATATACGCCTCCTTCCACTAGGAATTCTTACAGACCCCTCTATCGATCGCAGCCGGGCAGCAAATACAATAAAATTTCCAAACGCAGCGACTGTTTTAATAATAATGGGCAATCGCAATCCGGGGCCCGGGGCTTTCTACTCATCCGATTCGATTGCATCAATTAGACGAACGTGCGCTATTGGGACTAATGATCGGTATCGTGGGTTTATTAAAGATGGGTTTTGCGATATTTTCTTTTTTGGATTCATAAAAAAGATTATGTACCTATTCGGTGACGGATAAAGAACACAAATTGGAATTCTCTGAGAGCCCATGTATTTCCACCTGCTTATAGTATGAGATCTTTCAAAAGCAGCATGAAGAAGCATTTTGCGAGCCAGCATGGCTGTGGTGACTAAACGGAAACTGAATTTTCCTGCCAATTATCAGGTGAGAGAAATCCATTATGAATAAAAAATGTATATCTAAATATATCTTACTATATTATTTACTTTAATCTTTAGCCAAGGCGATCGATCAATTGAAAATTGAATATAATCGGCCAACATAAGAGTGTTTATTTATTTACATCAATGAAGCAAAATCTAATCGGCTTTATCTGCGTTGGCATTCTGAATTATAAAAACATTGAAAACATATACCATGTTATGCAACCAGCAATGAACGCAAACAACAAACACATTCTACTGATAACTCTATTTTCATTCCTAAAATAAATACTTACGTTCTCAACGAATACGTTTGCTTTATTAAACTAATGAGAAAAAAGAAAACATGACAACATTAGCAATTCAAGTTTTCCACGAAGTCTATAATAAGTACCTACCCGTATTCAAATCGATTCTAAACCTTCTAAACATCTTTTACAATCATCTTTCTATATTAAATATACTAGCACCGTAGCATCTCGAATCGCTTACCTATACCTATATCGATATTTAAATCGATTCCGATGATCATTATTTGCAATTTTTTTTTGTTCACAAATATTTCCAAGACAAAAAATCGTGCATCCCTACTATACAACATAACGTGTGCGCGTAGACTGGTGGGCGCAGTATAATTGTGGTGTATCGTGAGCTCACCTTGGCCGCGGCGCGAGCAAGGCCAAGGTCGTTAAGGCGGGCTGCCCCTCCCCCCACTCCCCGCCGCACGCGCACGTTTTTTGCGCAGTGATGTAATCTGCAATTCGGCTCGCGCGCAACATGGCTGCCGCGTCACGCTCAGATAAACACCGGTTGAAAACATTTTGAAAAATTCACCGATGCCAACCGTTCTGTTGAACACTTTGGTTGGTGAAAAGGCGGCGAGTAATGTTATCAATTCAGAATTTATGTTAATTTACGTGACGAATCTACGCAACAAAGACGGGCTGTGTGATGTGTTAAGCGCATTGTTTAAGAATAATAAGTATGTAGATGATGGCATAAAGTGTTTGATACCTAATTGTAAAAAACTACCCATTAATAGGAGATAATATATTTTAAGTCAACTTCAATTACATAGTAATCTAAGCTTGACAAGAGTCAAAACCGATCTGCAGAACTATTCACAAAGCCTCTTTCCTCCGCTCGGATTCTGAAACTTTCTTGCACGAAATAGACATTGAGAATACCTGTGGTAATACCTAAATAAACTATGTAAACGCACATTACAAAAATAACGCTCGATACAAATCCAATCTAAAAAGATATCTCTGATCGGTTATCAAATCATTAGCCCAATGAAGCGACGATAATCTGTTTTATGTATCAAATGGTGAATGCAAACAAAGTCGGTGCCAATACTAATAAATCTAAAGTGTTGTTTCGACACAATCGACTTACAGGAAACCGTAGCACACCTACATACTCACCTTCACGGTTAATCTCGATTGTCACGGTAGATTTTTGCTTTAATATAAACTCCTTATATCGGCTGAATCAATAACAACATTCCGTATCAATTAAGGCAGATAAATCGTCTTCGTTATAAAAGTTACATTTGATAAAGCCATTTGGCATTTTATATGCTACGAAATTGCCACTTTGATAAAAAAACGAGGCGCATATTATTACATTTACAAATTTTATCAACATTATCATTGACAATATAATTTTCATATTTCGTTTAGGTAAACCATATACGAGTACATTTTGGCGTTGTCTGTAAGGCTATCAACGTGCAATCTACGTCTAACGGATATCCTCGAAGTCCTACATGAACATGGCAATTATTTGCGCTGATAACCTCACATTCATAACTTTGAGGATCGCAGTCGTTACGTCGGGCGGGAGATAGGAGCAAACTTCTACAGATAGTATCAGGCTTTTCAATTATTACACAACAACATAATTACTTCTCTCCATTCTGGTCTAATGGTCATTATCTTCATCGTTCAAGTAACTTTCAGTGAAACTCTATACATTATATTTTACAAGATTATTTGAATTGTTCTAAGACTTTAAAAATCAAATGCTGCAATTTACTCCTTACTATCGACTTCTCTCATCTAATTCTATTAACTCTTAAAATCAAATGCCTTAATCATTGCCGTAATAGAATACATTGCTTGATTGTGTACCTAATGGAATCTTTCAAGTCTGCTTATGTCAGTGCATGACTACACTTCTAAGTGCTTTATGTGTCCCTTTAGGTAGACCTTTTTAAGCACAAGTGATCACAGAACTTTGACTTCAATCCACCACATACAGCTGGATACAATTCCTTATCCGGTTCAACTGGCTTACCAGGGAGCACTAGGTTTGTATGAGTTGGACACCCTGTTGAGTGGCATAGGAATATCACTAGGAAGACACCAGGATACGGTCAGGTAAGCACAATTGATGACAGAAGCTGAGGAATTCAATATTTACAGAAACAAATTCAAAAGCATTTACTTCGCAACCGCTGTGTAACGTCACCGGTCCTAACCAAACCGATACTTGGTGTTAAACAGACATTGTTCTCGGGAGGCATTCCAATTTAATTGTTCGCGTAATAAGTGTTTACTCGTCAAGTCGCCCTTGCGGTTTGCGCACAATGCCTGCGGTGGCGACGAGGTTTGCTGCTAGGACGCCCCCCCTTGCGGTGACAAACAGATCTTGCGGGTTCCGGTTTGTACAAATCGAAGACGGTAGCCATTTTCCGTTAAATTTTGCTGCGGAAAAATTCTCCGAGACATGGCCATCGATTCAGAACTCTTCGGGAACTTAACTCAATCACACGAATCAAATTTTGTTGAGGTGCTTTTTTTTAAAAACAGCAGCGTAAATGTAGTATTGAATCATTTCTCCTCTCGGATGGATTTAGATATAACATTTACGAATACTTTTAAAGCGCATTTCATATTTAGGTATTATAAATGGTATTCGAAAAGATATTCTATGAAATTTAACCGAATCTGCCACTTGAACTATTGTCAAGGAAATATAACAGTAATTAATATGTTTAAAGAACAATACTTAAGAGCAAAATCGGTTGACTTATTTTATTGTCCTCAGAGAGATTACACGACATTACCATAAGCACAGTTTAAACGAGTATACAAATTAAAGCTGTTGCTAAATTAGGCCTATTTGTCGAGGTAAATACCCTCTCTAATAGAGCGATAGGAATTAGGAATGGCCTCTTAAGTCAGGGACGCACGCAAAAAAAATGTTGTAAGTGAGCATCTTCTTCTATTCGTGTCCATGGCAAATAAGTTCCGCCAAGTGTTCAGAATCAGAACTGATTCCCCTGACGCCCTCATCAGATTGTTCCGCGTAGAACAGGAAGGGCATGAGTCGAGTAGGCTGCGAGGTGGGCCATGGTTTAAGGGGAGAACCCACAAGCACAGGTCAATCCAAAAAAGTGAACATTATAATGTTGATAATGTTGACACTACCACCTACATTATAAGTAGTTAATTTACTGAACCAGCAATATATCTCACTTTATTTATAATGGAATCTACGTTTCTTAGAGTAGAGAGGACCAACATACCTAATTCGACGTTAATTTTGTATGCCATGTGCGTAACACATGTCTTTGGGAAAACCTGCTCACGGCATGTGATGCAAGTTGAAGTCAGTTGAACAGAACACACAGATAGAAACATGCTGTTGAACCTTGAACTTCGTTTATTCTAGTTATAACCATCACAAATATAATATTAACTTCTTTTTTAAGAAAAATACCTCCATTGTTTAGCTTGCGAAGTTTTCTAAGTTCAAGTATATATTGGCATAAACTTGGAATAAATATGTTTCCAACTCCATCTCCCGAAAGTTCGAAATAAAATATCAAAGGTTCTCTCATCTGGCCAATTTGTTCTTCAAATATAACTTTTGTGATTAGTACTTTTTCTTATATTTACACTTAGATTCCCGTTTCGCGTACCAACGATCAGGCGAGACCAAGATGTGTCATGCATTTTGATAACCTATCAAAAAATTCCTAAGTATTTTGCCAAGCAAATGGATAACATCAACGTCTGACCTAAATTGAGTCTCAGCGAAGTAGCAGCTTATTAGCTTTGCAACGAAAACGATATTTACTCTCTTTTATCAGCCCTCGTTTAAATTTTTGATGATTAATCGTATCAGAATGTACTCCAAATTCAAGAATAGAATAGAAGTGTGGCATAATAGCACACACGACCCTACCGCATACTATTTGTGTATGAATGGCGGGCACTACGTTTAAATGTGTACTAGAGATCACAGTCATCTTCCTGCGACCGTTGCCAAACTATCTGATCGTCTCCGGAGCCATTTATCACCATCGTCCAAATCCTTGATGCGGCTATGATCGCCATTCGGTTTCAACCGTCTGGCTTGAATTAGCAATCAGTCAGGTTTTCTTGACACCAATTTACTATGTGTGTAATTTGAAAATGCATATGAATAATAATTATACGGGTATTCATAATATTTGGCACAACTTTCAGTGGATAGTTCCAACCATTAAAATTCGTTGTAAATGTTATCAAGGTCGTGATTTGATTCTGAAGTTCAATTGCCAAATCTAAAATAACACTCGTAGACATTCGTAGTAATCCAATGAGATTGTAAATAAGTAAAGTCGTCTATTTTATATAGCTATGTTCTATTAGGTTTTTGACATACCTACTTAACCTGATAGAAGTAAGTTGCAAATGGATGCTATTATTGTCTAGTTTTTGCATGAGTATGGGACATTATCTTTAATAAGATAGTTTTATCTAACAGAATTTATGTATTTGCATGGTTTGTGCTAAACCTGTTGGCTTATTTTGGTAGTTACCCTGTTCTGCTACCCGTTTGCATAACATAATATATTATATTTATTGTCATAAATATTTGTAATACCGGAGTTTATTACCGCCAACTTTTATGCCTAATTTCGGGACTCTTAATGAGTAATTTCTTGAGATAAAAACCCTATATCTACCTATCTAAACTTGTGTACCTCAATGTTTGGCTCGACTTGAGATGTAATGTAAATACGTAGGTATGTAAATATAAAACTTGCTCCGTAGTTAGCATAGTGGTCAGTAGGTGCGTACACAAAAAACATAACAACCAGTAGTCAAAGTGGTTATAAAATTTTCCAAAGCGTCCTGTCTGTTCGCATAATACTGTACAGACGACCAAGCACACCGCTTCTGTCACATTTGTTTGAAGAATTTTCAACTAAACGTGCAAGGCATAGAGTCCATTATCCCAATTTCAAAGGTTTGTACTTCGCATCGCCCACATTGCGCCCACGCATGCGCGTGCGCCGCTAGTACGCGCCGTAGTACGCACAGTGCCAACAACAACAAGACTTAACTCACTAATTGTTTTATTTCCGTTTTTAATACAGTCGGGATTAACACATTTCTGAATGCTGTCCAACAGCACCATTGTAGGTAGTTCGTTTTAATACGAGGTTTTACAAAATACATAGTTTGTTTCAAGCGGCTTTCCAAAGGCGACATCAAAGCGCTTATTTTGCGAGTGTGAGACGATTGAAATTCCTAAATCTATGTCATGATCTCAGTACTGCCATCTCTTATTTTCTTCAGCCTGCTTTTCAGTCAGCCGGAGCATTTATCGGGGTTTATAATGCTAGGTAATGTGAACAAACTAGATTATACTTTTACTTGGATTAAATTCAACCCCAGAAAGATGAAAAACTAGATCAAAAACTATCAACTAACATTTTTTAACAAATTAAGAAACTTCAGTATGATAACGATAGGACGAACGAAGTACACTGTTTCAAAAAAAATAACAATAATATTATAAAAAAAATATTATCCAAATCGGTTCACAATTCTCGGAGATATCTGGTAACAACAAAAAAAAACTGTCGAGTTGAGAACCTCCTCCTTTTTTGAAGTCGGTTAAAAATAAGACGCAATTATGCCACAAATGGATAAAACAGAATGCTACTCACTTATATCGGTGACGTCGTTCCACTTCATGATGACGTCCGTACAAAAATCACCTGCAACCGAAAAGCAGACACTTAGACACAAGAGCAAAAACATGCTTAAAATGCCGGTCTTATATTTATCAAGAGTTAAAAAGGGTAGTTAAGCCCTAAAGAATTTTGGCTACAGTGACCGTAAAGAAAGAAAACGTATTTATTTGGTCAAATTGCAATAAGTAAAGTAACAAACAATAAGTAACGGGTAGGACTGTACCTCGCTTTTCCTTTTGAGCATTATAAAGGACAAAATGTAGATCTCCTATTTCTTATATGAGGTAACATCTTTCTTTTATATAATATTGTGTAGGTAACACATAGAAAAGAAAGATGTTACCTCTCTCTTCAGTCTCACACCTGCCTTTTATTCAGAACACTGTGCAATCATAGTCAAATTCGATATGTATGCCTTGTTTTCTAACATCAAAGTAATGAAATAAAAAGCAGGGGGTGGTTGGAAGCAGACAGAACTTTTTTTAAGTCACGGTACGCGATACACGGACATAGAAAACAAAGCAAAAGGAATGAAAGCTTATACTGCTAATGCATAATATTTAAGAATTATTATTTTAACAAACAGTTTGACAGTGACAAAAAACTAGATATCAAAATCGAATATGTTTCCGTGGGATGTGTAGTATTGGGGGCTGATCTGATAGGACGACGCGTCATCCTATCAGATCAGTCGTTTTTTCTGGAATCTCTTTAACGTCGCGACGTTTATACAGAGATTCCAGAAAGAAGGTAAAAACAGTAAATTAATAAAATTATTAATAAACAATTTTAGCAGTCTTTATTTTTGGGCATTTTTGGTTAATTTACCTGTATTCCTACTAAACAAAGCCTTGAGTGAGAGGAATTGTATTATTGCTGTATCGAGGGACCCTGACCCCATTATTGCGATATGGGTCAAGTGCACGCCTAGGCTATTGATAACTGAACTAAAGTCCTAACCTAAAACTGACCTTTTCTCTCTATTTACTAATATTAAGAGAAAATAAACGCTTAATTGTTATACACTAGATTCCAATATTGAAAAAAGTGAAAAAATAGCACAAATAATAGTTATTAAAACATCTTGAAAATATCAATTGAATGCACATAGAACAATATGATACGCAGGCACCGGTAATTCGCTACCTAGATTGGATGTGATGATGACAGATGACATGTGTCATGTTAATGATGATAAATAATTCCTTTTGTAATATTCCTATGATTTTAATTGCTAATGTCTTAAGGTAGCTTAAGCCCTCTTGATAAATATAAGAAACTTATAATTTGTAGCTAATGTCTAACATTGATAGTTCTACTAATGTTGATTGACCGGAGAAAGCAATGGGAGATTCTTATAGAACAGTGCGGTTAGCAAATGCTGCACAGATTGCATACGTATGTACGAAGACTGAAAAAGAATTAAGCCATAACGACATCATGATGAGATCCAATAATTTCCGATTGAAGTAGCTTTATTCAACTAACTTAATAAAAAAATTCCTCCTGATTCTGCCAAATCAGAATTAACGGAAGAAGTCGTTGTTTAAATGCATAGTAATGGCAATAATCTGACTGATCTGAGAGATGCAGACTTTTTAAAAATAGTAGAAAATAACCATCAATTTCGTTATACTTAGGAAAGAAACTCTGCGCTTCATTTACTACGAGGACAATATGGTAGGTCGTGGTAACCTTCGAGGTTGAGTTACGGCATTCCCTGCGTGACCCTTTGATCTACAAGAGTAGGTGCTAACCCAAACCAACTGGAACCTGCTGAGGTTCCACTAAACCGGAACGCAAAATTACAAGAAAATTGTTAGATACAGCACTAGAATTGCATCTTGTGAAACTGTTGGGATTCCGTAACCTCTCATCAGAAAGAACAAGATAACATTATGCATCTCCATTCTAAAACATCTGCTGCAAAAAAACCAAGATAATATCTAAACAATACATAGAGATATACCAACCTAACATCAGCTACGTAAATACAAAAAACGCTCATCTAATTAATATCCAAATGAACAATGCCTCAGTATTATGACCGTTAAAACTATTTTACAGCGCAATTGAATATTGCATTACAAAATTTGCACATAATGTAATTTTTTTCCGTCGCTTTGTGAGAGTGGGAATTTTCACAATGTATGTTCTGCTCCTTTAATTATAATGGAACATAATGGCGTAGTGGAGGTGTAAAAAAGCGTTGTGCAGCGTACAATGTGCTGGGCCGTGTTTAGCTAGTGGTGCGCACGCGACGCACGCGAGGTGCGCCGGCGCATCGATTACGGCCCATCAGTGCGCGGGCACGCACTGCCACCAATATCGTGCGTGCTCGGTACTCAAGCGCAGCGACACTTGGAATAACAGTTTGCACCAATATTAAGAGTCGGATATTCATGTGGCCGAACAAAACGTGAAAGGTGGATTTCTCTGTGATATTGTCAGCTATTACATACTGAACTCTGCGTAGGTATATGGTTAGCAGGTGATTATCCAAGCGTCTAATGAAGTAATTGCCGCCCGCGGTGCTGAAACGACGCGTGCGCCCGTCGGATCCAATAATTTACGAATATCATGGCCCCGATGCCGAAATGTGTGACATACACGCAGAAGAGCGTTCAGTTCTCGAAATTGTGCGAGAATCGTGTATTGGTAATTTAAATATTCGAGTGGCTTATTAAAATTGATCAAATTGGCTGGGTAGAACGTTGTAACGGAAGAAAAGTAAATTACATTAAGCATAGGACCAGATAGGAAATAACTGGATTAAGCAAGACTACGTGGTTGATTTGCTAAGCATAAATCACGCTTAATAAAATTACCTACACATTCAACTACTAAATGTATCACTTACTTATATAGACTCTAAAGAATAAAAAGCTGTCTAAAAATATATATTTCGCAAGAAACGTAAATGCTATCTAGATAAAGTTCCTGGAAATTACGATCTTTTTAAGAACAGCTTCCACTGTATTCCTTCCCTGCTTTATAGTAGAAAGAGAGATAGCTTTTTTTGTCGCTCTGGAAAAAAAGAAGCTTATCCACCTTTAGATAGAAATACTATGAAAGTACAGAGGGTTTTACTTTTATTTCGTCTAAATGTGCATAGATAAGTATGAGCTCACAAAAAAGAAACATTCGCTCATATGGATGGCACGCCTTTCCACTTGTCACTTATTTGACATAAAATATTCTCCTCTTGCACATTAATATGTCGCTTGATTTTCACTCTAAGTAAGAATTTTAAAACTACATAATTTAAAATTTTTATTCAACTTTGACGCAAGCTCCGCGTCAATTCCATCCGAATTAGAAACCTCATCCTATCTGAAAGGTCGTCGGCCTAACTATTAGAATAATTCCGCTGAAACTGGGCCGCGCTTACTTTGTACGCAGCTCTCACTTACACCCCTATTAACGCGCATTAAAGTTCACAATCGAACGGCTCAAACGTCTCTATGGGCTGAATAGATTTTCTAGCCTCACTGTTTCGCATTAAGGTTTTAGTGTTCCCAACGCCAGTCGTTTGTTTCTAGCGAAATTCCTTTCGGATCCGTTGAAGCAATTAGTATAATGCACTTATGCAGGCCCGGACCCTTCCTTCCACCGGGATTTATTCACTGAATAATGGTTTTTACCGAACAAAATTATTCTCTCTAGTGCAGTAGACGGCAAATCTAGAAAATTCCGTTACACTGGTAATTTTTGGCAATTCAAATGTTTGGACCAAATTCGTTTCATCATGCATGTGTTAACTCCTAGGTAGATACACAGTACTGTATATCTAAAGCCCTATTATCTTACATGAATATGTAAATTGTTATTATGTAAATATAACAACAACCTATTGGTTCATAGTTCCAAGAATGTTACCTATTCATGGAGTTATTTTCCAATGGGCAATGTTACATTCTAGCAACGAAGTAATTTTATCACTTTTAATTCTTTCAACTATTTACCAGTTAAATTTTCAATAATTTTGTTTCTATAAATTATTTTTATTATCTACAATATAAGATCGTATATAGAGGTATTTCGGATATTATGATTAACAGTTAATTTCATTAAATTCTTCTTACCTACTTTACCTACTTCAAAATATAGTAGCACATGAAATAAAATGAAAAATGTTTCTTTCGGATCACATAATCCATATGTCTTAGTATAGGTACAGCTTATAAAACTATGTTAGAAGATTAATATAAAATTATTAATTAAAAATCACACGTAAAAATTAAAAATTAGGTACTTAAACTACTAAGAGTGACCATCACGAAAAAGGGTAATTCCCCGTGATAGTCACTCTCCGCACAAACTTCGCACAGCATGTATTTTACTTTTACTATGAACTCTTAGTTATTGAACGTTCTAAAAATACTGAAAACTAGATGTCACATACTCGCAATCAGTAAGCCAACCAATTTGGCATGAAAGTCTGAATTCCTTTTGTAAATAGCTCACTGACAAAACTAAATACAATTCTTAACCCATGAGACGTAGTTTACATTAAAAATCTGATAATCAAAATTGACGGAATACAACACAATCTAACTATGAAATAGAATAGATTAAATTAGACTAATCTGACGAAAAAACGAGTACAATGCAGTTTACTTAAAGATCTTAGATTATGAATTCTAACAATATGTAGTACTCATTAAGAATAAATAAGAGAAGGAGGCGTTCAGCAGTGGACGGACCAAGGCTGTAGATTGATTGAAGAGAAGGAAATAGACCAAGCTAAACCCGACACCTAATAATTATAGAAGGTACAGTGTATCTACACAGTGCAAAATAACCCGACCCTGCTTAAGTTGAAGCAAACATAGCTGAAACAATCCGCAAGTGAATCACAAATAACGTCACGAATTCTGCGGTATTCTCAATTTGCGAACACAATTTCCACGTGGGTAGATTTAATTAGCAAAATTTTTAGCATTCAGAAAAGTTTGGCATTGTTCATTTGGCTAGAGGTAAATTAGCCTGAGGTACGCTAACCACAACAAACAATTTCACACAGACGATAAAAGCAAATTAAGCAAGATATTACGAATTAGCTCAAACAATTTTTGTTAATAAGGACAGTTTAATGAAAATATTTACAGATCCTCAATACATATGAGAGTCAAACATTTATACATAATCTGTCCAGCTGCAATGAAGATTCTATTGGAGAGAAATTGGCAAAAACCTCCTCTGTTATTACTATAAAACAATTTTCTATTAGAAAATTTCGACTATTTCCTGTATTCGGGTTGTTGATGATCTACAACTCACGTGGAAGGGGATGAGTTGATGTTAATTTAACGGAAATGCTGCTCAGTATTATCAGAAAGGAATATCAATAAATGCCAAAATGCGATGTTAAAAAAGTTTCTCCAAAATCTAAAATAACCTCTTTTCAAACCACAGTAAACTCTAAAAATATTCACCGTGGATCATAAAAACATGACTTTCTGTGACTGACAGAGAGCCACGCGAGCAAATTCACGAACGACAGCAAATTAGACAAAATTTAAATTACCCACACAGCATTTTACAGCACGGTTGGCAACAACCTAACTAGTTGTAAAAAATGCAGAATCGTGGCCGAACTCCGACTGAAGCGATTGGTCAATGACCGACTGCGGAGTAGGATTAATTAATTTGACTCTGAACGCTGTTTGCGAAAGCCTAGTCGATAAACAAATCACGACTCTGTGTTTTACACCGACCTTAGCCATTGTTCAAATAATGGAAGATTGTTCCGCTTTTATTGTCTTGTAGGTCAGGCTCGAAAAAGCCATTCGATTGGAGAATCTAGATATTTAAAAGCTTGTTTAGAACGTGTTCAATATAAACACCCGCAACATTTACTATTGATTGATAGAACAACCTTTTCACAGAAACCTGATCTACGATAACAGGTACCTGAATTACTTTATCCTTATCCTTTCTGGTTTGACTCCAATTTCGCGAAAGTAAATAATAACGCTTCGAGCGTGTTTTGTTTTCAAGTCCTAATAACGGAATGTACGAGTAAGTCGATTGTCAGATGTCCCAACTTCTATAACGTCACTGACATCTAGCCGATGTAGCGTTTCTCCGGTTACCAATTCTGATTGATTCTCGATTGTTTATCTAAAGTTAAAGGTCACCTGAGGTCAGATCGTTGCAGCGAGTTGTGTTTTTATTCGGCTAGGTGAGATGATATCTGCGGGCTGAACTTGAGGGAGCAGCGAGACGCGGCCTGGTTCGGTTCAGAGGTGAACGGCCGCGTGCAGCTAGCCGCGTGCTGTGCCTACTTTGAGACATAGTGCACCGCGGTGGGCTGTGCCGTTCTAGAACGTACTATATGGTTTTATGCTTGTCGACAGAGCTACAACGACATAGATATTCTTTATTGCACATCAAAGACATATCGAAGTACAAATTAGGCGGTCTTGTTGTTTAGAAATGTATTTTTTTAACATTATTCTTAACATGTTTTTAACATTTGAGCCAATTCGTGCCAAGTTTGTTTATAACATTTGTAACTAATACTTAAAGTTTGGGACCAATGTGACATGTTGTGTGTAGAATTTAAAATTAAACTGCGATTCCACTATTCTAAAATATATTATCTGGATTATTTTAATAATACTGAGCTATCACGCCTAACACGATACGGCTATCAAAATCTAAGTCTGTAGTTGATCTTGCATCTGTTGGTTTCCTATTTATAAGTGTAGGATACTACTAGTAGCCTAAGCCCTCTGTTAAATCATGGTATCATGGATTAGAATGATTAAAATCGATCATAATCTTAGCTAACTTTTCTTCAGGTGTGTATTATATTAAAAATGCATCGATTTTTATTGTACTCACAAATACTAATTCATATCAGATAACGCATGTTGTAGATTCATATCGCCGTTAGTAGGGATTTATCAATTAAAATTGCAAAACAAATTTATTTTTTATCAGACACTTTTGTACAAAGGGATAACAAAACAAGACAATTAATTTCGAAATGTATTTACAATCTAAATGAGAGATAACGATTGATATTTACGTTGACATTTATCGGTAACGCAATGACTTCGGTTAACCTTATTTTCGTTCGACAAACGGGAACCCTTACCGTTCCCGTTCAGTTACTTAGTTTTGGGGTTCCGTAGCCAAATGGCAAAAAATGGAACCCTTATCTAGACTCGTTATATTTGTCTGTCTTTCAGTGCGTCCGTATTTCACGAACTGAAACTCAAGTTTCTTTTACATCAAACCCATAATTACGTGTGTAGGTAGGTCTTCAAAAATGATATTAAGGTTTCTAATAACACTATTTTCTAAACTGAATAGTTTGAACGAGAGACTCTTTCAAAGTGGTACAATTGGTATGAATGAGATTGAGTAAGTAGTTTTTTTTAAATACACTATTATTTAAACATCGATGAAAGTTACAACGAACTACCTATAAGAACTTTTATATTGTTACTTGTTGCTACGGAACCCGCAAGTCCGACTCGCGCTTGGCCACTTTTTTGCATATTAGCTCGTCAAACTGATCCTGTCTGATGTTGCGTGAACGATTCACAAAACTGGGCTGAGCTGCTGGGGTAAACAGCGCCATCTAGGCCCAACCTAAGCTGTAGTATGGATACTTGTACTATGGATACTAGACAACTAATAAACATACTTAGATACTAGCAACACCCAGAACAATAAAAACAGACATGTTCATACACACAAATGTTTGTATTGTGCGGGGATCGAACCCGCAACCCTTGGTTCAGAAGCCAGAGGTCACCTACCACATGAGCCATCGGGCCAGTCTATTTTGTAATTATTGCAAATATCCGGCTACGTGAAAATAAACTCAGAACGTTCACGACTATGGTTACACTACACCGAATTCTCTGTTCGAACGCTATTTGAACAAAAGAATATTCAGTCGAACTGACAACGTCCTCCTTTTTTTAAAGTCGGTTAATACAACTAGAGGCAAGTTTACGACGCAAACGCCTGACTGACTGGCCTGCTGTCAGCGCTCGTGCATAGGTATGGTCCGCGTATCGTATCAATATGCGGCGAGGTCACCAACCTACATAACGCTTTATCGGCGACGATGTCACAGTTGCACATAATCAACTCTATGCCTATATAAATATATACGCGTAGAGCCGATTATGTGCAACGCAACATCTTAACTAATATTATAAAGCTGAAGAGTTTGTTTGTTTGTTTGTTTGAACGCGCTAATCTCAGGAACTACTGGTCCGAATTGAAAAATTCTTTTTGTGTTGAATAGACCATTTATCGAGGAAGGCTTTAGGCTATATAACATCACGCTGCAACTATTAGGAGCGAAGAAATAATGGAAAATGTAAAAAAACGGGGAAAAAAATAACTATTCCACGCGGACGAAGTCGCGAGCACAGCTAGTAATTTATAAAAGAACTAGCTGTGCTCGCGACTTCGTCCGCGTGGAATAGTTATTTTTCCCCGTTTTTTTTTTACATTTTACATTATTTCTTCGCTCCTTATAGTTGCAACGTGATGTTATATAGCCTAAAGCCTTCCTCGATAAATGGTCTATTCAACACAAAAAGAATTTTTCAATTCGGACCAGTAGTTCCTGAGATTAGCGCGTTCAAACAAACAAACTCTTCAGCTTTATAATATTAGTTAAGATTAACCACTCATTAGACTGTACAACAATGGAATAAATCACAAAGCGATTTCAAACAAAACTCCTGTTCATTCTACAAGTACCAAAATGAAAGGATCTCATGATATCGATGGTTGTCGATCCTCGACTATACGTTTTATGAGGAACTTCCTCGCACCTCGGTTTTGTGGAATCTTCAAGAAACGAGCGTATTCATATTTAAAACGCCGACAGCGACCCTAAACTCGATTAGAGTTGTAAGTGTCCATGGGTGCCGACTGCTTACCATCAGGCATCACACTTGCTCGTCTGCCGCCTCTTGCATAAAAAAGGACCGAATAAATAATCTTATATGTACATGAGTGGTTGACCAAAAAGAGATCTCAAGGGAAAATAATTGATTTTGAGTAAATGGCTGGCAAGTGCTGGATGCAAAAACCTAAGATCGATCAAAGTCGTGAACTATTGGAGAGACCTATGTCCAGCAGTGAACTGCAAAGGCCCTGCACTGAACCAAGAGCCGTGGGTTCGATTTCACAAATTTTCAAACATTCATGTGAACTGTGATGAACATTTGTGTTAGTTCCGTGTCTGAGTGTTTATATTTGTAATTAAGTATATACATATTTGATGATGATGATGTTGATATATTTGTGGTACCTTAGTTGTTCTGATACCCATAACACAAGTGCTTAAGCTACCTAATTTGGGATCGGAGCATTGTATGTGATGTTGTGTGATATTTATTTATTGTGGTATATAATAAATAATCAAGTGTCTTGTCAGTTTATAAAGTTGATCCATTAGGTTATCTCTTTAGAATGTTTTTATGCCATCGATTCTTATTAATATACCTACCTATTCACCTAAATTTCTTGGACATCTTACTTTTAAAAGGTTTTGATAAGGGTTTTTCAAGTCTTGTACAATTCGACAGATTAAGATAAAGAAATCTAAATTATTGTAGATAGGAATTATCTCTTGATAAAAGTATCTTATCTCATTGTTTATGTCTTCTGGCCCCATCTTCTGAATAAACTTGTCTGAAATTTAAATATTTTATTGTTCTCATCGTAAAACAAGTGCTTGACATCTTGAATTGAGATCGCAAAAGTCTTAAAATATTTCATTTGCTTTCATTTTATGGCCCATACACAGCTATGTTAACCAAGTGAGCGAACCAAAAATGGGACATCCATTTTAGCATGAGAAAACCTTCAGAATAAGTTTATTATACAATCCTATCGTCTGATTGATTACAGCCATCGGTTACATAAAGTTGCAAGTATTATTTAAATGTTGATCTCAGCCACTCTCTCTACAGACATTATCATCCTTATAATCTGTCCATTTTTGGACGCCATCTTGCAAGAACGGCCACTACACACATTTCCATCCTGACTTTCGTTTCAGTTCTGTCTTGGTCACTATTTTTCAACCATTCACTTCAGCCCATGTGTTTCCTTCCTCTTTCAAGGTTCTTTAGGCGGGGCGTGAAACGGCATCTCAGTGGGTCTTCAGGGTAAGGGCGACAGGCGCAATGGGTTTGTTCTATTATGCCTGTCGACCTAATTTTTGGATCTCACGACCGCTTACCATCAGGTGGAGTGAGTGAGGTCATTCTGAAAACTCTTCTTTTAAAAAAAAGGTTTGTTCACGTATTTTAAACCATTATAGTGGCACAATGCAGGATTTTTATCCCTCCTCTTAAATTTATTTGCAAAACATACATTTACACCAAACAAATACAGCAAAAATAAACAAAACTGTACAGAAAAACGAATACAGACATATTTATTATTTGTGAAGAATTACCTACTGTACTTATTTGAACCTTACGAATGCGTTTATTTATAGACAATATCTTCAAAATTACACAAGAGAGGGCAATATGATAAACAATAGTGCGATCCATCAATCGCTATCTGTTATTTGTTTATGCGCGAGTATTTTTGAAGGCGAGTATGTAGAGCAAGTGGTACGAGAGAGCAGCGCTATCGTACACGCCGATAACTCCGGTTGCCGACCTCGTTAGACGAATGTAACAGCTGATGCACCGTCCTCTATGGTGGTGGAAACCTGAACTTACTGCCCTCTGGCTCAGTGACTCGTATAGACTGATAACTCCAGTTGCCAACCTCTAGGCAGCTTCATACAGCGGGGTACATTCATATCCTAGTCACATCATATAGATATTTTTTATCAGACATCACATATATTGCTTTAATCCAAAGTGAGTAGCTTAAGCACTTGTGTTATGGGTATCAGAACAACGGAGGTAGGTACCACAAATAAATACTTAAATACAACTCTTATCCCAAAGTAAGTAGCTTAAGCACTTGTGTTATGGGTATCAGAACAACGAGGGTACCACAAATAAATACAAATTATGAACACCCAGACACGAAAGAAACACAAATATACATCACACGAACACAGTGGTAATGTTTAAGGTTTCAAGTATAAAAAAAAACAATGATAGCCAATGTGTTTTACTTCAATTAATAATAATTGAAATGCATATTACAATCAAAATATTGGCACTCTATGAAGCTGCCCCCTTTTCCCCTATAAACTGATGTGCAACAGCTGATTCACCTTCCTCTATGGTGGTGTAAGTCTGAAGAAGACTGAGTTCATCATCATCAACCTTCAAATCTCAGCTGAACAGAGGCCTCCCCAATGACAGTTGTCATTTGGGGGGATTTTCCTTAGTGACCTCGCTCAGCAGGCGGGTTGGTGACCGCAGTAGGTTTTATTTATAGCTGCTGGCTTTATTCCCTTAACTATCTTCTACGACAAGCACGGGAGAAACCACACGGACAACGAGAATTTTTCCTTTATTTTCTATTAGTTATGTTCTAAATCCTGCAAAAGTATTGCACCAGTATGGATGGCTTTCAATAACTTAAATCACATCTAGATTATATATGTCATTAGGTGGACTAAAGATTATACCTAATGGAAGTCCCTGATAGCTATTAATCAGCCGGGTCTTTTAACTGCTAAGGATTAATACCGTTGGCCATCTTTACAGTGATCTAAATGATCTGCTCGGCGCAATTTTAACATTAAAACTCGTTCTTGAGATTATAGGGAATTAGGTTTTCTTTACAACTGGTTTTTTTATAACACTAGTTTATTTATAAGTTCGTGTAAGTGGGTCATAACCCAATTAATATTACAAATTTAAGATCTTTCATAATTTCTATACATATTTATAATTATAGAACTACTTACTCGTACTTTAGCCTTGTGTTAAATATCGTGAATTAGAATTCTAAATAGAAATATTATTGTAATTAACATTTGTTTTAGGTTCGAGTCCGTTTATAAATATTGTATCAAGTTTTCCTAATTACATGATGGTGATGGAATGACGTCCCAGTCGCGGTGCTTTCTGACCGCTACATCATCATCATCATCATCGTCAGCATTCTCTACCAAATCAACCAATTGAGCCAACCGACATCTACCTTCAATTAACATTTGTGTGAATCATTGGAAAATTATTACATCAAATCAAATAGATTTAAACAAATATTTATATTCTACCGACATCTTTGGTCTTTGTCAGCATATTAGGTACTTATCTGGTTTTCACAACCAACAGTCCAAAAAGACATATCTACAGTTTGATTTGAGCAAATAAATAATAAATTGTGGGCTATTTCGCATAACGCGCCAATTGATACGCCAATAAACTACTATAATAATACGCCATGCATCTACCAGACGTTAGGGTTGCGAATATTACTTAGTTCAATTTTATATGACCCTAATCATATTTTAAGTTAAGATAATCATTTATTACTATCATTACTATTATAGTATTGCTATACAGATCAAACAGTTTGTCCATTTCGGACGTACAATATTAAATAATTATAATATAGTCGTCAATTCAAATTGTATAATATAGGTAGTAAATTCAGTCATTTTGGGTTTTATCATTATCCAAAGTGCTACAAATAATGATGAAATGTCCCGCAAAAATACGCATTCATACTCGTAGGCTGCCTGGTACCCTAATCAGATTTAATGCAGTCTATCTTTTAGGATACATATTTTGATTATTTTTGGGCCGAAAGCAGAAAATTGGCTGGCAGAGTGTTGCTAATGGAAGATGATATATATGGAACAAACTTAGATTTTGTATCTAGTCAGGACACAGTGTAAGAAAAGGAAAGTTACTATTGCTTTCAATAATACCAGCCCAAAAAGTAGTACATAGTTTTGATTATTAGTTTTGTTAATTAGTCTTGAAAAACTAAGTATTTTATCAGCCTATCGCAGTCCACTGCTAGATATGCCTCCACAGAGAGAGGACCAATCTCAATACAAACCTTTTTAGGTTAACGTTAATAAAAAAATCGACTTTTTATCGTTTTATTGGTAAAAATAAGATTTTCACAACTCTATCCATCCACACCAGGCGAGCCCTCGCATCGAGCCAGCGAAAAAAGCCAAAACCGGCTCCACCGGTCGTCGTGACATAACTTACACTAATAGCGATACATGTTGACGGAAACACACAGACATACACGGCACTGGCCATACAACATAATTAATGATCAATTTTACATTTCGTTTTTTTTTATGCGACGAAACTTTTATGCAAAAAGAAAACCATAATTGACGACCAGTTTCGTAGTGAACGATGACTCTGAAACTGTTTGCAAGTTTGATCCTCGCTCGGTACCTACGAACGTTTGTGAGTATGAACATGACTGTTTGTATTGATCTGGGTGTTGTTTACTATGTAGAATAATTACTTCTTACCTAGCTCTTGCAATCCAATTATAATACTCAACTGAGTAAGTCATAAATTGATAGGTATCTTATATAATACTGGAGAAGAAGCTGCACATTCAAAGTTAGGTATATGTGAGACACTATAAAATGCAAGCGCCATGATCACGGTGCACGGAACATCTTTTTTTAGAAATATTTTTAATTTTCATGCTATACATACACATACAGTATAAATCAGCCTAAAATTATGTATTGCTTACCTTTGAAATTGAGATACTATGTAATTACCTATACATCTTACTTACACCTATACAAAATCACTTGGGTACGTTAAGCACATCACATAGATACAAGTAAACATTCTATACGTATATGTTGGAAAACCTATTTCTGCCAGCATATTACTCAGGAGACTGTAGCCAGGAAATTGGCGGTAAAGCAGCGATTGGATTATGCCGGAGTGACCGTCACTACAAAGGCGTCCAGTTTGCGCATATTGTGCTATTATAATAGGCGTTCTAAGTACTAGGCTAGGTGAATTAAATACACTCTATAGATAGATGCAAGGGAGCGACCCATCATCTTATCGGTCTAAGCCACCCTCACCTGCCCGTGGTGCATCCTGTTGAATAACAAACGAAGCTCTGGCAACCGACTGGTGACGGTATAACCATCACGATTGAAGGCGTAGTTAAATACCACAGGCCGATGACGAGCAGCAGCGTCACCGGAGCGAGGAGTTACGCCCTGCGATCGCCGACCCGCCTGCCCGACATGGCTATGATTGGTATAGCCCCCCAGGTGTTTGCTTAAAGTGGCGAACAACTGCAGAGGCCCATATCCAGCAGTGGACAGCAATAGGCACGTCGTGATGATTTGAACCTTGCCCTTTAACGGAGTGGCAGCTATATTGCTACTTCAATTTAAACATTATACGTATGAGTTACAGTTAAAATACCAATGGACTTTTTCAATTTGTACTGCCCTATAAATGGTCAGGGTTACGAAGAGTTCCATAAGGAGGAAACGGGGTTATATCCCCGACGCCGGAGGCTTTACTGTGATGGTATGCATCAAAATCAACTAGGGGGAAGTGGAGTGTAGAGTGCCTAGTCACACAAAAAATGGCATTTCTTCGAGTTTTAGTGAAAAAGCACGGGTCAGCTTTCCACTGCTAACCCGTACGGCCCGTTGTAGTAAGTTATTCATTAATACAAGACAAGTGTTTACCATTGCATCTGTCATGGGCTAAAATGAAGCGTTAATTTACTTAGTGTATGTATAGTAAGTATGAATGTGATAATAATATTGTAAACACCATTTTGAAAAGAGCAACTACACGAGTTTCTTGCCGGTATCTTCTCGGTAGAACGCTGCTTTCCGAACCGGTGGTAGCTTCGACGATTTGTAAGTGTTTTTCATAAAAACCTATACAAATAAAGATTATTTTGACTTTGACTTGACTTTGACTTTGACTATGATAAGCATGACCCATTCCAACACAAATGAAACAGACGTCAAACACATTTAGCTCCTAAAATAGCCATAATAACCATAACATGAAAAATGCACCTATTGCTTATATAAGTAGTAGAAATATTTTGCTTCATTATTATAAAGTTCCTTACAAGAGCCTATTGGAATATTAATCAACTTTCGAGCTGCCATGTAAAAAGTACCGTTATGAACTAAAGTTGTACAAATAAAGCTTAAGCAGGTTTCCTTTGAATCCGTATTAAAAAACTGTAAGAAAAATAAGAAACGGAGATCTCTTGGCGTGGGATAATACAGACTTAATAATAGCTAATAAATAGGTAGTTAAATCCCAGAAAGTAGACTGTTTGAAGAAAAATCCAACAAAAACGCGCCGATATAATACTGGAATCCAGATACCTACGCGACGGTAAAAGGTTATAAAACAGAGATCTGAAGAAGCGGTAAAAGCATAATGATATAACGATCCAACAAAAACCAGTGTCTGGTTACGTAAAGTGTCATCCGAACGTAACTGTTAAAAGGAGGAAGTTAGGTAAGCGTGTGGCGACAAACCCTCTAAGTCAAGCTGAAGAACTGACGATGTTGAGACAATAGGCTACAGGGCTGTTTAATTCTATATGTTACTTTATGATTACCAGATAGAATAATAAAAAGCAGAGTTAATATTTAGTTGCAAGAGCACCACATTATAGATTTCTGGCTCGTTCAATGGTTGACTGGTAGAGAATATCACAAGGTATTAAGTCCACCATTTGTACTTTTTTGTGCAATAAAGATTAAATAAATAAAAGGAGACGTCAATAGACCTACAAAATTCATTGGACAAGTGTAAAAATATAGTACGAGTAGATAACTTTTAACTTTTAAGCTATACCTATCAGCAGTGTTCTCATGTAACTCATGTAAGTGAGATTATTTAAGTTTTTTTAAGAATAAACTTCTTTAAACCTGAAAATTAACAATACTAACGGAGATTTTACCATTGTTTCTATAATTTGAGCAAAAAAGCCAAAATAAACAGAATATCCAATATTGGAAAATTTAAAGGCATTTATTATTTCATTTTATTTTTATTCTATGAAGGCAGAACTAACTATTTGTCATCATAGTCACGATCTACCGTTGTATAAGTTAACTACGACGTATAAATTATCAAACCAAACGATTACAAGCAAGCTATAAAGAGACTTAGATTAGATAACGGCTTATGATAAAAAGATGTTCAAAATTGGCATCAAACATTCAAACGTCCGATAATGCAATAGATAAATATTAAACTGCGTAAAACGTAGGCTTCAAAGCCTAGAATAGTACTAATCTATAAACTTAAAGTGACATTGGTTTTACACAACATACACAGAGTTGAATACATAAATATAACCAGAATTCGTGATAAATTCTAGACCAGTCATAAATAGAATAAACCATAACAGGAATATGTAAAGCATTTATGACTGACGCTAATGATAAAATAATATACCTACTCGTAGGTACGCAGGAAATATTAACGTGCACAAATGTGTATAGTCCTTTCTTAATGGTTTAGGTTCAAGGCTTAACGTGATTTCCGATGTATCACAGTCAATTTCCTAATTCACGGTCACTACTGAGCAATTTTATAGAATAAAACCCGGTCTTCATTTTGACGAGACCGAAATGAAGTCGGACAAATTCTGGAAACTGGGATTTTCCAATTTTTTAGGGTATTTGACCTTTTTATAGAAAATTAAATTCTGCACAACTTTGTTTCAAACTTTATCTCACATCGCCAATAGTTTTCGAGATTTTATAGAAAAAGTATTTTATTTACAATTTGCAATTTTTTCACAAATTAAGTACCCCGGCGAGTCACGACTTTGAAATTTATATCTTGTTACGGGATCACCAATAAAATTAACCTCTATGGACTTGACTAGTATCCCATAATTTGCCTGCATCCACATGTGCTAAGCGCTGTACAGCGCCTTCGATTAAAATTGTGCACGTTCTTACCGACCGGCGCAGGAGTGTGTCGCGAGCTTGCCTTTATCAGAGTTTTTGATTATGCGTCGATCGCCAGCTGATCGCGGGGCGAGGCTGATTCTGAGCTCTGATTGGTCCGCCGGCGCGTTATCTGGCGCGAATGGCCTAAGCTGCGCACGCGACTCGGTTATTATTCCAAGCAGCACCCACTTGAGAGCTAAATGATTTTATAAACTGAATTCCTTGCGGCTGTCGACAGTGCTGAACTGGTAACGTTGACTGTTAGCAGTTACGTCTTACAAATAGACGGAGATAATAAACCTAGTGGACAGGAATTTAATTACTTAGATCGTAAAGCAATTGGTTTCAACGGGTTTACTATGATTACTAATGAAACTAAATAACATACCAATTTAGGTCAGCAAGGGACGCCTTATTATCACGAACTGCTTCAGGCTCTGAATTAAAAGTCCCATAATCAATGGGAGAGCAATAAAATTCAAGAAGAACTGTGTAGAAATATTGATACCATATCAATTCTGTTTATTCCACCGAAACGAAGGCCATAAGGTAGGTATAGTATATTGACGTGGAGAGGATGGCAAATAGATCGCATGTTTAACACAGTGATGGTCGGGCGATGTAAACGTAGAGTGGCGAACAAAACTTACTTAAGAGTAGCGTAGAACCATATTTAATGGCAATCAAGAGAGGAGGCCTATGCCCTGCAGTGGTAACGATAAGAAAGGCTGATGATGATGTGATATGAACATTCATATTTAGTAATACAAAATACATTTAACTCACGTATGTTTACTAATTCAACGTGATAATACTTATTAAATTTTCATCGCCATTCAAATAGAAAACATACAACAGAAACTTGATAGGACTCCACACAACCTGAAAAGACAAAGAACTGTTAAACGTCAATAACAATTCACAAATTGCGCCTTTTACAAAAGAGCGTAAGATTTCTCAGGCAGGTGAAAACGTTTGATCGGAAAATAAAGACATAAACAATCGTAAGAACAATAGAATATACCTAACATGGAGCTGTCTCTCTTTTAGGTTACAAAGAAAGAATAACAATTCATTTTCCAAATCGCTTGAATATTGACGATACTCTTAAGTCCGACCATTTCTCTAAACGTCTTTTATATAAGTACATAGATGCTGTTTACCAAAAGTGTAGTGTTAAGTGAGAATTATGATTGCTAAAAAAATCGATGTTTGATCAAAACTAAGTAAAACTGCCGAAAAGGGAAAACATTGTGAGCAAAATTCTAGGTAAATCTGCCGAAAAGGGAAAACATTATGAGGATTGCATTTTCAACTACGACAATGATGATATAATCCTCTTAGAAGCGAAATCCCAAACGAAGGCTCAGGATGCAACCGGAATGAAATTGGTTGTACTGACGATGCTCCCGATCTAGTTTTCAATGCATGGCTATTTCAAGAAATCAGTTGCCACGGGCAGATAGGTTTCGAGCGTTACGTTTGTACCGGGGTTTGTAAATAAATAAGGCGTGTTCGTAAATATTTTGTAACGTCCACTACTGACAATGGAGGAGGTAAACATAACCTGTGCACGTTGGGTCACCGCATTGTTCCAATTAGCTATTGACGCCTATTGTCTCGACCTACGACTTTGAAATAATTACACAAGTATAGCACTTGTTGGTTTTTACGCGAGTCACTTTGGCAAGTTTAATGTTGATCTAAACAAAACTTTCAATATAATTATTATCACAAGATGTTACGCACATCGTATTTTCCTAAGTCTATGGTAACATCATCTACGTATATACTTCTTGAAATTGCCTTGTCTTTCTCATAAATGTGATATGGAAGCTATTACTTTAACAACGGCATCCACCCTGAGGGTTTTTCTAGTTTATCAATTGGATCAGGTCGAGTGCATATCTTATGTATAAGTATTGGAATATCATATGGATGAATGTATGTCTATTTCAATATGAATGATAAATGTATAAAAAATGCGTTTTTTATAAAAAAAAGTAGCTCTCAAACATTCCATATATGAATTTAGAGGTTATGTGCTGTCTGGAAATATCAATCTGGAAAGATAGCGCTCAACTCATGAAGAAAATAATTTAGAATCATAACACGATCTCGACCAAGCAAAAACTTTAATGAACCAATGGAACACAATTAGATAATAAATAATACCTACTTCAAGCAATGCACAGCATGCAATTTGTATAAAATTTTCTCTTTATGCTGCTGATGCTTTATAAATTGATTCAAGCGCATCTAGAGAGCTCTTCTCCACCTACACATACTCGTAACAACTAGAAGGCTCTTCTATATTATTCACACCTACACACAATCTAATGAACCCTTAAATTAGACCAAAAATTCATTTGCATAATTTTAGGCATTTACATAAAATGTGGTCTATCAAAACATAAAGAGTTTCACTAAAATTTGCCTATGTCATCAAGCGTCCAATTATTACAACACATTGCTAAAATGAAATTGATTATTTATTTATGCATATTTATTCATTATCATATTAATATTCAAAGTACAGCCACTGATAGATTGATTAAATATATTTGTGACGAACTCACATGTATTTCTTCATTATCTATCCTTTTTTACAATATTGTTGGTTTTTCATTCTATTGTCTCCTTCTTTCCTTGTCGTTGGCTATTCTGGTTCTGTATATTATAATATGCCATCTAATCTTCACCGGCCTTTTATTTATTTTTTCTAATTTTTTTTCAAAAAGCATTGTATTATTACGGCTCGTACTAATATTATTACATAGTTTACTGTTGACATCGGCTGAGCATTGATTTAGCATACAGCTGATGACAGTTCCTCCCTACAGGGTTATAGATGGTAAACCAATAAGTTCTAGAGCGTTCGTATTGCAAGCCAGCTTTGTTCAAATGGGACCAGAGTGCAAAGATTAGCGTCGAAACGGTTGCGAAACCGATACCGGGCCGCTCGTAAAACTGGTAATCTTGCGGAATGCGTGTCCAATTTTAAACTAAACAGCACACGTCGCCCACTGTGCACTCTGGAGGTTTAAGCCGAGTTAAACTCGGCTTAACTTGATGCAATATTTACCAGCTTTTATTTATTTCTAAGAAAGCATTTCACCATAATCACACCAGATGTTAAGGGCTGGTGTAGCCTAGGATGAAGCATGCTTATTTAGATAAAGCCTACTCACTCTCTAAGAGAGGCCAAGGCAGAAGCCACTTTGAGGACCAGGTTAATAGAAGAATTCAGTTGTATTGGGAAGCATCTGGCAAACTACGTGGAATCTTCTCATGGTCGTTTCCACAGTGCTTACAGACAAAAGTCTTTAATCAGTGCGTCATACCCGTTATGACATACGGAGCCGAAACTTGGACACTCACGGTCCGGCTGGTCCACAAGTTAAAGTTTGCTCAGCGAGCTTTGGAAAGGTAGCCCAGGGCTCAGAGTCTTTCCGCGGGATTGGATCCGAAATGAGATGATCCGAGAGATAACTAAGGTCATTGACATAGCTCACAGGACTAGTAAGCAGAAGTGGTAGTGGAATGGCCGTTGATGGTAAGTGATCGATCACAGACCATACATACCTACCGCATAACCAGCTACAAATTATCGAAAAACAATTATTCTAGGATACTAAGAGTTTTGAGAGCTAACTCGTTTCCATTCGGAAACGCAACCGGAAACTGATTTCAAGGAACCGTTTTTAAGTGGTAAAACGCACTGTGATGGCCTTTTAACTCCAACTATCACGTTTAAGTGGACAAATACTCCATAGGAATTAAGTATGGGCTAATTTTAGATATACCATTATAATAATACCATATACCTACATTTAGAACACTATTTCATACTGTACTGCACTGTGTATGTATATTGGAACTCCATTTCTTCAAGAATCGTGAATACTATCACGATTTATGCGTTCAATTATACACATAGAATTAATAATATTTTCCTCTCAAGGTTCTCCACAATTCATTGAACAGATTCCAGCACAAAAAAGCATTTAGAGACGGTTATCTTAAGACATTTTCAAAGCTCTCAAGAATAAGTAAGGAAAT
Source organism: Conogethes punctiferalis (assembly GCA_031163375.1). Taxonomy (NCBI): domain Eukaryota; kingdom Metazoa; phylum Arthropoda; class Insecta; order Lepidoptera; family Crambidae; genus Conogethes; species Conogethes punctiferalis. The sequence continues at coordinate 4,558,795 of CM062077.1, read as the reverse complement.
AGTGTATAATATTCTGGTCGTATCGTCGGCGCAACTTACACAAAAGGATGTTTGAGTAGACACGGCAAGAAAAGCGATTCCGGGAACGCTCGGGGAGCTGCGCCTGCGCCGTTAGTATTGCAAAAGTTGGAGACTAACATTCAAAAATAGACTTTATTACATAGATTTAAGGATGTAATGCAGCGTCGACTTTTGCTGTTCAAGATATCCAAGTTAGTGTTGTGAAAGCGATGATTTGAGGAAATAGCCATATCGATGGTTCGGCTAAGTTTCCAATAGCAAGTTTATTCTGACGCTCGCCATTAAAGGTTGTTAAAAACATAAGCACCAGAAAATCGTCTAGATTTTTAACCAGCACATCTAGGTTTATGCAGCATAGTATACATATACTCGTATCTATATCGATGGATAGTTACTACTATATCGATATCCATCCATATTGTACTCAATGGCAAACATTTATTTAAAGAGGCAGATATTTATGCGTACTATTGAAGGTAGGTATATGAAAAAAAATATTGCGTTCTAGCTTTTGCCCGCAGTTGCTTTTACCCTTTTAACAGTAGATTTTTACGACAACAGGTAGCAATGTGTGTGATGACGAAGAAAAGTACATATAATTAAAGTTAAGTCTGCTTAGGATATGCCTTAGCTTAAGAGCTTAAGAGGCTATTGGTGTATTTAAGCATATGTAATAAGCATAATGTTCCTAATTATCGTATGCAGTTGGCAGCACTGTCTACTATACGTCGTATGGCCGAGTCGTGGCAAATCGGCTCACGACAGGGCTTTTTGTCTGGTGCGTCGCGCCGGTGCGCGAGCGCAGGGGGCCCATTCACTCGCGTCGCCAATTGATGCCGCAAAACGTACGTCTGACAGGGCTAGCGAGCTTTTGTGGGGCTGCACCGAGATGTGTGGTGGGTGCGAATGACCCCTATACTCGTAGCTGGGCCCTGTATGGACTTCCGCTTAAGGACAGTTAGTTTGAGTTGCTCTGTCATAACTTAAACCCATATTACGAGATAATACATGACATAGGCTGTTTTTGTTGATATTATCTACCTACTTACTTATTAAGAAATTCTGTCAGAGCAGAAATTTACATTTCTTGTTTGTTGATAGCTTATTCTTCTTTGCTGCTTCCATGAGGCGAATGGTAGCAACTAAACTAAGCCACAAAAATGCTTCGTTTCGGGATGATTTAAGAAAGCCAATTTTATAGGTTACAAAATTGTTTAGTTTAGGCTGTTTTTACCTTAACATAGATATAGGTATTATGACATCCACTTCCTTAATTCGGTCATAATAGAAAATTGCGAGCCAGCCCTGACGGAAGCGACTGTCGTGTTAGTTGAGTCTTCGGAGAAATAGCAGCAATTAATTCTGCCCCTTTTGGGATTGACTTAATTCACATCATCCGCGATGAATGCCAACTTCGTAGGGCCCGCGAAACAGGTTATATGGGGAATGACAATTCGGGAACAAAGATTTTTATGCACTCCCCGCGGTCGTGATGGCATCCGTGATTCGTTTTGTTTAGGGGATCCCACGCTAACGTGGGGAAAAAACCGTGCACGATTTCACATAAGTACCATTATGTAAAATCGAGCATTACGATTTAAGTTATTGTCCTAAGTACATAAATGATTTTATAGGATGAATACAATCTACTATACATATAAACTAGCTTTCCGCCCGCGACTTCGTCCGCGTAAAGTTTTTTTTTCCAAAATAAAATTGTGCCTATGTTACTCGTGGATAATGTAGCTTTCGAATGGTGAAAGAATTTTTAAAAACGGTCCAGTAGTTTTTGAGCCTATTCATTACAACCAAACAAACAAAGTTTTCCTCTTTATAATATTATAGTGTAGATAATATCAAACACAAACAACGAATAGTACGTTCAACAGCAAAAGTAAATGTTTCCCTACTGAGGGGTAAAAGAACTAGGGCGAAACGACGAAAACGAAAGAACGACTGCTTACCATCAGGCATCACACAAGCTCGTCTGCCACCTCTCGCATAAAAAAAATGTTTTTGGGTTTGATCATTGAGCTTAAGACTGGTGATATTGCAAGGATTAATCAAAAAGCATAAACTTCAAGGGCACAAATACAACAGATAAGGTACTGGCGTTATCTCGTTTGCACAATTGGCAACCACCACCGGTGACCACAGCTGAACAAACTCCGGACAGTGCTGCACTCGTCAGCTCTGTCAAGGACAAACCCGACAATGTCAACAACGTTATCAGCGCTGATACGAATAAAAGGCCTTTGCAGACACTGACTGTTAAAGCAGCATGTCCGAACGTGTGCGTGTATGTGTGGACAACGGAACAGTGCGATTCGCTGTATTAACACTCTTATCAGCATTGATATGGGCAGCAATAAAGCATTAAATGTACCTACATATCAAGTTCTAGTGCCATTTTTATATCACGAAAAATGTTCGCACATTTCATATAGACTTGAAAAAAATTACAAATATTTACAGCAAAAGGTTACAGATATCTTATGGTACAATTTCAGCAGTCTTATCGCTAGTAAACGATCTTCGAAACAACCTTCAGGTAGAGGAAATGTAACTTTCTGAAGAATATACTTTAACTACAAGTTTAATAGCTGAACTTATTCTGAGGGATAAGTTAAGAGATTAAATTGAAGATTAAGTAGGTAAAGAACAATGTGACCTAATCGAGAGCGTTAGTAACATAATCGATTTAGTTTCGACTTTCGACCCCACACCTGAATATTATCATCAGACTATGTATTGCTAAGTTCATTTTAAAAGCGAAATCGTGGCTAAATTTGGGCATGCTATTATAAACAAAACGCACTATATACTTAGGTATACAATGTCTATATACGTACCTATTATCTTACACAGAACCGCAAAAACTGTAACACGTTGAAAAATTAACGCATTCTTGAACATACGTTTCGCTCATCTGATTAACTCGATAATCGAATGTCAGAGCGATTGATCGCGTCCGTCTCACGTGAAATTAATCGCCGTTTTTTTACCGACGAGCACATTTGCGTTCAAAACTGAATGCACTGCCTCTGCATCTGTTGCAAATTGTTTATCATTATCATCATATTCTACGTATCTGCACCCACGAGCAGTAGCGTACCTAACTATACCATTCGAGGTCCGTGGCAAATTCATCGGATTTTCACTAAATGTGTAATAATAAATGTTGGGAGTTTGGTGTCTCCTCTGACCGAGGCCCCCTTACGGCTGGGGGCTCGTGGCATTTTGCCGACATGCCATCCTGTAGTTACGCCACTGCTCAAGGGATAAGATGGGGTGGTCATATTCTAAATCCAGAAACCGTAAGGTAATAGACACAAATCTGTCAAAAGATAAAATCAAGCTAAAGCTAGATTCTCGGCTCAGTGGTTGATAGCGGAAAGTTCTCCCTCTATAATAATCCCTAGCTGGCCAACGACCTAACTATTTTTAATTCGACCTTTGCACCTATTCTAGACTAAGCCTAGTAATAGGTACCCGGGAATTAGCTAACACATCAACCGAGGAAAGTTCTAGGGGCACGGATAACACGTCAGTAAAAAGGTTATCTCTTGCACACTACAATTAAGATAAAACCTTAACAAAATAAATAACTGAAAGTGATGTGTTTGCTATTGCATCGAGTAGTCACGTATTACATAATAATAATTGTTGTGTGTCTATTCCATAACCATTAGACGAGAAGTACGAGTATACATTATCATTGTGGATCCGACACGGGTCATATGAATTTTCAATCGATTGCATAAAACAATTTTCATACGAGTTTATGTGGAAATAAATTCCTGAAAACTTTGTCCAAATTCACCAACAACCTAACAAGGGATACGGAGATGAGGATAGATACGAGTTTATTGTTATGTTAGAATCTGAATGGTAGAAGATAAGGTAGAAGAAACAGCTAACGAATTTGGCCAAAACTGTGAAATAACTTAGATAGTTGACTCTCCAATCATTTACAATTAAGTATTAACGAGCGACCTCTTATAGCAGGGCTATTCACAAAGCCTATTTCCGAAAAATTCGAAATCTTTGAATCAAATTTGACATTAATTGTACTAGACTTATGTCAAATTTGAATGACGTTTCCACGAGATGTTTCCGAACGCGTCGAATAGCCCCGCGGTAGCGAAACTGTTATCGTGCGAAATTAAAAATGGCGTGTCACGTTATCTACACGTCACGTTCGCATGTGTGCAGCAGGACGCGAGCCTGACCGCGTGATAACGACCGCAGACTGCTCGACGGCCGTCGATAAGTGACGATAATGTTACGACTGAATCAGCTGTGCCAAGCACGATGGTGTAGGATTGCTTATGAGGCGAAATTTTAGAACGCGCTGTATCTTTTTATCGTGAAGCTGATTACGCGACTGCCTTCTATTTCACCTGATGTTAAGTGATAATGAGGACCAAGATGCACCACGTGCATTTAGTGTAGATACACTATGCCTTAGATGCACCCAAATTAAAATAATTTGGAGAAACAGACGCTGGAAATAATTTAAGAGAAAATTTACAGGGAACTCATTTATTCATTTGAACTTGAACTTTATATATTACTATAAGCATTATAAGTTCGGAATAGTATTCTACTAGTCAACCTTTGATAAACGCAGAAAGATTATTGGGCGCATTTAGTGGAATGACACAGATTAAATATAGAGTTGTTAACAACTCATATACCAAGTGCCTAATTGCACTTACTATAGAACATTATGTGTCATATTAGGTAGATACCGTCGTCACTTCTATTTCGAGGACAAATATTTGATCCCTTAATAAATAATTGAATCCACAATAGTCCAAGATAATATATACTTATAATAAATCTGTAGAGAGGTCAATTCTGTACATTAAATATATTTTCAAAATAACTATCAGGGGATGATTAGTGATCGATACTGATGCCAAAAATGCAATCAGTAACATTTTTGTCTGTCTGTCTGTCTGTCTGTCTGTCTGTCTGTCTGTATGTTCGTTATAGAAACAAAAACTACTCAACGGATTTTAACGAAACTTGGTACAATTATTTTTCATACTCCTGGGCAGGTTATAGGGTACTTTTCATCACGCTACTATTAATAGGAGCAGAGCAGTGAAGGGAAATGTTAAGAAAACGGGAGAAATTTTTTGAACGCGCATCTCTCAAAAACTACTGCATGAAATTGAATACGATTTTCACTAATGTATTACTAGAGGTCTAACTTAAAACTTAGGTATAGGTATTTTATGGAAGTCCGTTATTTTTGAAACCCGATAACCAAGCGTGCGACGCCGCTGGCACAGCTAGTATGTAATACGGTAGCTAAATTTAGTCCCCGTAATGTAATCACCAATGCGTAATTGTATATTTCAATGTTCAATTAGCATCTACCCACGAGTACCTAACGGTTATCATATTCCTGGTTTGATTTACAAGCATCAGTAGGTAGTTAATCTGACCCCGAACACATAGATTAGTATTTCCTCTCGACCTAGAAAAGGGAATTCACAGGATACGATAATAATGTTTGCAACCTTCGAGACATCATTAATATCTCATAGACATAACCATACTTATAATTGTGAACACCGGTCGTTTGTTACAATAATAACGATTTATTTGGCAGCTAAAGATACAAATCTAATTTGCGAATTCTCTGAAAACAAGTTACGTAACGTAGTAATCGTCTCGAGATAGATTGTAAACTTCAACAAATCAAGTCATTACAGATACCTACTGTTTTAATGACTATTTTGGTGGCACATTTGGTAGTGGATCTGCTTTTTAAAGGGTTGTGGGTTCACACCTTAATAATGATAGTTACTTGAGTTCGTTACGTGGCAGGACGGCATTTAATGAGGTAATATCTAAAACATTGATTATATTTTCCATTAGGTACACATATTTTTTTGTTTCCATTTCCAACAATTTGTTTACGGATAGGATCAAAAAGTGGAATGTTGCCTAATATTCAATTTTAAAGTTTACAGCCTAACCTAACACCTAACCTAATACCTGCATCATACATATTATTTAAATCTAAAATTACTGAAACAAAGACGAGAATTCAATATCACTGAAACTGCGGATTGCAAGAAATTACAAAAAGTATAATATAGGCAAGAGTTTATCAAAAGCTCCTTAGTACTCACTCTGTATTATGCAACGTTACCTACTGCTTCTTTTGGGTTTGAAATCTTAATCGGTCCTTTTAGAAATGTTTAACGTTACTGTTCATCAAAGCAGATGTCAACAACGGCCAGCCTAACTACCTGGGAACTTGCCGTGCTTCCTGCAGGAGAGAGAGCACTTAGTGCTAAATAGAGCGATCTGAGCGCCCATTACGTTAAATGCACGCCTTGTAAGGAACTATTGTTCTTATGAGCCGAGGAACTGCTTGGAGTGTCTAGCACTAACATTTTGCAATTAGGCGTTCGAAGTTTGAAAGACATACCGAAGGTCTGTTTCATAAAAAAGGTTTAATTGATTAAAAAAATATTTGTTTTACTGATTGCGATAATTATCTTATAGTTCATTCGCGTTAAGAAAATAGTGACTTATCACCGACTGCCGGCCGCCTAGCCAATTAAAACGCTAGAATTATAATTTCTAGCGTTTTAATTGGCTAGGCGGCCGGCAGTCGGTGATGAGTCACTATTTTCTTAACGCGAATGAACTATAGTTGGCCAGCTAACCGAATACTATAAGTAACTATCAACGCAATACATTAAAACCTACTTAACTAAAAGGTATTAATTAACATGTATAACAAAATCAACAAAGCTGTTAAGATTAAAATATCACCTACAATAATAACAAACAAAAACATTTTAATGAGTCTAATATTAGCTTTGCATGTAGGTACACGGACCATGCGTTAGATAACACTTAAAGAATTTATTTTTAAACCTGATGACTTTGAAAGCAATATGTTTGATTACATCGTTAGTAAACAAACTTATAATGGCAGTACGATAACCATAAGGCGAGGTTTGTTTCTATGGCATGTGGACAGTAACGGCTGCTCTTCTTAGTAATGCTGGGTCATTGATGATTATGGGGGATGATCCAAAGACCCGCTTACTGTCCCCCAAATATCCCCTTATTGGGCTCAGCCGGATGAGTTGCCGATCGCGTTAGTATTGAAAAATTGTGTTGTATTGTATTTTGTGTCATTATGACTGGCTCGATGGCTCATTTGGTAGCGACTCCTGCCGGGCTCGACCCAGGACAAACATTCGTGTCATGAACATTAGTTGGCATGTGTTCCGTGTCTGGGTGTTTCAATTTGTATTTAAGAATATATTTGTGGTACCTACCTTCGTTGTTCTGATGCCCATAATACAAGTGCTTAGCTGTAATCCTCTTTTTTTAAACATCAATGAAAACGAATTTTGAAGCTACTTACTTTGGGATCGGAGCAATGTACGTGATGTCTGTTATATAAAAAAAAGATGTCATGTTACCACATGTTACCTACTCATCTTTGTTGAAAACCATAAAATATCCGAGCATCGGAGAGGACGTTAAACCATTGTTTTCACGCTGATCACTCCGGCCGTGTCGAACTGTCCTCCTATCGGATTACGAGAGTGGAGGAATTGAGTGCACCTGTGTTTGCGAAAACACTAACGCGTTGGAATATCTCTCGTGTGCTAGTCTCATTAGGGATTTAGTCAAGGCAGCGTACCAGGCCCCATCTTTTATTTAACATATTTGGTGAAATTAATTTTTTGGATATATCCTCCAAATGTTTGCCCTAAGTGGCGTACACCTGGAGAGGCATATGTCCAGCAGTGGACTGCAATAGGCTGATGATGATGAATTCATTGGGAGATTGATCCTAGAATTTTGATTCTTTTTTAATTAAATGCTTAAAATAAAATATATTACACAACATCACATACATTTGCTTCGATGGCGCTAACTAGGTAGGTGCCTACATAAAAATTTTGTAAAAACAATCCAATGTCTCTTTTTTAAGTTGCCAAATTCATCTCGACCCTTTTGATGCTACGATGTCCTTAGGGTCAGGTGATCAATTGCCATCAAGTGATCCGCTTCTCGTTTCCCTCCATTTAATATTTATAAAAATAGCTTTTGCCAGCAGCTCCGATCGCATTAACGTAGATCTAAAAGTTATTTTCTTATCCCTTGGGAACTTTTTTCTTGATGGAATTAACTGGGCTGTAGCGTCCTTGTCTGCCGGTGTTTAAGATAGGTACAATTTCATGAGTAACTGATGAGATAAGGTGTAAAAGCCGTGCTACTATAATGTCTTTTTTAATACTCGGTCGGAAACTCATCCAGCTGAGCCCAATAAGAGGATTTTTGGGGGAACGTAAGGGGGAATGTCCCGAAGTGGCAGCATACCGGCTGAAACATCTCGGCCACCCCGGCAGTCTCCAGGATATCTTCAGCTATAGGTATATTATAAAAAAAGGATATCTTCAGCAGGCTAAACGGCCTGCTGAGATTTTTGGACGAGCTGGGGTGGTGGGAATGACCACCATACTGAGATGTTAAAACAAATTCGGCCCACCCCACGCAAAATAGGCGCTCAGTCGTCAAGTTGCGGAAACCGGCCCATTCAAACTAAGTAAGCTAAGGAAGTCTTTGGACCATCCACCATAATCATCAATGACCCAGCATTACTAAGAGCAGCCGTTACTGTTCACATGAGTCTGCCAGTCACCTTTACCTACTTAGTATGTATAAATAAATAACCCAAGACATGCCACGCTGGGCCACTTATCGCCATCTAGCCCCAAACTAAGCCGAAGCTTGTACTATGGGTACTAGACAACTGATAAACTTACTTAGATACTTTTTTTTTGTTAATAAATACATATTATACATAGAAAACACACAGACCAATACAAACAGGCATGTTCATGAACACAAATGTTTGTACTGTGCGGGAATCGAACCCACGTCCCTTGGCTTAGAGGGCAGTGCTCACTACCAAATGAGCCATCGAGTCAGTCAGTAAAAAACCTACTAGGTAACAAATGAGCAAGTTAATTAATTGTTCCATCTATCTAGAATACTAAACCGCATCTTATCCCGTGGTGTAGAAGACGGCTAAGGGAATATCAGGAAACGGGCAGCAGCGTTTATCTGGGTACTGATAAAATCTACTGCGGTTACCAACCCGCCTGCTAAGAGTGGTGACTAGACGAATCCTCCAAATTAAAAGGAACATGTACCTTTTATGATTTGAGGAAGCATAGCCTGGACCCGAATGATAAACCAGGAAACGCAAGACTGAATGATCTGAATGAATTTAAACTGACATCAGGTTTAACCAGTAACTCACGAAAAAGAAACATTTAAATGTCTTGTTCCGAGAATAGAGTGGATATTCCAGCGGCATCGCAGCGACAGACCGGCTAAAATTTGTCAACTTCTTATCCCGACTACAGTTTCCCCGGGGACGACCACTAAGCCTCGTCGCTAAATGACATTACTACAATAAAACCTAACCTTATTTCAACTAGCACCTTATCCGACAGTTTTATAAACGTGTTGAGTCTGCGAATTTGCAAAAACTACCTGTCTAATTCAAATCAGCTAGACAAATTGCTTACAGATAGGATAATTTCCTTAATTAATAGTGAGTAGTGAAGAGGAATACGTACGGATATCTTATCTACTTATCTGCACTACTTTACCTATCCCTCTCCTCAGCATAATATATGTCCTTTACTTGAAGGTTGTCTGGAAGAGATCACTCTTAGCGATAGGAACACCTTCTATGTCGGTAATACCTAGTCTTTATCCTGTAAATGTTTAATTGTTTTTGTTTAATGAAAAAAAAAATACCTACCATCTTCGTTTTTTAATAAAAGTTTAAAATTGTAAAATTTAATTTTGAAAAGGATCACGTTGGAGAACCTAAAACGTTTAACTGCATACTTCAACTTCTGTTTGTGGAAATTCTATTTTAAAATGTACTTTCTTTATAAAGCAGGAAATATTTTAGCAGAAAACGGTAAAGTATTAAGTTACGCCAAAGCGCCCTTTACGAACGGAAACCTAAAAAGTATGATTGTTCTTTGGCTTTAATTGTTCATTACAATGAAATTCTGAGTACTTGTCGCACTCAGAATTTTATTGAAAGGCTACCGTGGTAACACAAACGCAGTCGCAACTAGAGAATTCGATCCCGGGTTTGCAGAATAGGACAGAACGCATTTCCGGAAACTCAGGTTTAAAAAGAAATACATGACTCGTATATATTTTTGTAGTTGAAACGTAAAGCAGGCGAATCTGGGATTTGCCTAACAAAATCATGCCTCATTTGACGCCTTCGGGTTGTTTCATTATAACAAAAGGTTACCACTGTCCTCCAAAGATTCATATATCTTTGTATCACTAGTTCATACAATGTAAACATATTCTACAGTGAAGGAAGGAGAAAGTAAAAGGCAAAGGTTGATAAGTTACAACAGTAAGGAAAAGGAATAGGTATGAGCCTAGGTAAGTAACAACCTAGGCCCATATCCTTTTCCTAAGTAAAATTTTAGAACTATCAGCGTTAAAATCTATTAGAGTACCTACTTACTCAATATAGATAGCTCAGGATCGTGGTGAATGGCAATCAAGAGAGGAGGCCTATGTCCTGCAGTGGAAGCGATAACAAAAAAGGCTGATGATGATGACTCTATATAAATTCAAGGACTGCATAGACAGAAGCTATGTGTTGTCGATGACGATGCAAAGAATATGATAATGAACACTATTTGAATCAAATTAATATAATAATGAATAATCAAAGCAATTATCATATTTCAACAACCACTAATGTTAGCTGTGTACCGCGCTGGTAATCAGTTTTGAATTTGCATAACTAATTCATAAAACATTATCTAGACTAGGTACCCAGCTAAATAGTTTCTGCTAAACTATCGAATTATTGGTTTCAGTCCGTCTATAATTGATTAAAAGATTGATAACGAACGTTCTAGCACAGTCGAGGCTCCCCGTCCCAATACAAATTAGAGAAGAGATGGAGAAAATGGGAGAGGTATTTCATTTCCTGTCTGCACTGCGAGGAAATAAAAATTCAGTCCATAGTGCGGAACGTTAAACGAAACGTAGCAATTTGATATAGGTAAAGCTGTTAATGCAGACGACTCTACAGACACGGAACAAAATTGAATAAATATTAATGGAAATATGACAAGCGTAATGGTAGAGCCGCAGTAGACAGCTATGATTTACACACAAATCGTTCAATTTGCGGAAATTTCGCTCTACTTAAACGTAAAAAAACATTTTGTAAGTACTTTCATCTCTACATACTTACAAACCACAGGATAAAACACAGGGATGGAAATTTATTAATATAATTCAGAACCCAGTTTGACTTAAAAGGTAATTACTATCTAGGCGAAGGGTGAAAGCTCCTCAAGACTCAACTGTATTTACTTTAAGAATAAGGAGTCCAATTTAAAACAAGTCATTGCCCCTAAATTGTTCATTATTCACAGAAGTTATTTTGTTTCTGCTAGGTAAATACATTTAATTTCTATCTTTGTTCATACTAATCAGAAGCAAAGAAGTAATAATACGAAATTTGGAACCCTTTATTCCCAATACCAAAATATGATTGTCTTTAAATTTTGAACGAGATAGATAATATGCTGTCAAGACAAAAATGTCTCCATAATATAGAACACCAACTACGGAATGTTCAAACAAAGCTTCCCGGAAGAGGCGATAACACCTCGGCTAAGAAAAATAAAAGTCAACACATATGTAACCCACCCCAATATTTATTTCAGGTGGATCCGGATGTCGTATCCTAACAAAAGTTCCTCAGCTCATCATGGTTGGTTCTACAAAAACAGGATCCCAAAGCAATTATTATATTATCAATGTACCTATTTGGAATGTATCTGATTGGACAATTTCATTTGTCTACGTAATAATTGCTTGTTATCCTGCGTGTCAGACAGCGATGTCCATTAAAAAGGCTTTCGAAAAATAATGACCGAGATACGCACATTACAATAAGTAGGCGTGTGTAGCTTCCCACAAAGCAAATTGTCACTCGCTCAAATTAAAATGTTGGAATAGGTTCAATTAATTCACCCAACATCCGATTATATCGATACCTAATGGTCAAGGTCACACGCCAAGGTCACCCCAGATGAACGAGCCAGCTCCGATCATTTGATGGATCTCTCGGGAAATTCATACACTGTCCAATCACTCTAGAAACATAAGTACACGCACACAATATCGACGGCTATGCGAGTTACTGAGGCCATGCTAACAAGAATCTAATAATGGTCGGTACACAATGTGGACAACAGACTTCTACGTGGAATGGCCGCGTAGGTGTTCCGACAGCCAGGGATAGGCTCACGAGGTTTCTTACGTAGAAGAAAGCGTAGGTACTGGACACCGTTCCAGGTGTGTCGCATACCTACTGAACAGGTATTTGAAGATGGATGGAAAGCCCGTGCACGAACTGCAAAAGTGGCATTTTAAAACGGTTGCCATTTCGATTTCACCTCGTTTTCAAGGTCGAGACAAAGAGCAGTCAGCGTTCTAGTTGTGTCAGCGCTAGGGGGGGTATTTTGGTGCGGCGAGCCGGCCGGCTCGAGTAGGTCTGCATGCAGTGCACCGGCACTCACCGGTGTCGGCGCGCTCCGCCTCGTCGTCTGACTCGGTGCCGGAGTCCCGCTCCTCCACCTGCAACGGAAAGCACACCGTCACTGCACCTCGTCTCGACCGGCAGGCGGTCGCGACAGGCCGCGGGCAGCAGGCCGGCCCGCGGGTGGCTCGCCGGGAGCGAGTGTCGCGAGCGCGGAGCCGGCGATCGTTCCGCTTCTTTGTTCTCGCGGCGGCCATTTTCTGGTGGCGTGTGACCTTCGCCTCGCGAAGCCGGCTCGCGGCGACACCCACCTTCTCGGAAACGTTGTCCTCATTCAACGAATGCGTCCGCAGCTTGTGAGTCAGAAATTTGAGCATTATTGAGCGTCGGGTAGCCCGGCCCGGTGGCTCACTCCGCTGCACGCCGCCTCGCGAGCACTGGGACGGTTGCAGTCGCGCTACTGAACGAACCGGCCGCGATCTAGCCGCCCTCGCGCCTATGGGAAGCGTTCCAAAAACATTTTAAACCTCAGTGACATATCCGCATACGAGAGACCGCGAGCGCGCACCCGACCGTTGCTTGCGAGTGCCGGACTACTACTAGTTTAGTTACGAGTAGCCTTGCGTACAACGCAGTCAGCTGAAGTGGCCGACGCGCGCCGGAGCCGAAAGGACGTATGTGCTATCGCGCTAAATACTCCGCTTCCGAGTGTAATATGCAGCTCGGGCTGCAGACCGGCCACTAACTAGGTATTTTGCATGCGTCAGGTACAAAAATCTGGTTAAAATTTAGCGTAAATCGTTTTCAAGTGGCACTCGAAATGGACTCGCCCGGCAACCCATTGATGACAAAGAACCGGAACACGCAGAGATCGGACGCGATTGGACAAAACATTACAGAATAGGATCGAAATTTAATGCAATATCTTGCATCTCTGTCGCACACCGGGTACGGGGGCTCGTCCCGAGCGGCGGCGATGGTGCGCGGCGAGTGCGATAGGGATGGAGATAGCGACACAGGTTCATATTATATAATATTGGGCTGATAATAAGTCGCTGATAAAAAGTTGCGCATGTTGGATTTGTGTGGATGTTCCGATCAATTTGCGAACGTGAATGTATGGACTTTCTTTGTTCAAAGTGTTCTGTATTTTCCTGATGTGATTAACTGTAAACTTGTTACATGTTAAGCGTATTTACGTTGCTTTAGCGTTATTTACGTAGGTGTAATCGGTGATATTAGAAATACTCCTTAATCTTCGGAAAACACTCAAGGTCATATTTTCCAATAAGACTAATTGGACTTTTTTGCAACATTTTGCATTTTTAACCGCATTTATATACCTAATTCTGAGTTTTTAACAGTAGTTAGATACATTTCATAACGATTCAGAATACAGGAGGCTAAAATGACACGTAAAATATTTACGTGCGTGTCCACAACATGCCGGCGTAGTTATTTACATGTTTGTATGAGCAGCGACGCCATGTCTGTTTCTGTTACCTGCGCGGTGCGTATCTCCCTTCTCGCTCGAACGCGCACGTCGCCATCTGCCTTCTCTCTCGCACACCCGCCAAATACAAAAAGGAAAGGGGTTCGGGAAATCATGGACCACAAGCGATTTAATTGGTTTCATACTTGTATTTTAACAAAAACTTAACATCAACTTACAGATTATTTTACAAAAATAGAGAGGCATTTTATACAGCTATTTAACATTAAATGGCACTAGTTACCAAAATACGGAAGATTTTTCCGACTGTTTTCCTTACATATTTTGAACTTGAACACATTTTAATCAGATTTCGTAATTTTAACGTGTTTATTAGTAAAAGTATCGATTTGAAGACACTTTTACTAATAAAAGCGTTTCATTCCTCTTATCAGCGGAACTAATCAGTACAACTTGAATCAAAGACCTAATATACGGGGTTATTTGAAAACATCAACAAACTCCAATACTGATGGTAGTACTCAAGTCTGATATTATGTCTCAGCTTAAGGCAGCAATATTAAAATCTCCAAAAAAAATCGCCCATGGATACTAAATAACAAATCAGCTGTTAGAAATTTAATGCAAAATATTGTAACATTGTTGAAGCTTTTCAAACAACCCTGTATATATGTAATGTGTTCAAAGGCTCATTGTTACAGAAGGCACTCTTGGACCAAATATTTAGATACACATATATCCAGATCCCGAATTTCATCAGTTTACCACTGGAAGTCAAAATTGATTAGACCGTTCATTGGTCAACTTTTGCAAGACTCGACTAAACAATTGACTTCAAGATTTTGTCCAACGAACCATTGGTATTTTTACATTTGACAGATAAACAATCTATAAGGCTATAGTTTCTAAAACACATATACCTATTATAAATTACCGTTCGACCGTTGTTATTAAACGTTCATATCTGTCAAATGTCAAAATGACAACTATTCTTTGACGAATTCTAGAATGACGTTGCGTTTTAGAGAAATGGGTCGTCCTTAAATAATTCGACCACCAGTGGTAAAGCCGAATTGACCCACAATTTGTTACAAAATTACATACAAAATTTTAAATACTTACTTTGCAAAACATGGCCTTATTAGTTCAAGGCCATGTTCTAACAAAAAGGTTTCCATTAATATGTTTTCATATCGTAAATCCCTACTGAAATAATATCACGATGTAAATACAGATAATCATCCCAGATAATACGTCTTTATATTATCAGTCAGATAAAAGGATTATTGAAGGAAAATAGAAAATTACATCATGTGTACCTAATCTCACTTTTCATAATGATCGTACCTACATATCATTATCTATATGTGAAACAAGGAAAGTATTCAATTAGGTTAATTTTGTAAGAATAGTGGCAGTAAGTGACCTTTACTTTTCATGAAAACATTTTTTTTGCATATTTTTCGCCTGATGGAAAGCTAAAAGGGCGTCCAAGTCGCTTTAATACCGGACGGGAAACCGGAGTTACCAGTCAGTCATTATATCCATACTGGCCCTGAAGATGCTTTTTCGCGCTTCGTTTAAAATCTCATATTATAAGGAAGGTGGAAACCTGGAAACACATGCTGGCAAAGAGTCCCACTTTTTGTCGATACGACATCGATGTTGCCAAATTTTCAAGTACGTATGGTATCAACATGATCTAAGTAAATTGTCAAAAATATTCTTTGATATATTTTATATGTGCGTAAAACAGTATTACAGGTAACTTCAAATTTAAAAATACAGTAACACTTTATAAATCATATACACATAACATTAAAAAAACCTTATTGTACTTAGGGACTTATACTAAAGTGAAACATAGGCAAACTATTTACAACACAATATCCAATATATAAATTGAGAAAATATCCGCTCATTTATATACCTTCGTCGCGATTACTTAAAACTGATTACTGGTAAATATTTATTGCACAATAAAGAGAAAATAGTCAAGAACCCAACCACACTGGTGCTTTTTTGGTGCGCGATCGAAATCAAACGAGAAAACGCGCGTTTTGACCACTAAAAAGCGCCAGTGTGGCCAAGCTGTATAATACACAATTGGTTTATAATTGCGCTTATATTCAAAGTGGACACCGTTTCTCAAACAAAAGTGATGATGTCCTCTAAAAGGATTTTCCACACAGATTCTAACAATCCAAAATTCGAATTCTGCTGTCTATTTACGTTTGTTACTTATTACATATAAATTGATAATTAATTCAATTTGAGATCATTATCTATTAAGAGTTTATTGCTGAAGCAGATACTATTTGCCAAGGTATGTTTATCTGTACAGTAAAACAAGGATCCTTTCGCGCGTCCGACAAGAAAAATTGGAATGAACGCCCTCATATTAAATGCTACTTGGCACACCCTAATATTTGTTTTATTGTTTAAAGATATTTATTCTCATAAAGACATTTACACATCACTTACATGAGAACACAAATAAAAAAGGAAAATAATACATACATTCGTTGTTATCCATTACATCAAAACATCACTGCACACTTTTAATAATTTAACATTACATACTGAGCTAAACGTCTCTTAAATACGTTAAACAAGTCAGTATTTTTTATTTCGGAGGGTATTTTGTTAAATAGGCGCGCACCTTCGTATGTGACTGTGGTTTGACCGTACCTCGTCCTTGACTTGGGCAAAACTATAAAGCTTGCGCGTCGAGTGCAGATGCGCCCAACTTGTTTACGTTTAATAAAATTCAGATTGGTGCGGATTTTATTATTCATGGTTTTGTAGATGAAAATACAAGTGTTAAAGATGTATAATTGTTTGATTGTCATTAACTTAGTTTCGCGATAGATTTTTTTGGTTGCTGTTCGATAGCAATAATTAAATATCAATTTTATTATTTTATTTTGCAAGATTTGTAATTTATCCAATCTGGTTTTGGGAGCACTTCCCCAGACTTCGATGAGGTATAACAGGTGCGGTTTTATTAAGGAATTATAGATTGTGTAATGTAGTTTACGTGGTATACATCGAATATTTATCCGGAGAGAACCAAGCAGTGATATCAATTTGGATGTTACATTTTTTATATGATTAATCCATGTCAGGTTAATATCCATGAGAAGGCCGAGATACTTTTCATTGTTTTTTTCTTGTAAAGTTATGTTATTTATTGTAAGAGGTTTAAAGGCTGGTATTGGTTTGTTTTTAGCTTTAAAAATTATGTAGCTGGTTTTAGCGATATTTATGGTTAATAAATTGTGTTGAAACCAGTCATTAAGGATATCAAGGTCATGCTGGGCTTGAGAAATTAGGTCATGGATAGACGATCCGAAATAAAAAAGACAAGTGTCGTCTGCGTATAACGTGATGTTACCATTCAAATCCAGTTCATGCATATTGTTTATATATGTCAAGAAAAGCAGTGGGCCCAATATTGATCCTTGGGGGACCCCATAGGATATTGGTAGTGGGGGACTTTGGGAGCTATTTGTCTTAACGATTTGCAGTCTATTCGTAAGGTAAGATTGAAATATGTGTAAGGCCTTGTCAGTAATACCAATGACTTCTAGTTTTTTTAAGAGCAATTCGTGACTAACAGTATCAAAAGCTTTTTTTAGATCTATAAATACCCCCAGTGCAATGTTTTTTTTGTCAATGTTATGCTTAATTTTAGTTACAAGATCTATTGTTGCCGTGAGTGTATTACTTTTAGATCGAAATCCATACTGTCTCTCATAGAAGAAATTAATAGATTCTAAGTAGTTCTGCAACCTTGTGTGTAATATTTTTTCAAAAATTTTTGACAGTACAGGTAACACGGAGATTGGTCGATAATTACCTGGCTCAGTTTTTGATCCCGATTTATAAATAGGTGTTACTTTGGCGATTTTGAGTGAGTCTGGAAATATTCCGTCTTCTAGGAGTCTGTTAAAGCTTATAGTTAATCGGTTTATTATTAAGTCTTTTACACATTTAATTACTTTAGTACTGATACCGTCCAGACCTGCACTACTGTTAGAATCAAGGTTATTAATAATATTATCGATTTCCTTTTCATTACATCCTTCTAAGCTACTCAGTTGTGGATTTGATGATACTGACTTGGGTAACGCATTAACATAGTTAATATGGAAGTTGGTTGGAATTTCGTTAGCTAGACGTGATCCTATTGTGGCGAAGAAGCTATTAAATGTGTTACATATCTCGTAGGGATCGGATACTTCCACTGAATTGACAATAAGCTTAGAGGGAGCACAATTTTGTCTTGATTTGTTATTTGTTAGAGTATTTAGTAGATTCCATAGCTTTTTTGGTTTCCCCTTATTTTTATCAAATTCTTTGTGGTAGTATGACTCCTTTGCTTTCCGGATCAGGGATTTGACTCTGTTTCTTTTAGTGTTAAAATTTTCTTTCAGGATCTTATCGTCAGGATTTTTTTTGAGTTCCACCCATATCTGGTTCCTTACATTAATTTCTTCTATTATAGTTTTGTTTATCCATTCTTTCTGAGGCTCGTTAATAACTTTTGTTTTCATAATCTTGCTCTCTTTCACGCATTTTTTAAGGAGTGTTTCGATTTCTGTGAAATCATCGTTCGATACTTGCATTCTAGATTGCTCAACTGACTTGAAAAGTTCCTTGTAATTAATGGCCTCATATTGTTTACGCATCTTTGGAGGCGGTTTTATTTTCTTGATTTCAAGGTATAGCTGTTTGTGGTCAGAGAGTGATGAATTTACTGTTATTACATGGAAATTATCTTTCTTGAGGTTGGTACTTATATGATCTATTAAGGAACTTTTTGTTGATCCGGTTCTTGTATGGTACTTTTTGGTGATTTTATTAATTATTTTGTGTCCTGTTTGCTTCAATAATTGAATGTACTGATTAGTTTTGGAATCCTTTGTAAGAAGGTCGATGTTAAAGTCTCCAAAAACGATGGCTCTTTTTCTTACTTGTAATTGTGTTTCGTATACTTCGAGAAATTGTTGGAAGTTAGTGTGACCTGGATTGTATACAACTCCTACTTCGAGTGCATATTTTTCTAACTGTATCCATAAATAATTATTTGGTTCTCACTATCGCCTCTAAATAATATCACTCAGGCGCCAAAAGATCCTCGTGGATCTATACAAAGGCTATATAGTATTCATTTTCAGAAACAGAAATTATTATGTACCGTGTAGATACTTTTAAACAAAATAGTTAATGAAAATTTTGGAAACATTTGATATTTTCTTTTATCAGGTGTTATCCTATGTATTTGTACATCAGCCCGCTATTCATTCCACTGCAAAAACATATTTGATTTGGACCATGATAGTGTTAAAATGGCTGGCCCATGAACGCCTGCAACACCAGAGGCATCACATGCACTTTGCTGATCCATTTCTCTTGATATCTATGTTCTGTCACTGTCAAACTGTTTAGATTAGAAAAAGATATAGCATAAATATCGAATATGACTATGATTCCGTTGTGTTCTGAATAGGCAGAGCGGGGAAATATCATATCTATTTGGAAATAAACCTTAACTGCTGTTGTCTAACTTAACTAAATTTGAGAAACAGTGTCCCAATCGTACTTATTATACTGTACTTAACTTATATAAATGACTAATGACTAAAGAGGTTCGTTATGAAGTAAAAATAAAAACATCTACCGATCTCTGTAGATTTTCGAGAAATGTTTCAAAATTCAAAAACAATCTAGGTCAAATGTACACATGGCTCTATAGATGGATAAATAATTAGTGAAGCAATTGTACATCTATACGATATACTAATAAAGCTGCCAGTCATCGAACATTGTTTATAAATAATAAATGAGGTATTCAATTGTATTTATTTGCATATATTTTATGCCCCGCACAATATTAAATCGAACTGGCGACCTTGAAAATCGTTTAAGTATATTATAGTCAATGTGACATTGAAGTTGACGGTCAAGACCATTGACTCAGAAATACTTAGACACAACAATAACGGCTCAAAAACGTCCCGAACATAATGTACACGTGAACCCTTGTCTGTCAGTCGCACGACTACGTTTTTTTAATTTTTATACTAGCACGGCATAAAGGCTTCCCTACGCCTGATGGAGAGCGAAAGAGAAGCCCAAGTCACTGCGACAACAGGCAAATACCGCCCAATCACCTGTCAGTTGCCACCGACATGGTGGCCCAAGATATTGTCGAACATTTTTTGTACGCGAAGGAATATTTTTGACGTCTATGTATGTCTGGGGCTAACATGCCAAAGTGACAGCACAAAAACAGCTTTCATCATAAAATATGCCTGCCCTGTTCCCATTATCTTTGGTCGGCGCAATCTGCTTTTTTCTTCTAATTGTAGTGCCATGACGTATAAATTAAAGAAAATGAAAATATTTTTTTGTTGAACCTAAATTTATCTGACACTTTTGTCAGGCAAGTTTGAAGGTACGTACGACAGTGAATGTAGATTGTAAGTATAAGTCAGTTAACCAAAGCTGGCCGTGTCTGTTAATAAGCACGCGGCGTGGCGGCGTGACGTCATACTTCATGCGAATAATAAAGTCTGCCCGTCTCTCTCGCGCGCGGTCTAGTTTATGAGTGTGAAGTTGACAGTAATAGTTTTACTTTTGCTACTGTGTAGTGAAATTGCATAAGTGTTAACCCATCTGTATTTCGTATTATGATTGTCGATGGTCACATCCATGGTCAACTCTAACCTGTCAACGCTGCAATGGCCATAAGACCTAATTCGGCCGCGAATCAATAGATTAGCCATTCTTTTGGAATTCGGTGAACTTACAGTAATAGACTAAAAACTCACGCACCTGTTTCTACCCATATCACGAGCACAAAATTGATTTCCACCAATAAGACAATAGCTAGTTAGGAAAGAATAAATTATTAGACCTTGACTGCATTTTTTTTTGTCACCTTGTTTTTAAGCAAACGGGGTTTTCTTACTCCAACATGGCGCATAGGGTACTAAATATATGTAGTTAAGTAGGATCGTTATTATAAATACAATAAATTCTTTACACACATTACTTTTGATTTGGTACAAGTACTTATACAAAACCTAATATTTACATCATCAGTTAAAAAGTTCAGTATCGAAATTATTTGAAAACAGCAACGCATTACTCTTAATTTAATCTAAATGCAAATAATATTTACAGAATATGGTACATTATGTTTTTTTGAATTCGAAAATTCCGTTTGGCACTTATCGTGAAAACATTGACAGCTGCAAATAGTCCTAATATCACCATCTTTTAATCCTAATCCGACTTATAATTTTTTATCAGTGAAACGATAAAATACACGTGGTTTGAAAGATTAGGCACTATTCTGCCGAAATTGTACAATGTGCATCGAAAATGCGCATAATTTTGCGCAAGCCACCAAGTTTGGTTGACAAATGGTTGCAAATAATTTTCAAGAAAATGTTGAAAAGTTTTTTTTTATGAGTGAACGTCTGTAAATATTATGCTGACGTAGGTAAAGCCAGTTGCATTATATTTTATTCTTACGGCAGATTCTGTTTGAATTCGAAAACGTTGCTTTGATTTATTTTCGATCAACGATAACAAAGCATGAACGTTCCCAAAACTTTCCTCATTAAAAACTTTCCCGAGGTGTTATATTTTAAGGGACTATTTTTTTTTCATTTAGTTCTAAGAAAGCATTTGACCACAATCACACCTGATGTTAAGTGATGATGTGGTCTAGGATGGAGCGTGCTTACTTAGATAAAGCCTATTCACTCTAGCCTTAAAAACCTCAAAGTTGTAATACTCAGGAAAGACAGCTGGCAGAGAATTCCATATTTTAGCCGTTCGCGGTAGGAAGGAATTCGCAAATCTTTTTGTACGGATAGGTGGTATGTCAACTACGTAAGGATGGTAAGCCTGCGTCTTGTATGTCTATATCTTGTACGTCTTGTATGATATGTCATCGGAAGATGATGGAAAGGAGCCGATGGAATCAATTCATGCAATTCCCTTGTTCACTTGTCCACTGTTCTTTTGACCGTACCGTAACTTGATCATAATGACTAATCATTTCCTTTTCAATTATTTACAACACGGCGATAAATCTTGAAAACGCTATTTATTTTATTACCTATCAAAATTACAACATCGGATTTTCGTTTGATAATTTTATCAGTTTCCTTAAGATAATAAGCTTTGATAAGAACACACATCTTAAACTGTACAGGCCGGAATAAGCTCATTTATTATAGATAGGTACATTAACGTTTTAGAATTCTATATTTAAGCTTATCTTTAAATTAGCACCCATTAGTTTTAACGTTAATATTGTCCGATACTAAGATTGTGAGACAGATTAAAAGACTTTTGTGGGCATACAAATATAGTAACTTAGTTGAACGCCAGTGACACTTATAATATAAGCGATGATAACAATAGATTTTCTTTGTATCTCATTTCTCGGCGGTCAAAGGATTAAGTTGATAATACACTTTTCATAAACCACTATTTCGCGTGCACTTTTTCAGTGACCAAACTGTAAGACAAAACGCGATTTGTGATCAATTTTAAACCCATTATGGTTAAAACAAATATAACATCAGATCTATACTGCCATCAAAGACAGCTCCTTTTAAAAAGAATAAAGTGAACCTTCAACTCATGTCAAACGATAATTAGATATTCGTATTATATACCGAGTGCGTTCCTCTTATATACCGAGGGCATTGACAACTAGATACATATTTTTAAAATAGAAGAGGCAGAAATGTTACGTCACCTCACTAGTAAATTATTGCTATTATCAAAACTGTTGACACATGGCTTCAAAAACGTCAAAAGGTTATTAAACTCCAAAAAACGGCATTGTTGCCAAAAAGATCTTGATTATAACATTATCATGTTACGTCACATAGTTTGTGAATATAGTCTACCTCAAAAACTCATAGACTGACAGATCTACGACATGTGACGTCACTACGACTACACATGTAAAAAGTGTGCACACCTTCAAAAGGTCATTGAACTTCCTTTTTGGCATCACTTGAATACATTATCACCTCCATGAGATGTGACGTCATTTAACATATTGTAAACATTGAGTATAACTCCTCCGTGCGAAATGACGTCAAATAACACGTAAACATTGTTACATGTCAAGAAGTTTGACAAATGCTTTCATAAAGTCATTCAACTTTGACAGAGATTATCAGCTTTCTCCACGAGATGACATGTGACGTCACTAACATGTAAACATCGTCAAAAGTGAACAAATACCTTCAAAAGGTCATCGAACTTCGTCGACCGCCTAAAATATCAGCAGCTCCTCCATAAGATAGTCCGGGTTTGCTCTCGCGTAGTCCAGGAACCCGACGGCGGCGTGCGCCAGCAAATCTATCCTGTGCTGCAGATGCGGCTGCGGCGTGTCCGGGGTCGGCTGTAAAGACTGCTGAGGCGAGAGGTCGTGGAGGAGAGTGAGGGCGTGACGGGGTAACACGTAGCGGCGGAATGGCACCGCGTACGGGACCGCTTCGGTCTCCAAGCCTTCCAGTCTGCGGAACAAATGTTTTAACTGTTAAAGGGTTGATCAGGCTAGAAGGTCAGATTTTATCGCTCCCCGGAAGCTAGAGGACCTACTCTGAAGTTAGAACATAGAGCACATCATTATCTACATTCTATGAAAAAAGGAAGCTTTTAAATGCGGAAAACTTGACGTTTCATACACTCAAAGATGTATCTGTACCTGAATGCCTAGCTCAAAAAAATTTAATAGCACAGGATAGAGAAGAAGATTAATCTATTTTATCTTCTTCTAGAATGAAAAGAAGAATTTATTAGAGATGTGCCGATCATGACTTTCGCCGACTAGCCGATTAGTCGGTTGTAATAAGACCGACTAGTCGGCTAGGCCGATTACGGTTTCGAGGATTTCCGTAACGCTTCTTTTACGGCTGATTCGCGCGCAATCGCATACGCCGCCTGCGAGCGTGTCGGACGGAACATGTTTTGCTTGTGTAATTGCCGAGAGCGGTGATTTAGAGTAAAAAAATACTTTTTTGAGCATAATTAAAGATAATACTATTATTTTTCATTGAAGTGAACAAGTACAATTAAAATTTAATCAAGGTTTTTATTTCATATAGTTCCCCCGCAGGCATATTATTGAGAAATTCATACAACGTAAGAAGCCGGATAGTCGGCGCTCTTTGCCGATTAGTCGCCGACTAATCGGCGACTACAATAGTGGCCGGATAGTCGGCTTTACCGACTAGTCGGAACATCTCTAGAATTTATGCTGTGCTGTCATAAGTTGGGCATTAGCCTTTTTAAGAACCAGTCTCCTTGTCAGGGCCTCTACCACCAAAATTGCAAACCATCGTTCGTTGAACGGATCGCGTACTTTTGCACCATACATTCCTGAGAAAAACAAATGGGAATTAGTCCCTCCCATGTTCGAATATATGAATTAAATTAATGAAAATCGACTTTGACGAATTTTAGTTCGATTCGAACTTATTTGAACACGGGAAGGACAAATGGGAGATTTATGGTACAAAAGTACGCGATCCGTTCAACGAACGATGGTTTGCGATTTTGGTGGTACGGGCCCATGCTCAGGTGTCATTTAAAAGGGGTCAGGTCTTTCACCTGCATTCGGCAATGGATAAGGAACCAATGCCTTGTCTGTTGCCACCGTTATGCAGGCCAGTAGGATTATTCTGGCTACACACGGACAGATCCAACCGAAGCCACTTCAGGGATGTTTCGACGAATAAACATGGGGCGGTGATTTTTTTTTCATCTTAGTTGTTATTAGTGAGTTACGTAAACATCTCTATCAAGTTTCCCAATAAGTTCTTGTAGGCAATTGCGTAACTTATAACACCTACTAGCTATACTAAATATTCATATAGATAATGATGAAAACAAGAGGAAGCATAATAAAGTCATTTAAAAGTAATTATTTGCATGTACTATGTAGTATAAGGAATCGATCAGTGTTATCAGTAGGTTGTTACCATATAAATGAGTTCAGATATACGAGTAAATAAAAGTTGTTTTCACTATAGTGACATGCACACTTATAAGAATACTAGCCTACCGTTATTTATAAGCCTACTTCCAACGTAATGAAGATTCAAGTTAGTTAACTTTTAAAATATCAATACCTATTATACCCACTTTGGAAGTGTCTCTCGCGCAAACTATGCAGTTTAGAAAAAGAATATTAGCAACCTCGATATTCTTTTTGAAGATCTATCCATATACATCACACGAAGAGTTTGATACAAAAATGAAATTGTTTCAGTTCTAAGGATGGGTTACCAAGTTTCACTAGTATAGTTCTCGTAGTTCCGGAAAAAATCGCTGTGGCATACGGACGTACAGACAGACACGCATGACGAATCCATAAGGGTTCCGTTTTTAGCTACGGAGACCGCCTATATTGTACCATAGTTCTCTGTAATATCGTTTCTGTAAATGTTTATATTTCGTGCCATGAAGAATATCTGTCACCCTATCTAACTCTACAAAAAAGAAAGAAGGAAATCGAACATATTAGACGCATTATATTTTTTATGCAAGAGGCGGCAGACGAGCAAATGTGATGCCTGATGGTAAGCAGGCGACACCGCCCATGGACATCCCCCGCAACTCATATCCAGTTCTGGGGTCGCTGAATAGGCTATTATGGCTAAAAATTGTAATTTAAGCTTATTCAAAAATAAAAGACACGTATTTTTCCTTTTTTCATTCAAATAAACAATAGCAAAGATATAAGGCATCAAAAGGTGGGAGTGGGAGTCTGCGACGTCACTCGCTACCGTAAAAATGCCTCACCGAGTGACGTCTCGCGTAATTTTAACGGGCTATAACTTTGTAATTTTTAGTTTAATTTACAAATAAAAAAATACATGTCTTTTATTTTTGAATAAGCTAAAAGACGGACTAATTGCAATTTTTAGTCATAATAGCCTATTGCTACTACATACTTTCATTACATGAAATTGCAACATTGCAGGTAGCTCTACACTTCAACAAGTAAGAACATTCAAGGTACTCACGTGGCGAGGTAGTACTTGCGGTAAGGCTGAGGCGGGCGATGCGCAGTGTCTGCCAACAATCGCAACGCAAGCTGCAGCAACCAATCACCGGCTGCCGGGGCGCGGTACACGCATCTGTTTGACAGCAACGGCTGCTCCACTGAAACATACGCAACATACCATATCAATAAGGTCAGTGCGTTTTACAGTCATCATCATCAGTCTATATCAATCCACTGGTGGACATAGGCCTCTCCTAATGTTCGCCGATTCGGGATGTAAGGGAGCGACCTACCATCTTTTAGCTCCAAGCCAACCTCACCTGCCCGCGGTGCATCCTGCTGAATAACAAACGAGGTGCTGACAACCGACTGGTGGCGGTACAACCATCAGCATCACAAGTGAAGGCGTAGCTAAATACCACAGACCGATGACGGGCAACAGCGTCACCGGTGCGAGACGCTACGCCCTGCGATCCCTAACTGGTATATCCTCCAGATGTTTGCCCTAGTTTGCCAAACAGCTGGAGAGGCCCATGCCCAGAATAAGTGGAATGAATGAGGTGTAAGGGAGCCTATACAATTTATTTGATGAAATGAGAAGTCAGAATCCACGCGGCGTGGAATACATGACGTCATGGTATACTCACGGTACGGTACCTAGGTACGGTGTCCGCTGAAGTCACGAGCCGCGGCGTGTGCAGCGCCTGTAGTGTGCGAACAGAGGAACGCCTGCATGTTTAGCAGTGTATCTTTCACGTGGCGTGACGTCACGGTATACTCACGCCTAGGCACGTTGTCCGCTGAAGTGACGAGGCGCGGAGTGGGCAATGCCTGCAATGTACGAACAGAGGAACGCCTGCATGTTTGGCAGCGTGACGTCACGGTATACTCACGCCTAGGCACGTTGTCCGCTGATGTGACGAGGCGCGGCGTGTGCAATGCCTGCAATGTACGAACAGAGGAACGCCTGCATGATTGGCAGCGTGACGTCACGGTATACTCACGCCTAGGCACGTTGTCCGCTGAAGTGACGAGCCGCGGCGTGTGCAACGCCTGCAATGCGGGCGTTTGAAGCAACACAACGCGCGCGTCTGGCTGCGCCATGATACTGCGGACCCACTCCGGACCGCCGGCCGCCGCTATGGCTAAGGTCTTCGGACTGCCAATGTCGTACACCTGTAACGAGAGTAACAATTGAGATGTTTGGTTCACTGCCAGCAGCTGAGTTTCTTCACCACACCACACGTAACCGATTGCAATTCCATCCACTTCATCTCGATGGTTGGCGATCCTCCACCGTACGCTTTATGAGGTACTTCTTGCCTCGCGCGTCGGTTTTATGGAATCAACTTTCTGTTACAGTCTTTCCAAACAGCTACCACTTGGGTACGTAGCGTACTCATATTTACAAGGCCGGCAACGACCCCAGAACTATTTGAGTTGCACGGGCGTGGCATGGGCGGTGTTGACTGCTTACCAGCAGGATCAAATTATTGAATTATAGATAGGATTCATATGAAACTGTGTGTCTAACAGGCAATAGGTATGAAATTTTCTACCTTCTCCACCTAACTTCATCGTCATAAAGAGAACACCTTTATTATCATTGGGTAAACAATTGTCCTGTTATCGTTACGCTTAACGGCAGATGTAACATTTTAACATTACAGCAATGCGCACAAAGGATAGTATCATTGTACATGATAAAAAAAAATAACGCTATGAAAATCCAAACCGCTATGTGCGCACAACAGATACCTACTCATAGCAGATGTAGGCAAACATGGATTACGTTACCTAATACCTATAGATATAAATAGTAGCCAACACACCACACACAATAACAGGGTTATTTCCAGTGTCAAAATACTTACATTGTACTTAGTCCGTATTTTAGACTTCAAATATTGGACACGTATTTTTTCTCATTTCGATTAAACAAAAAATAACAAAGATACAAAGCATCAAAATTTATGAGTGAGAGTCTTTGACGTCACCCCTTGCTAAAAATGCCACTAGGAGTGACGTCCCACGTAACTTTAGCGGGTTATATCTTTGTAATTTTTGGTCAAATTTAGAAATAAAAAATAAGTGTTTTTCATTTTTAAATAATCTAAAAGACGAACTAATTACACTTTTATGGCAACAAGCCTATTGTATACTTTGTCCAGTTCTAAGTTAATCCAATAAAGAATATCTATTTATCCATCTTATCAGCGCTTCGCGTCCAGCATTGGCCAGCCATCTTGCGGAAATCGTCCATCATCTATTTATCTACCCCTGACTAATTACTGTAGCAATTTTTACATTGTTTGTTTGGTATCCAAGAGATATACAAACATTGAAAAATATGTAACAAAGAGTCATATTTTAAGTTGGTAGTCGAAACGGATATAAGGGTTTTTTATAGTAGCTCGACATAATGGCTTCCCTACGCCTGATGGTAAGCGAAAGAGAAGCCCAAGTCGCTGTGACAACGGGCAAGTAACTGAGTTACCTGTCAGTTGCCACCGCCATGTCGGCCCAACCCTAACCCCCACGAGCTCCTACTCAACGGAAACCCTACTCACCGGCAGAAACACGACTCAGACTCACGACACTCTTTAACTTGTATAAGAACTAAGATTACGGCCTCAGGTCAGGATTAGCGGTTTCGGCTCTACCTTCACAGTGCGAACGGCTAAACAAACAATGGAACTCATTGCCGGGCTCCTCGTTCCCTGAGGGATATAAGTTATCCGATGTTCAAGGGAAAGTAAACTGGTTTTTGCTGGGTGAGCGCGTTCCATCGTACCATCAGACGATCGCAGTCAAGCGCAAATCTATTTCGTGTAAAAAAAGTGTGGTTCCAAGAAGTACTCTAGCACATACCTGATCAGGCGCGACGGTTTCCAAGAGATCCACCAGCGCCGTTATGATGGGCTCGGCGGCGGAGCACTCCCTCGCATACAGAAGCAAGATGGGACCCGCCGGTGCTTGTATTTCGATCGCAGTCTTGTTTTTATCCTCCACTCTGTAAACGAATGCATGAGAGATTAATTAAATGTAGGCGGATGGAGTATATTATTTCTCTAGAGTTGAATTTTAAATGGAAACCGATGCTGGCACAAAGGTAAACCATTGAACGCATGGGACGTTTTTGGTACATCCTCATCATCTGCCCATCGCAGTCTACCGCTGGACTCTGGCCTCTCCAGTTGTTCACCACTTTGGACAAACACTTTGAGGCTATACCCATAATAGCCAGCCTAGGCAGGCGGGATGGCGATCGAAGGACGTGGCTTCTCGCTCCAGTGACGCTGCTTCCCGTCATCCGTCTGTGGTATTTAGCTGCGCCTTCAATCGTGACGGTTATATCGGTTCCAGTCCATCCAGTCGGTTGCCAGAGCCTCGTCTGTTATTCGGCAGTATGTACCACGGGCAAGTGAGGAAGCAACTGAATTAAATGATTGGTCCCTTACACGCTTCAAATTTTCTACTACCAGATATTTGGAACAACATTTTGCAGCAACGGATAGCGCGCTCTAATACTTCTATCCTTTTCTATCACTAAGAAACGTCATTTAATAGAACTGGAAAGAGATCAGGAATGTGTTAGACTTTCATTAAACTACCTACTGTTCTCAAGAATAAAAGCATAGGAAAGAGTCAATTATCATCTCTAAACAGAATTGGGATGATGACTAAAAAATAATTTAATGTCCATCAGATAGATTAATGAAAAATATTGGATACGTATTTTTTATTTTGCCTCTTGTTCAAAAACTTACGAAGATACATTGATTTTAAATGTCACATGACGTCACGTTAGAGTACAAAATATACTCTAACGTGACGTAGTTAGCCCCCACTCCGTAACTTTAATGCGCTATATCTAAGTATTTTCTTGTTATTTCGACAAAACAAAAAATACGGGTCTTATATTTTTTTATTATCTAAGAGACGGACTAATTATTTTCTTCATTTTCATACCTTGTCATCATCCGTATTCTCTGGCGTTCAACAGTCTAACATCCACGGTTGAAAGCAATAGTTAAAAAAAACGTTTAAACGGGTCAGTGGCGCGAATTAGCAACATTTAATCACTTGCTTGAGTGGCGTGTTGCGAAATGTTGCCTTGTTTATGTATGAGGTTAATAACCCCGCTACTATACGGGCTGGGATGCCAATGGGTTGTGAAAATTACCTGACAACTGTGTACGAGTTGATAGAATTACGATTAGCTAATGACAAACTCAGAGAAGTTGTTCTGTATGCAACGGTTTCGAGATTAATGGTTCATACACATATTTATAAAACACATAATATATTGCGTTTGCGTTACAAATTTGAAACTTAGATTAAATTCATAGTAAACTTATCAGCGTGAAACGGCATGTCATTGAGCCTTCAGGGTGAGAGCCACAGGCGCGGTGGGTTTGCCAAAGTGTGCCATTTGGACCTCACGACTGCTTACCATCAGGTGGAGTATAGTGAGGTCATCCTGAACACTCTTTTTATATAAAAAAGAATCTTTTTATTTATTTTTTATACATTTGGAGCCAAATGCGAGGTTGCGAACGTCAAAATAGCACTAACTACGATTCATTGTGAATATCTTTAGAAATTACACATTTCTAATAATTCATTTTATATTAATTAAATCGTAGTGTAAATGCAATCCTCAATTTAAGTTGAATAAATTATTATGTGTGGGTAAGCAGTCTTGCAAATTGCTTGTAATTTTGACGAAATTTAGGCCGTAGTCTGCTTTCGAGTATACTAGGGCACAAATGATTCATTCCATTTTTATAGCATTTTGATATTATCTAGTCTCGTCATTTTGGTTCACGAACGAAATTATATTAGAATTATTAACTGGGAGTATGAGAAACATATTATTTACTCCAGTTATGAATAGTTAGTTGACAATAAAGGCGGATTTATATTTGCCTGGTGTGTTGTGACGTGACGCGTCAGAACGGTATCGGTTTCATAGATTTAGTATAGTAACGTTCATACTAGTAATGTGTATTGTGTTGTGATGGCTTGTGTAAATGTATGAAACCGTATCGTTCTGACGCGTCACGTCACAACACATCAGACAAATATAAATCCGCCTTTAAACATATATGATTCTAGTAGTACTATGATAAATTACCCACTTTTCGGGTAATTACCCCATGTATAGAACCAGATGGAGGTTGTCTAGGCGGTTGCACAATAACCGATACGTGTGCTCCTTGACAAATGGACTAATTATGTGCACGTTACAGACTTGTAAACATTCCGAATGCCATGTTTTAATCCAAGGCTGTTGGATTAGAGAACGTGGAAAAGAGGCTGATTAGTATTTTCGATATTCAAACTGCTTCATACATACATACTTTTTTGTCAACTTGCTAGTGCATTAAAAATAAATTCTTTTACTGGCTGGTCCACGCCAGGATTACCTTTAAATGGGACCGTGATAGATAACTTACTACTAACTCACAGAAAATTAAACTAGACTGAATAATGTCAGTATATTGACGATCTTTTTTTGGGATGAGACCACCACGACACGTCACGTGGACACAGGTAAGTCCATCCTAACTAAACCCTCATTTTGGACTGAAACTATAATGAGCTAGCCGAAGTACTAAACCTACGTAGACGTAAACTAATACAGTTAAGGTTCCAACAACCAAATTCCTTATAGGTACAGGTTACCATGTTGCACAAACTTGTTATTTTTCCGGTCGAGCAACTCAAGTAAATGTTATCAGTGGTAAAAATGCTAAAAAAGCAATAAAACCGGCAGTCAGTATAATCAAAATTTTAATTTTATTCACCGGGAGTGGGAGGAGTTTTATTGTGCCAATTTGAGATTAAGAAAAAGTTTCTTGAATACTTAAATACATACTCATGAGTAGGTATACTTAACATATCAGAAACATTAGTAAAATAAAAAGTACTTTTAATGTGACTGTTGCCAAATTTTGTTTTATAAACACTACTTTTATGAAGATCATATCGACGCTATTGAAGATTAAGTCAATCAATCAATCAACAGCCTTGGTCCGTCCACTGCTGAACGTAGGCCTCCTTTAATTCGCGCCACATTTCTCTATCCCGGGCCTCCCCCATCCAGCAACTGCCAGCAGTTCTTCTAAGGTCATCCGCCCAGCGGGTTGCGGGGCGTCCTACACTACGTTTGCCTAAACGAGGTGTCCACTCCAAGATTCGTCTGCTCCACCTATTGTCGGCTCTGCGGCAGACATGACCAGCCCACTGCCACTTCAGCGTACTAATCCTTTGGGCTATGTCGGTAACTTTCGTTCTTTGACGTATATGCTCGTTTCGTACCCTATCTTTTAACGAGATACCGAGCATAACCCTTTCCATAGCGCGCTGAGCGACTTTAAATTTGTGGACTAGTCTTCCCGTAAGCGTCCACGTTTCAGCAGCGTAGGTCAAAACTGGTAGGACACATTGATTGTAGACCTTAGATTTTAGACACTGTGGCAGAGATGACGTAAAGATGTGACGAAGCTTCCCAAACGCTGCCCAGCCCAACCTGATCCTCCTAACGGCTTCTTTCTCGAAGTTGTTTCTACCGAGTTGGATTATCTGTCCCAGATAAACATACTCCTCAACAACTTCGAGGGCCGAATCTCCGACATGCACGGGTTCGGGGATGATATAGGCATTGAACATGACCTTCGTCTTGTCCAAATTCATCCCAAGGCCCACGCGTCGAGAGGCATCGTTGAGGCCGTTCAGCATCTCCGCCAAATCCTGCAGCGACTCCGCCATTATGACTATGTCATCGGCGAATCGGAGATGAGAGATGTACTCGCCGTTGATATTAATGCCGCGTCCTTTCCAATCTAGGGTCTTAAAAACATCTTCCAGTGCGTTCGTGAACAGCTTAGGGGATATAACATCCCCTTGCCTCACTCCACGACGCAGCTGGATGGGTTTCGTTTCCCAATCATGTACTTGGACGGTCATTGTCGCGGCGTCATACAGACATCTCAGCACCTCGATGTAGCGCCAGTCAACTTGGCATCGCTGCAAGGATTCCAGGACCGCCCAGGTCTCGATAGAGTCGAAAGCTTTCTCGTAGTCCACAAACGCTAGGCACAGGGGCTGATTGAACTCTTCGGTCTTCTGTACAATCTGCCGCACTGTGTGTATGTGGTCTACGGTACTGTAGCCTTTTCGAAACCCGGCTTGTTCCGGTGGCTGGAAGTCGTCGAATCTTTGGGCGAGACGATTCGTAATAACTCTCGAGAACAACTTGTAGACGTGGCTCAGGAGGGAGATCGGCCGATAGTTCTTCAGGAGCGACTTGTCTCCTTTTTTGTGGAAGAGTATTACCACGCTCCTATTCCACGCCCCCGGGGTTGTGCCATTTTGGAGGACAACATCGAACAGCTTTTGGAGTTCCAGTAGAACTGGTGCCCCACCTGCCCGCAGCAGCTCAGCTGTGATGCCATCCTCTCCCGGGGCTTTGTTGTTTTTCAGTTGGCCGAGAGCTATTCTAATCTCGCCGACGTCAATCTCGGGTATATCATCCGTGTAGTGGCGGCTCAGAGTGGCCCTCTCGTCTCGAATGTCGGCATGTACTGGCCTCGCGGCATGCGAGGAGTAGAGGTCTCCATAAAAGTTCTCCACTTCCGCAAGAATCTCTGGCTTAGAGGAGACATGTCGGCCATCCGCAGTCGTGAGCCTCGTCAAGTGGCTTCTCCCAAGCTGCTGATTAAACACTTTGGAGCCCCTGTTGCGCTCAATCGCCTCCTTAATGGAGCGAGTATTGGAGCGCCGTAGGTCACGTCTAATCAGCTGCTTGGTCCGAGAGTTCAAAGCTCGGTAGGCTAGCGAGTTGGACTGCGTTACCGCCATCTCACGTCTCCTCGTCATGTGATCCAGAGTTTCAGCGGATAGCTTGGAGACTTTGCCTCGCTTCCGCTGCCGGAAATGCCTGCAGCCCACATCCTGGAGAGTCTTCGTCACGTTCTTGGCAATCTCGTCAACATCTACCGTGGTTTCCAGCGATTCGAATCGGTTCTTCAGCTCAATTCGGAAGATTTCGGACTCAAGTGTGGCTTGGAGCGGCGTAGGTCGAAGGGTAGACTTCAAGAGACGGCGTCTTTCTAGCTTGTAAGAGATATCTAGAGTGCCTCGAACGAGTCTGTGGTCGCTTCCGGTGCTGAACCTATTGACCACTGAGACATCTCTAAATATATGCCGCTTATCCGTCATAATGAAGTCTATCTCGTTCCTTGTCACATTATCGGGGCTCCGCCATGTCCACTTTCTTTGGGGCTTCTTTTGAAAGAACGAATTCATCAATGATAGCCCCTCGCGCTCGAGAAAGTTGACCAGCATTTGGCCCCTGTGATTCCGTCGCCCATAACCGTGTGGTCCGATCTTCGATTCGTCGCGTTCTTGTACTCCCACTTTGGCGTTAAAGTCTCCCATAACAACGGTGAAATGTGTACTGGTGGTAGAATTGATGGCCGACGAGATATCCTCATAGAGGGCCTCCACCTTGTCATCGGAGTGTGCCGAGGTCGGCGCATATACCTGTATAACCTTAAGAGAATATCTCTTGGTTAGTTTGAGGACTAGGTATGCAACCCTGGTCGACACACTACCGATTTCCAGCACATTGTTAGAGAGACGCTTGTTGACGAGAAAACCAATGCCGCCCCTGGATGGTACATCTCCCTCTCGAAAGTAGAATAGGTCACCTGACTCTAGGGTTATCGTGTCCTCTCCCTCTCTTCGGACTTCTGACAGCCCCAGTATATGCCAGTTGATCTTGCTAAGTTCTACTTCGAGTTCTTGGAGATGTTCGGGAAGCCTCAGGGTTCGTCCGTTGTACGTAGCCAGATATAGTCGGTTTAGGTAGCTAGAGGTCGTAACCCGGGGATTCTTCGCACCCCCTGCCCCACCACTGCAGCCGCTACCAGAGCTCGAAATGGCAGGGCTACCGGGAACTAGGGGCCGTTTATTTGTGGCGTTTTCCATAAGAGGGTAAATGCCCATAATCACCGCGCTGGGCATGCGTGTTGGTGATCGCAGGGCTAGGCTTCTCGATTCTCGAAGATTAAGTAGATGTATTAAAAAGTGATAAATTTAACATAGTATACTATGTTTAAAACAACTTGAAAACTATTGAGAGCTTACCACGTTGGGTGGCTGATTGTAAAATGTTTGCGGCGATTTTAAAAGTTTTAAAGCTAGTAGTCTTTTTCAATTTAATGTTTCGGACATGGGGTTTAGATATCTTTCATTCATGCTTCTACTATGGTACCTACTGGGAGGTTGTATAGAGCACTACCTAAACGCAAAGTATGTTAGGTAGTTTGCTTGTTATGTATTCAATTTCTATCTAAGTTTACTTAAGAAGTAAGAATAATGTGCGACGTTAGAGCCTACGATGGAACGCGCTCACCCAACAAAAACCGATTCAAAATCTCGCCTTGAAAATCTGAAGATTACTTATTATCTTTCGGGGAACACGGACTCCGGTAATGAGTTCCATAGTTTAGCTGTCTGCATTATGAATCTAGAGGCGTTTGCACCAACACACAACTGCACCATAAATCAATACCTAAATAAATATTATTTGTTCTTTACTACAAGACGAATGTTAGATTTTTAGTGTCGACCACGTCAAACCGGTATCGAAATGTTTAATGTTTCAAGTTTTATGAATAAATCA
Organism: Conogethes punctiferalis; assembly: GCA_031163375.1. Taxonomy (NCBI): domain Eukaryota; kingdom Metazoa; phylum Arthropoda; class Insecta; order Lepidoptera; family Crambidae; genus Conogethes; species Conogethes punctiferalis. The sequence goes on along the minus strand of CM062077.1, from coordinate 4,522,962 downwards.
TGATATCCAAAAGTCATTTTGATTCCCATGCCAATCAAAGAATAACCAAATTGTTTATTCAACAACACTCGAATTGAAAAAGAGTTACATGATGTAAAAAAACATTTCGATTGAAATCCTTATTGAAAAAAAAAATCTACCTGACTTTTGTAAACATCGAGGACCATAGCAGCTGCATTGCCTAACAATAAGTATGTATACCCAATATCCATTTTGTTGGGCACCTACCTGCGCCTGCGCACAAGACGACAGTTGATATAGTTCACATACCCTATACCGTGATGTATACCCATTTTGTCGGGCACCTACCTGCGCCCGGCCACAAGACGACAGTTGACAAATCTCACATACACAGTATAAGCCTTATAAAAGCACAGTATAAGTGCATCAAGGCAGAAAAGTATAGCCCCAGTTTACCGGCCAACTGCGTTTTAACGTGTCTATCTAGGTAAACACTTCATTGGCGAATTATCCGTAATAACACAAAGAATTAAGTATTAGCACACCCGTGATGGACTCTCCATATACAAAAAAAAGCAATATAGGAAAAAAAATTAGCTTCAACACACGGTTTGCGCATAGATGTCGAACAGCATAAACAACATTTCAAGTTAGATGTAGTAATTTATACTAGTTTTACTTTCTCCTCAATCAATAATTCAGTACGCATGTATAATGCACTCGACATTTTTTTTTTAAATATCAGACATCACACATACATAATTGCTCTAATCCCAAAGTAAGTAGCTTAAGCACTTGTGTTATGGGTATCAGAACAACGAAGGTACCACAAATAAATACTTAAATACAAATATAAACACCCAGACACGGAACAAACACAAGTGTTCATCACACGAATGTTTGTCCCGGGTGGGAATCGAACCCACGACTCTTGGTTCAGTAGGCAGGGGTCACTACCAATTGAGCCACCGAGCCAGTCGACATTGGCCTCGTTACAGCAATAGATAAGGTATGCGTTTAGCCGATGAGGGCAAAGGTCTGCTACGATTCCCAATCATCATCATCATCATCAGCAGCGTATTTGCAGTCCTCAGCTGGACATTGGGCTCTCCAGTTGGTCGCCACTTTGGGCAAACATCTGGAGGCTTTACTCATAATCGCCAAGCGCTGGGCACGTTGATGATCGCAGGGCGTAACTCCTCGCTTCTGTACGCCTTCAATTGTGTTTGTTATACGGCAGGATGCACCACGGGCAGCTGAGGGTGGCTTAGAGCGAAAAGATTATTATAGGTCTGTTCCCTTACATCCCAACGGATTCTCCATCTTGTTATTTCTTTTTTTAAATTTAGTCTCGTCATTAATTATATTCCTTACTTTACGGAAAGCCCTAGCTCACACGTAACATGATAGGTATGCATGCATTGTGTAGCGAAGTTATTTATTATTAAATAACCGTAGGTAGTCATCTAGTATGATGAATGACTATATGTCAGAGTATAGTAAATGGATAATAGAATTAATAGATTGATAACATAATGAACCGACGTTTATTAGACCAACTAAGTGTAAAGTGAATTAGAAAAACCGCATCGATCAAACGTGTTTGCTATAGAATATAATAGACTTGTTTCAGTTAAACATCGGCAATAGCGATTTTTGTCCAGTACGGATCGTACGCACTTTCGAGGGGATCGAGGAGCTCGGTGGCGCCGCGGTCTTGTACGCTTAACAATGATCGTAACGTTGTGCAACCATTGGCGCGGTCAATCCGATGATGGGTGACCAAAATTTGACACCGATTTCCTCCGTGCTTCGGAAGGCACGTTAAGCTGTTGGTCCCGGGTGCTATCTTTACCAACTCAGATAGCAGTCGTCACATCATATCAGAGATTATGATAACTCTGACGCCCAACTGGGATTGGGTATAGCTTACCCTAAGTGTTGCGGAGGTCTGATGGCAGTTGCTCTGTGTAAAAGCTTAGCCCTCGCCAAATCTCTCAGTTTGGGAAGCCGACCCTGAGACAATCGGGAAAAAGGCTAGGATGATGATGACGGATAGTACGCACTTTAAAGTTTAAGGCTGGTTTTAGTGTCATACGGACCGTCAGTACGGATCGCTCCGCTCAGACAGATCTATATGAGCTTGAGGGAGCGTCTTCCCGTATAACTCTAAAACGCTCCCTGAAGCTCATATACGATCATATAAAATAAAATAAAATAATAAATAAATAAATAAATAACCCAAGACATGCCACGCTGGGCCACACAGCGCCATCTAGGCCCAAACTAAGCCGAAGCTTGTACTATGGGTACTAGACAACTGATAAACTTACTTAGATACTTTTTTTTTTTTGTAAATAAATACATATTATACATAGAAAACACCCAGGCCAATACAAACAGACATGTTCATGCACACAAATGTTTGTAATGTGTGGGGATCGAACCCACGACCCTTGGCTCAGAAGGCAAAAGAGAAGATCTCTCTGCGCGGAACGATCCGTACTGACGGTCCGTGTGACACTAAAACCAGCCTAACGATCTAACGCTGTTCCGTGCGGCGACAGAAAATAATACGAATCACTGCCCCATTTCTTCGACTAAGGGACAGACGGTGTAGGAGTTACCCGCCATTAACGTGCACTCAGCTATACACCCGGTGAAGTAACTTCGGTTGCGGGGTCTGAGTGGTGTAATAGCCATAATAATCCTCTAGGCTAGCGAAGCGGTGGCAACTGACAAGTTATTGATTTGGTTACATGTCCGGGGCCTCAGCGATTTGGGCCTCTCTTTCAATTTCCATCAGGCGACAAAAGGCAGTATACTGTGCTACGAGTACTATATAAAAAGCATAAGAAATATAACTGTAATTAAATGGTCTTACTCTCGTTTACCAATCTCATCAGTGAAACTGGTTTCCTCTACAGTCTATCTGAAGGTTGTCTAGAAGAGATCGATATTAGTGATAAGACCACCTAAATTGTATTTCGTTTAGGTATTTCTAATGTGCTTTTCTGTGTTTTGTACAATAAACAATATCTCCCTATCTATCTAACTTCCAAAAACGAGTATACCTACTAGGACTTCCCCTTGTTCTATGAACATGTACCAGACCGTATACAAAATAATTATATTCACACAAGCGATACGTAGCTTCACATTAATTTGGAAGCTTACGATAATAAGCAAATATAACAAAACGCCGTCATTGTGTAACATTAAGCCGATAACAAATGCTTCAAAATTATGGTAATTGGCAACTCTGCGCTGTACCCGACACTAAATAACTAATTCACGGCCGGTCGGACAGGTTACAGGAAAACCTTTCGCTGTTTGGGACTGAAGAAACGTCAATTTATCCTTGTTCGATATATGTACTAACCCTACATACATATTACATAATATACCTACAACCTACTAATATTATACCTAAATGCCAGAGGTTATTTGGGTGGACGGATATCAAACTTTAGTATTAATTCTCTTTAACTCCAACTCTTTAGATCCAGCCCGCGGTTTTCCCGCATGAATATGGTTAAATAATGATAATCCTACTTCCTATTTAATCTTGCTAAAATTTTATGTGCGCAAGTTCGTTTAGTTCGATGTTTGTTGTATGGATTTAAGGGTATTTTTAGCTTATACCTATATCAGATTAACACATATGCTATTCTATAACTATATGGATATTACCATTTCACATATCGCCGAAATAGAGCTAGTATTATCGTAGTTCAGCGGTGGACCCTGTCAAAATAATCATCGAAATCAGTTCATAAAAGCAAGAAGTCAGATCAAAAAGGCCAGATCCACCTAAAGATCGGCTAAGTACAATCTCACACACGATGTTTTTTTTATTAAGGCCTTGAATATGTACGGTAATTGCCTATTAAGGTATGTAGACTCATGGCAGGCTATATTTATCGAACAAGTTAATTTAGTGACGTTTGGAGTCATTAAAGTAATATATTAAATTCCTATCAAACCACACTTTACTTATTAATAAACTTACAACAATTTAGCAGAAATTATAAACCTTACCTATCTACCGTTGTCTTGACTCATTATAATATTTGAACAATTCAATTTGCAACACTGTATAATGAATAAATAACTCAAAACATGCCACGCTGGGCCACAACAGCGCCATCAAGTCCCAAACTAAGCCGTAACTTGTACTGTGGGTACTGGACGATTGATAAATTTACATACATATTTTTTTATAAATACATGATTACATACTCGTATTATACATAGCAAACAAAAACCGAGACCAATACAAACAGACACGTACATACACACAAATGTTTGTGCTGAGCGGGGATCGAATCCGCGACCGCTGTGCCAGAGGCAGCATTCAGTACCACTGAACCAAACTAGTCGTTCTACCTATATTTACCTATTGAAGTTAAGATCTATACAGCATGTGGTACTTACCTATTTGTCTGTTACAAAGTGTAAAAGTGTAAACAGGCGTTGGTAATTTAATAAATAAATAAAATAAATTGATGACTATAACACATACGGGTCTAATAAAACATAATGTAGTAGATTATGTTATCAAAGTGACTAAGCTCTGATAGCCTAGAAAATTATAACTATTTTTTTTTATCCAGATGTGTTATGACAACCAGCGACCACGTGTAGGTACAATACGCCCCCTCTAAAAATTACTACTACTAAAAAGTAAAAGTACTAAAAGTACAATATGTAGACCCTGTCTATTTTAACTATGATAAGATCTATGAAAACATCAACATCCGAACCAATTGAAAATTCCTTTTCCGAAAGTTTTATTTTGTTTTTCTAGCATTTGTTATTATAAGAGCTTCTATTCGACTGTCTAGCTATCACGGTTATTGAAATACAGTGCTTACGCTTTAGGCACGGAACGCTAAAAACCAAGACAGCGCCAGCGCATGTCCTTGACCTTCAAAGCGAAGCATTGTACTCACAATATTTGATCATTATCATGCGAAACCAAAATATAAATTTCAATAACCAATAAAAAAACCTAACCAAAATGTCAAACTCCAGTATTTTGTATCGCATTGAATTAAACTTTCTTTGTACGTGTTTGTTTGTTTCTGTGTACTATAGGTATTATATAAAATATTAAATTAACCCAAAATTATCCCAGTAGAGCTAATATAATGCGGTTTAGTGCGGTGGTAGATAACGGAAACCACAATTACAATGAAACTCCTTTATAATTAAATTTATTTTAAAACTAGATTTTCAAGAATAACAAAGCTCCAAGTAAGTACTATACCTACATTTTATCTACCTAGAGTTTTTTAGAAGACTTATCTGCGAGCTACTGTAATTTCCCTGTAAATGTGCCTGTACAAATAATGCTTATTATCTATCTGCTTAAATGAATTCCCCGCGATACGAATTTACTGCGACACGTTTTCAAGTATAGTTACATAGTATTTCTCGCCCGATGAAAAGCGAAAGAAAAGCCTTAGTCGCTGCTGGAACGACCAAGTAACCAAATCAATCACTACTCACTAGTTACTTACGGCCATATACACAAACATTGCTATTCGATGCGCGGACGCACAGTACCTTACCTACCCAAAATCCTATAGATGGATAAATGGGCATCTGATTTTTATCGGTATAATTTTTGACCAATTTTTTATATGGCATGAATAAATAAAATAAAAATAAAATAAAATAGTTTATTTCTGCAAATAGATTCACTAGTAATACTTTTGCACGTCAAACTTTTTTCCTACCAGCACTTCGACGTGTAGCCTGCCGAGAAGAAGTGCCGCAACAAACTCGACAGTGCGTATAGATACCGCTACTCGACAAACGTAGTATAGGATTCATCTGTGGTATAGGACGCCTTTAGGTTAGGTGGAATGACGATTTGCGCAAGATAGCTAGTAACTGCTGGATGCGAGAATCCCAGGATCAAGCAATGTGCCTGGGTCCAGTAGTGAATTGCGAGAGGCCGATGATGATGATGTGCGCGTTGTACTATTACATTCAGTACGTTCAGGCAACGATTATTATCAGACGTAGCCAGGCAGCACCAACTACAAACGATTTGCGCTACTTTTGCGTAGGTAGGCAAACGATTTGCCTAAATTATTCAAACATGGTGGCTCTGTTTGGACAGAAAGCAAACTGTACCTGTCTACATAACATTTACATAACAAACATTCGAATCTTCACAACATAGTGTCTACGCCTAGCAGTTCACTGATAACAATTCATTATTATGTTCGATGTAAGTAAACTTACAACCAAATCGTAACTAGGTATACATTTTTTTTGTTATAGCGTTATATTTTTTGATAACGTCAGTATCCGATATACATACTATGAATTTACCATAAAATGTAATACCGATTGTTAACACCTACGTAGGTACCTACGACGTAACAAAAAGGTTTTAAATTCAGTGCCTAGGTTGATAGGTATTTCATGATAACAATTTCAATTATTTAACGTTCGGACAATAATTTCAGCGTTCCTCCCAAACTATTCTAATTTAACCTTGGCATTATCATATTATAGATTATGCAACTAATTTAATGGTTGCATAATGCAATAATGACTATTGGTTCTTACATTCGAACTTTGGTCCTTCGAGCCGGACAGTACCTATAGTAAAAGTAGAATTAACCAAGGTAATGTGTAATTATAAATGAATACAATGAATAGAAACGTATCATTTCAATGTATAGTCATTGTTGATAATAACATTAAATACACTCATGTCGGGATTTCCATTTTACATTTATCTCTTGTTGACATTGTGATTGTTATGACCGCACTTATCAAAATAAGACCTCTACAATACATCTTGTTAATAAAGTCATCGGCTACGTAAACGCAAGGAATCGTATTTCTTGGAATACTATAAGTAAACATTATGATGCACATACATACTATGTACCTAAAAATAAAACGTAAAAGATTCAAATCTAAAAGGCTATCAATGTCTTTCGTCGGAGAACTTTTAGGATGGAACTTTGAAGCGATGTTGAAGTATTAATAGGTGTGCTTTGAGGTATTTCAGTACACCTGAAATACTTATTTGACACAGTAGAAAATCAATTGTATCACGGCTGATTAAGCATACTGCGAGGTTATTCACATGCCGCTTGGATGGATTGGGATACTTTCTCGCGTTCAATGTCAAATTTGAATGACGTTAATTCAACATTTCCGAAAAGGCAACAGGCGTTGAACTATGGAATACATATATGGCATCTAGAATTCAAAAGAAATACTTTTTATCTATCCGTTTCCAACAGACAGAAATAAGTTATAAAAATCAAACACAAATAAAACCGATTTGCTAGTAAAGTTTGTAGTATTACTTTGCCATTGTTTAAGATTACAAAAAACTATGTTGTTATGATGTAAAGATTACATCTTTTATAGTATAATATAAACATTATACCCACCCACGCAGCACCATTATTTTTTGCTATTCTGTTAGCGAACGTTCGCATGCAAACTAGCAAAAAGTTACGCAGTTGTAAAATGAGGTCACGATTCTCAGCGATCATGGCGCTTTAATGTTACGAGTAAAGAAACAAAAAGTATTTAATATGTTGATTAAACTGGATATACCTACCTACGCATTTTTTATATGTGTCCCTTCACTAAACATGTATATAATGGTCATTGAAGATTGTGATTGTGCTCGTAGGCAATATACAAACATATTGTATGTATAGTTTTCTGGCACGCCCAATGGGTGGTGACAGTAGAGAATGCCATATAGCATTACGACCGCCAGGCTGGATGCAGTATGCTTAAACCGGCCCCAGTGGAAGTCTTAGGAGGAGGCATATTTCTAACGGTGGATATAATAAAGCACATGAGTTGTCACTCAAGAAGCGGCTGGCTACGTAAAGCCGGCAGCCCTGGCTTTTGGCTTGAAAGTTAAGAAGGGGGGAATTATGTAGTGATTTCTTACCTAAAGAAGTTCGTGTACGTTAAAGGGCTAGTTATTGGAGCAAGGCCAACTCCAAGTTACAAAGTTTTGGTTGAGTCCAATGTAAGTTGGTTCAAGAATAAGAACTAGCCAAAAAAACCGGACAAGTGCGAGTCGGACTCTCGCACGTAGGGTTCCGTACCACACAGCTACAGCTAAATAAATGTTTTTCTTTACGTTTTTTTATTATATTGAAGTTAATTAAATGAAAAAATTAGGTAATTTGATTTATGACGTTTAAAAAAAAACTATTGACTAGATTTCATTCAAACCAAATTTCGTTAGTAGTTTTTATAGTGATACACATGATATATTTTTTTCAGTTTTATCATGCCCATATTTTAGAAGTTACGGGGGGGGGGACACTCATTTTACCACTTTGGAAGAGTCTCTCGCGCAAACTATTCAGTTTAGAAAAAAATGATGTTAGTAACCTCAATATCATTTTCAAATACCTATCCATAGATACCCCACACGTATAGGTTCGATGAAAAAAAAATTTTTCAGTTTCAGTTCTATGTATGGGGATCCCCAAAATTTTTGGATTTTTTTCTGATTTTATTTTAAAATCTTAATGCGGTTCACAGAATACATCTACGTACCAAATTTCAATAATGTAGCTCTTATAGTTTCGGAATAAACTGGCTGTGACATACGGACGGACAGACAGACAGACAGACAGACAGACAGACAGACAGACAGACAGACAGACATGACGAATCTATAAGGGTCCCGTTTTTGCCATTTTGGCTACGGAACCCTAAAAAAAAGGTTGTACGAAACTGATATAAAAAAAAGTTCGTAACTTTATTGTAAGCGGGAGCTAGCGTCCGTCGACATATCCGTAAGGCCCTGTCCGCACTGCGATTATTCACCGCGCGATTTTAATTCTCGCGATTCTTTTTCCGCGACCGGCATCACATTATATACGCACTGCGAATAAAATTCCGCGCGTATTTTGTCATTTCGGTGGAGTTCCCGGCTGAAACGGACGTGTACAATGGACAGAAGAAAAATTTTAATTTACATGATACTACGGCGGCGGCGACGAAATAGAGCTATCAAAAGATGCCAAGAATACTGGATTCATCCCTTTACGGCACTGAGACCTATGAATGGATTTTTCTACTTAAAATATCAAGAGCTACGAAAATACAGTAAAAAGTTCTTCGGATATTACAGAATGAGTAAAATATCATTCGATAATTTACTACGACTAGTTGGTGCGGCCATTACTTATCAAGATACAAATTGGAGAAAAGCAATTTCAGCTGAAGAGAGACTTTTGATAACTATAAGGTAAGATGCTTCTGTACTTATTAAGAGCTAGCTAAATAAAACTAAGGAATAATTTTACAGAATTATTTATTAGACAACAATTAACTTTTATTTTTAAACAAACATAACAAAATCTTTCATTTTAAAACTCCCTTCTACTCCGTACGTATGAATAACGACCTAAAGTACATATTTGGAATAATCACAGATATAAGTAGTAATGTAGAGATGATGATTTATCAAACAGTAATTTGTCCCACAAGGGCGGTCTTCTATGCATAAGTGTGATTAATTGCTCTATATCAAAGTCATCATCTTCTGGTTTCGGTGTATCATCCTGCACGCCCGGCAATGAAAGGGCGGGAGACGAAGCGCGCGACATCTTCCTTGCGCTGTTAGTTTACGACTGAGCGGATCGCGCGCTTTTTTTTCCGCAGTGCGGACAAGCCCGTACCAGTTTATATTGCACAAAACATTCGCGCGGAAAGAAATCGCGGTCATTTTGCATCAATTCACAGATTTTTTTTCCGCGCGAATTTTTAATCGCCAGTGCGGCTACTTCTATAGTGTTGCACGAGTTACAGAATTGCGGAAAAAAAATCGCGCGGTGAAAAATCGCAGTGCGGACAGGGCCTAAGTAAGAGGAGATGCGCGTACGCACGCGCGAATTTTGATAAGCCACAATATCATTATCACAGTGACGCGGGCTACCCCGGCATAACACTGCGACTTTCGCAAACAACATACATTTTCCTCATTAGAAACAGAAGGAAATGTTTTATTAACATTTGCTTAATGAAAATGTTATCTGTATCATGTGACAATTGGGTGTTTCCGGTCGAAAATGTAATTCAGATAATCGGTGTTCTTTCTCTCTTGATTAGTTATTCATTATGGCTTTAGGGCTTTTTGTGAATATTTAGCAAGAAAATAAAGAACAGAAGTTGTAGGTGTACATCCTACTACGAGTATACTTATCAAATTAACTTTATCTCTCAGTAGTAGCGTTAGCGTAATTCCTTTACTTTATTGCATAATAAAAATAGTGTACCTAAAAAAGACGGATTTAATGCCACGTAGTACGTAATAACCGGATTTAATGCCACAATATCTTCTTCTTCTAAGAAGAAGAAGAAGAGGCATTCTCAACCAGTAAACTTTTGGGCTAAGCAGAAACAATTATGTATGGAAAAATAAAATATATTAATTAGAAATTAATTTACAAAATTGGTGTTGAAACGTACACATAATATGAGATCACACCAGATCCTCAGATGAATAATTGTATTAAGTGCACTGTGAGCACAGATATAGGATGACTGCAGGAAGATTTTACAGATTAACACATTATGTAACGCCAACGGAAGGGAAAATACTTGATCACGATTGACAGGCATGCATTCCATATCAAGTGCATATGATTAAAAAAATATTAGATAGTAGCTTCCTGTTATTAGTTATTAAATTATTCATATCTATACAAACGGCTTGCGGACTGGTGAAGTTATCCTAAGGTAGTCATGATGGCTATATTTTATTTATTTATTTAATCTTTATTGCACAATTAAGTAGTGTACAAAAGGCGGACTTAATGCCACATAGGCATTCTCTACCAGTCAACCATTGGGCTAAGCAGAAACTAATTTTAAGGTAGTGTGCTACAAAGTTAATTTGAAAAACAATAACTCAATAACATAATAATAATAATATGGTAACATAAAATACATATTCCTACATAAATAAATATCTATATATAAATATCATATGCAAGAAGGAATAAAATATTATTTTACATAGTATAATATGTTTAGAATAAACTAATAAATATTTCATATACTTACAAATATAATACTATACATACTTATAATAGAATAATAATAAATAGGACGACGACTATTGCGCTAAATGTTAGAGGCTTGTTGATATATTGTATGTAAAGTGATTTAGGAATGATGGCGCATAGGTGGGGTCCGCATTGAAATGCTGTAGCCTTATAAAAATTTGCAATATTTATTTAAATTTCATATCATTTCATTATATTTGGGAGCTACAATCATAGCTTAGTTATTTGTCTTAACGTCATACAGTATGTACATACAGGGAAACAAACATCATTAAGTTCCATTAAAGTGTGCCTCCCAAAACCGTCGAGAGCAGTAAAAAAAAGTTCCATTAAACTGTGCCTCCCAAATATCATACAAAAACTCACATATGTACATCAAATAGTATCAATCGTATATCAATGCATTAATACGGCCGGTGTCTGTACGTATCCGCTCACATCGTATTAGCGTAACGTATTAATTTGTCACTGTGAGCGAACCCTAAACCGGACCGGTCACTCGACACAACGCCAAGTTTGCCCAAGCTACTTATACGCGACGTCTCGACCAAGCGAAGGTTAAGCATCTCTGCAACCGTGCGGGTTTATTTTTAGTATATTCATAAAGACCACCGAACAGAGCCGGATCTACATAAGGGCTATTTGGGCTGCAGTCCAGGGCCCTGAGGTTATTAGAAAAAGTAGAACATAACTAAAGGAATATCAGTAGTTTTACCTAAGTTAGCCTTAATATAAAATCACATTAAGATCTTAAGACGGAATGTTTATTTAAAACCTAAATTCATTTGTATAGTAAGGGATGTCGACGCTAAGATAACGAGACATCATTGGTTGTAAATATATACGGGTCACTATCGTGTAATGCAAAATGTAATCTATGGGAAACGCCCCTAATATACACGCCACGCGGAGCGATAGCACCTAAGCACCAAAACGATTGTAGACAACGAAGCAATGGAAACCGTATATAATTCATATTTTCGACACGAGCCATAAAAGGAGAAAGTCATTTACCGAAGGTCAAAGATTTCACGTTGGCATACGAACCAGTCACGTAACAAGTGCTTGCGAGCGAAGGAGCGGCGACTAGCGCATTAGCGCCACAGCATTACTATAGCGCTAGTCGCCCACCAGCGCTAGGATACGGCGGACAGTTTACGAGCCAGTCACGTTACAAATGCTTGCGCGTAGGCAGCGCGCGACTAGCGCATTAGCGCCACGGCATTACTAGCGCGCTAGTTGTCCACCAGCGCTTGCATACGGCGTGGCACATGGTCTTCCTCAAGAAGCTGTCTCGAAATGTTGATACATCATCAGCAAACGTCCAGAACTGGACATAGGCCTCCCCCATTTACAATTCCCTTAGTCGTCTGATATTCCCTTATTCGTCTTCGAGGCCGCCCGAAGAAAAGATGGATGGACTGTGTGAATGATGACATGGCAGAGAAAGGAGTGAATGGGACGATGACGGGTGATAGGGATGAATGGAAGAAGAAAACATATTGCGCCGACCCCAGATAATGGGAACAGGGCAGGCAAATGATGATGTCTTCCACGACACTCATGGTTGAGATGAGTTTGTCCTATTCTAAATCTGGAAACCACACGGACAATGTTATTACACGCCTTGACACCAAACATCAATGTTAATGCCGTTACCAAGCTATCACGTTAAATTGTCACCACCTACGGTTAAAGTCCATCATCGCGATAATTAATGGCATTTCTCGTTAGTGTGGCCGCAGCACTGGTACACGCCTTGCAATCACTTACCTATTGAGCCATTCCTGCAGCACGAGTTTCCGCGCGTGTGCAGCTCGTCGACAGTGCAGCGCCACCATCGCCAGTAACGCCACGACGCAGAGCGCCGCTAGCGCGCCGGCGATCCACCAGCGCGCTGGCACGGCGACGGCCGGCGCCTCGGCACGCAACATCGAGTGTCTGTCCATATCTGAAGAGAGAGGACCCGTTAAACTACATACTTGAAATGGATTATGCAGAAGACAAACATTCTCATCTACAGGTCACGCGAAACTCAAAATAGAAGGGTTCCTTCTATTTTGACACTTAAATCAGCTCATGTGTTCCCTTACTCTTACAATCCTGGGATCTTTAGGCGGAGCGTGAAACGGCATCTCAGTGGGCAGGGTAAGGGCGACAGACGCAATGGGTTTGTTCTATTATGCCTGTCGTCCTACGTTTTGGACCTCACCACGCTTACCATCAGGTGGAGTGAGGTCAACCTGAAAGGTCTTCCTTCTTATAAAAAAAAAAAGAAAAAAAAACATCTGCATAAAAATTTGTGACTATGAGTATGAAATTTTCTGCATATCTATATCCAATTTATGTTTACTGACTAACAGTTTGGATTAGTAGTGAACGCTGCCTGACAGTGGTCCCGGGTTGGACCCCCACCCAGCACGAACAGTTGTGTGCATGAATAGTAAATGGACTGACTGCTAGAACATTGATCTCGGTGTTTGCTATGTATTTATTTACATTCTAATTTATCCGCTTGTCTAGTACCCTAGTACGAGCTGCGGCTGACAAAAGATCGAAGCGATCACGATAGAGCCGTTGGCCATTCCTGGTCTAAAGGATAATAAATACATTCTGTAACATCATTATTTTAAACATTGCACAAACTTAAAAAACAAAACAGATAAATACTTACTAAAATCTATGAATAGACTCTTGGGACCAAATATGCCTTTATTCCACGGCGCCAAGAACTCTAGGTGAGCTCTATAAGAGCCGTCCGAGACATGCATTCTGCACACGATCTCGTATGTCAATATAGTGCACTTGTTCGTCACTCTCTTTGACCATAAGACGGTCTGAAAACAAACATTACAATAAGCTACTATTTAGGGGGATGTAAGGGCCCATGTACCGGCTTGGCAGACAGGTTGGTGATTGCAGTAGGTTTTGTTCGTTGCCAGATAAACGCTACAGCCCGTTTCCTGATTTCTCAGACGTCTTCTATGATACCCACGGTTTGAGATAATACATATACCTACTTATTTTTTATAGCAGCCTAACATGGAAACCTATCTTCATCTACGTAAGTCGCTGGTGTATGTGTCGCAGTCATCTGGTTGAATCTCCTATTCAATTGAATCGCTAGCGCGTTCATTGAATGACAACATTTAATTGAATGACTAGATCGAACGTTGACTAAACACGCGTCACTTAACGTCCAACTAGGTAGCGGATTGAAACATAGCCCTTTGAACAGAGCGGACGTAAAAGCAGTCAGGTGATTGTAATTTTGTTCATTTTAGTTCATTAAGTAGTCACCGAAACAAATGTGGCGTCAAACATGATCAAAAATTATGAACAGTGTTAATATTTTTTTGATTAGATTTACTTTATGCTGATTTATTCGTAATAACCTAGTGTGATAGCATGGATTTACATATTAATACGCCGCCGCCGGATACTTTTAAACAAAAATATAGAACTAAACATTACACACCCATTCAACGACTATGCTAAAATGACGTTGAGTCAAGACGTTGAACGTTTCATTCAATAACTTTACGAGTTGTCCTTTAGGCATTCAATTGAATGTCGTCATTCAATGAGCGCGCTAGCCATTCAATTGAATAGGAGATTCAACCAGATGTGCGACATATGTACATTATGGCTTTGGACTGTATGTACAGTGGTCGCAGGTGGTAGGCTGGTGGCGGCTGAGTAGGTACCAGCTGAGATCTCACCTTATTCTTTACCACACGACTACAACCAACATCATACCAACATTTAACATAAGAAAGCGTATATCCTAGCATATCCAAGCATATGAACATTTCCATTCGAATCTCAGTCTTGTCATCCAGTTAACCGTTTACATTAAAGTCGATCTAAATTATTGTAAAACAACCGCAAACCGATTTACACTCTAAAACCATCGATATAAGGCACAAATCTGCTGTACTGGAAAGCCTACACACCTCCAGCGCCGAGTCTACAAGGTTTATAAATAAACATTGTTTGCGAAGATCGCGTATACACAAACAAATCCAGTCGGATCAATATGTTGCGTACGAGTTTGTTCATATCGAGCACGCAGGTCTAATTAAGATGCAAATTAGTGTCTTGAGTGAGGGCAATGCAGAGGAGCATGTTGGGAGTCAGACTGAGAGACAGGATGAGGAAATCAGAAAAATAACAAAAGTTTCAGACAGATAATTGCTCGTACAGACCATCTAAAATGTAGTGGAGTACACAAGTTACGCTTTGGTACCCCAGAGAAAACTGCCGTCCATGAACATGGTGGAGGGATGAAAATAAATGAATTAATGGATTTAAATGAAATTTGCAGTAATGAGCTATCATACATCAAAGTAACAAATAGACTATAATTAATAAGGATAGATCAAAGAGGGGGGCATAATTTATATATGTCACTGGAAAATAGCAATAATCGTAAGTTGATCAATTTCCTAGGTAGTTGATTAACTTTCGGAATATAACAAACGGTAGTTGAAATGTATTATTTCACGCAAAGGATTTCAGTAAATTCCTCAACTTACGGTATCTGGCAGGAATTTAATAATTTTTTATTTTTTTATTTTGACACAAGTAAAATCATTTTCAAATGGGCCAATCGTTGCTCAATGTACTATTTAACGGTGCACTACTACCCGTTACTTAATACACTGTTCCCTGATTGGTTGACGGGATAAAACCAAGTGAGTCATTGAACCAATCAACGTTCACCCGGCCTTCGTCAGACGATTTAACGGCAAGACCCCGTAAATTAATCAATTTACTAGACAACATTTGTTAAATAATATATTTCAACTGCCGTTTATTATTTTCCGGGTGTTGATCAACTACCTAGGAAAATGTGATCATTTTACGATTCTTTCCATTTTCCGGTGACATATACAGCCCCAAAGCCTAATGGATGAATGGGGTCTTTCAAAATTAATCGATTTTTTGATCAGTTGCTATGTAAATGTCATTGCCATGCAAAATTGGACTTGCTGCCTATGTAGTGGCATCTGCTGGATTTCTTTTTTCAGAAAACCCTCATTGACTACAAATTTTATGATATGAAGGTGACCTGATAGAAATTGTTCTAAAAAAATTTTATGACATAAGATCCGAAACGAGAATTACAAATTACACAACTTTCAACTATCAAGTTTGAGCCAAAATATGCATGCATCACAACGAGGAATGCTATTGGCTTGAATAAAAAGTTATTTCAGAACATTCTGTGCTATTTATGAAGACCTGTATGAAGACCTGTGAAGAATGTAAAAGCTCAAATAATGGAGCTGGGGTATCATTAAAATTTTATATGGCTTCTATAGATAGATGCAATGTAGCTTATTTAGATATGCATCAGATTATGCACTGCACCAACCACCTGGTTTTAGAATAGGATCACCCCACCTCTTCCTGTGAAATACACCACCCTATTGCTAGTTTCTGCTTAGCCCAATGGTTGACTGGTAGAGAATGCCTATGTGGCATTAAGTCCGCCTTTTGTACACTACTTTACTGTGCAATAAAGATTAAATAAATAAATAAAATAAAGGAAACAGGCAGAAGCGTCTCCGTGGGTACAAATAAAAGCTACCACTGTCACCTGTCTGCTAAGTGTGGTGACTCAAGGCAAATCTCAAAAATGCCAAATAGTTAGTTAGTTAGCTTGATCGGACCGTTTTCCGCAACTCGACGACTGAGCGCCTGTATTGACACCGACAATGAAAATTGTCGTTTGGGACGCCTGTGTCCAACATAGAAGGCTGATGATGGTCGACAGCGAGAATAGCCTTTTCATATGCATCTGTACCCCACATTTTCTGGTCTTTCATGGACAAATCTCTAACCAGCTCCCTTCCCACAATGCCAGTCACCAGAAGAAAAGAAGAAGCTCCGGCGGGTCGCTGAACGATACCAGTTTAATTACTGTCAGGAGTGGCCAACTCATAGACAACATGTACAATCATATTGAAAAGGCATGGTATTTTTGCAATTACTGTTGGGTTCCTTAACTTTTTTACTATGAAAAATAAAACATAAATTTACCATGTTATTTGCGGCGCTACGTTTAACCAAATCTACATTTACGTAAGATATGGGTATGATACCAGTGTAGAAGTGAATGGATACTTCATCTCTGAAAAAAAAAGGTGAATTCAGTTTTTTTATAGTATGTAGTGTGCTACTAAATGCACTTGTAACCTGTGCATAGCAATAATGTAGGTAGATCTACATATTTGGATAAAATTGGGATTTTCTTTACACCATCAAATCAAACACTTCAAAGTTCAACTTAAACAAATGTACACTGTATGCATTAGAAAATTACTTGTACTTTATTTTAATATCTTAATAAACTTTATCACTTTATCTTTTCTCCACCCAAAGGTGTCTGGAAGAGATAGCTTATAATGATAATTTCATATAAATTATAAAAAAAAATGTTGATATAATATTTATAAGTCTAAGTCCAAAAAGCAACAATTTTTCACAAAAGATAAGTTACCAACTTCAATAGGATGACAATGGGACCAACTAGGAAGTACACCCTTCCAAATAAAAAAAGAATTATCCAAATTGGTTCACAATTCTCAGAGTAACATACATGTTCAAAAAAAAAAAGTTCAAATAAAAAAAATAAAGAACCTCATTTTTTGAAGTTGGTTAAAAAAATTAGGTAAAATTTTATATCAATACTTACTCATGGAACACAACAATCCCAGATGTGTTTGAATTGTAGAAAGATCCTATATTGTATGGATTGGATATGTTGACTTTGGCGTATGACCTCATTGAATGTCTGTTTGGGAAATTTGTCTCGATGTAGTAGCATCCGCCGAACAAGAGGTCCAGAGGGTGATAGGTCAAACATACCTATCAACAAATTATAAGCAAAGTCAGAATATCTATCAAATGCATTGGACAGTGGGGTCAATAACATTTATTTTTCTAAAAAAATATGAGGCTAGGGCAGCGGCGTAACTACAGGGTGGCATGTCGGCAAAATGCCACAGGCCCTGGGGGCCGTAAGGGGCCCCCGGTCAGAGGAGAATCCAAACATTTATTATTACACATTTAGTGAAAATCTGATGAATTTGCCACTCATTTTCAACATCATCTTTAGCCCATCCCTCTCCAGTTGTTCTCCACTTTGGGCAAACACCAAGAACATTTACCAGATTGGTACAGTATTTTTGGTCTCCAGAAAAATTTAACTTTTTTACACTTACATAGTGTTAGAACTTAAGCAACAGTATGTATCTAATAAAATAGGCTTAAACTCAGTCTTGTGGGCTATGGCACCATGAAAGCATGAAGCTGGGTATCGTTTATTAAATACATACCCAACTTTTGATTAGAATGAGTTATGATTAAGGCACTTTAGATTCTCAAAGGATTCTAATGGTGCGTTTGGGAACCCCTGCCTAATGACCGAAAACCATAGATTAACATTACATAACATTAGGGACTAAAACTACTGCAAACCAATATATTGTAACTAAAATGCATTGGTTTTTATATTACCTGTAAATTCAATAGGTCATTGAACTCAATAGGTATTATGCATATAAGAACACTGTAAAATAAATAATTTAAAACTTAAGTCATACTTTTTCATTACCATTTCTCCAAAAGCTTTCTCCCGAGTAAACAATAGAGAGATGGATTAACGAAGATATAGATAAGAGGAACTATCACTATAACATGTCTACTTTAGCTAGTTACAATACAATTTAATGGGCATGTAATACAGAAAAATACATCTAAAATTAACTACCTTTAAGTATGGACTTCATTAAGTGTATTGAAGTGAATTACCAACAAGAATAATTTATATTACACAAGCTACTATGTTCATTCATATAGATTGATCAATGCTTCTTCTTATACTTCTTAGTACAGCAGATTTTTCAGTATTGGGGGAAATGGAACTCAATGCCATGTAAATACGAATATGTGGGTAAAAAAATAGGCTAAAAGAAGTACTTACGTGATTACAGTTAGGTACTTTTTCTATAAGGTTGACAAACACGAGTGAATGCTTGTTCTTGTAACCGCATGAGTAGGGATTATAATAATCGAAGCTCAAATTGAAATCCCAACTATCGTCCTCTGGGGTCATATGAGTGCACCACTCCAGCATGTAGCGGCCCCCCACGCCATCCTGCGAGGGTATCAGGGTGATGGTTTCGTTCGTATGGTCGCTGCATTTCATGGAGACCTCAGCATCACAGAATCTCGATAAAATCACTAAACCAATCACTAACAACATTTTTTTTCGTGGGACCTGACCTTTATTTGTTTACAACTATATTACAAAACGTGCACCACATTAGGAAACGGCTAGGTTTCCTAAACTAAAAAAAAACACCAAACAAAGCTTAAAACTACGTAAAATAACAATCTACAGGTCAAAAACGTAAAATACTGAGACGACGAATCTCCGATCTCGTCTGCCCGTCCGCCATAAACCATAGACAAAAAACTAACTAACAATAATGACATGTTTTTTCATTGGTGATGTTATACGTAAACAAGCTAGAGAAACATCAGTTATACAGCCAAATGTAACTCGTTAAATTTTAAATTCGATTGAATTGATTTTAATTTCTATCACAGAAATATTCTTCCAAAATTTTAATTGGAATATATAAATAATACTGGAATTGATGTTGAGGTTACTAACATCATTTTTTCTAAACTGAATGTGTATCACTCATGGAAGTATTAAGTAATACACAAAACTTCCATGGTATCATTATGCAAACTACTAACGAAAATTGGTTTGAATGAAATCTAGACAGTAGTTTTTTTTTTAAAGTCGAAAATCAAATTACCTAATTTTCACATTCAATCAGTGGTACGAACCCTACCTACGTGCGCGAGTCCGACTCGCACTTGGCCGGTTTTTTTTATCTATAGTTCATTCGCGTTAAGAAAATAGTGACTGACAGGTCACTAGCCAATTGGGATGATGACTAAAAAATAATTTAATGTCCATCAGATAGATTAATGAAAAATATTGGATACGTGTTTTTTATTTTGCCTCTTGTTCAAAAACTTACGAAGATACATTGATTTTAAATGTCACATGACGTCACGTTAGAGTACAAAATATACTCTAACGCAGGGCTTGGTAACGTTACCAATTTAACATTATAATAGCGGTAAGTAACGTTAATTTATAATGTTACTTTTTTTACCGGTAAAATAATTACCGGTAAGTCGGTAGCGATACTAAATTTTAACGGTAAATTATAACGGTAATTTTTACCGGAACGCAAACTTAACGTTAAGTTTCAGGTATCGATACTGCAATATAACGTTAAAAGTATCGATACCTGCTTTAGTTACCGGTAAAAGTAGCGATACTTATTACGCTACTTTGCTGCGTTGCCGCTCCGCACGGTTACCAGAGCGGCAACTTCGCGACACGAGACGCATGAGACCATGTTGGGTGGGAGCGATAGAGACAGAGAATGAATTTAATCCAAAATTAAGTAAGTAACGTTTAAACGTTTACCGATACCATCATGAAGGTAGCGGTAATTTATAACGTTAAAAATTACCACTATTTTAGGTATCGCTACTTAAAATAGTATCGATACTTCGGCGAGGCAAAAGTAACGTTACCATATTTTTACCGGTATTCCAAGCCCTGCTCTAACGTGACGTAGTTAGCCCCCACTCCGTAACTTTAATGCGCTATATCTAAGTATTTTCTTGTTATTTCGACAAAACAAAAAATACGGGTCTTATATTTTTTTATTATCTAAGAGACGGACTAATTATTTTCTTCATTTTCATACCTTGTCATCATCCGATAATTTCGCATTAAGAAAATAGTGACCTGTCAATCACTAATTTCTTAACGCGAATGAACTATAGAGGGAAATGCATTAGGCACCGTCATGCCACCTCCGGGGGGAGGTGACATGGTGTGTGGAACTCACACCTCCTGGAATGGGAGGGCATACCCACTAAACCCCCCCCCCCTGTCACTAGTGGCAGAAGTTGCAGGGACACGGGTAACGCCGAAGCATCTCTGCATGCCCTGGCCAGCCGCAGATGACAAGCGGCCGGCACTCCTGGTCCGGGGAGGGCAAAAGCTCCTATCCCCGGCTCCGGGGAGCAATAAGCTACTAGTACCTAGTTAGAAATTGAACTAAAAGGCATAAAAGTAATGTTTCCTGTAGTAGATATTAATTATTATACAATGTGCTGATCTAAATTGAAATTAAATCGTCATGCTTCTATTATTACCTATAGGCAATGTAAATTCAAGAAAAAACAATTTATTATAACTCATTATCCTTTATTGCTCACAAACCATATCCATTTATACACTTTCACAAGAAATAAATTATGTTATTTTATATTATAGATGGCGTTATATCTAACCAATAAGCCACGAGTACGCACGACGAATAGGGGCAGCGCAGGCGACAGACTATCCGTGACGCACTTTTTTGTAATTATAATATGCAGTAACGCACACGTCGTGGATATTTTCACAGACAACGCAAACGACGCACATCTTCGATCATTCTGTCGGCAGACCTAGACGCTCTTTTTAAATGTCTCAGACGCAGACTCTATCGCACAAAAAGTGTGCCGTCTGCGCTGCCCCATATTGTTACAATATTCGCGCGCAGTCGAACGCACGAACGACGAAAATCAACGGAATCCGCACCTTTTGTCTAAGAACGTAACAACGTACGTCATTCGAATTATACTATTACTAATGTTAGACTAATGTCAAATTTGATTAAATTTGAATGAATATACGACAAAGTAACATGCAAAATGGGCGCTCAGACTCCTGGTTGCGGAAACTGGCCCGTCTAAACTAACTAAACTACGACAAAGTAGGCATTCTGTATAGACCCGCCACACGCCTGATGGTAAATGATCATCATTGCAGCCCAGACACCACCACACCAGAGGGGTCACAGGTGCGTTGCCGGCCTTCGAGAAATTTGTAAGTAAAATTACGACAGAAGCACACAGTTGTGGACTGCCGAGCGCCAAAACATCCTTGTCGGTCTGTACCCGTGGCTTAATCGGGACACCCCGCACGTTCACACATCCACTTCAGTGTAACTCTGCATACGCTGCCAGGGCGGCCAACGACACAGCGGTCGCGTGCGCACCGCGCAGCCCTACCAGCGCCCACGCGCTCAGAGACAACGCGCGGGCTACGCCTTCTTCCACCAGACTCCTGTAACATAGTAATAAATAAATCTTTTATTTATATTTTATACTAGCTGTGTGTGTGTGTGTGGGCTGATGATGATGATGATGACTAGCTGTGCCGGCGGCGTCGCACGCGTGGATATCGGGTTTCAAAAATAACGGACTTCCATAAAATACCTATCTATACCTATACCTAGTGCCTAAGTTAGACCTCTAGCAATACATTGGTGAAAACCGCATTCAATTCCATGCAGTAGTTCTGGCGTGATGCGCGATCAAACATGCAGATAAAATTTCTCCCGTTTTCCCAACACTTCCCGTTACTGCTCTGCTCCTATTGATTGTAGCGTGATGAAGAGTGTACTATAACCTGCCCAGAAGTATGAAGAATAATCGTACCAAGTTTCGTTAAAATCCGTCCAGTAGTTTTTATTCTATAACGAACATACAGACAGACACAGACAGAGACAGTAGATCAAACCCACGACCCTTGGCTCAGAAGGCAGAGGTCACTACCAAATGAGCAATCTGAAATACCCGAAACAAAGTGAGAGTGGGTCGCTAGTAACTTAGACATAACTTTACCTATAAGGTGTCAACGCCAATAGACCAACGACAATGGGGGAATGTTTTCTGGGAAGGTCGCTCCTCGTCCAAAGCCAAACGAGGGCTGCAGTGGCGGCGTGTTGCAGCAGTGCCACATTAGACTCGGCACAAGAGCGCACATACAGCCAGTCGAACTCGGAGCCACGGGCGCCCACCCACAGGAGAATGCTTCGTGTTACGAGAACCTGGAAATTATATAGTGCCATTTAGTTAGGGAATGCCCTTCCAGATCATGTGTTCCCTTCAGTGTGTGGGCGACAGACGAGGTGGGTTAGTCCAAATAAGCCTGTTGACCTAACATTTGGACCTCAAAACCACTTACCATCTGGTGGAGGGTGGTAAGCTTGAATGCCCTTTTATTAAAAAAAAAACAAAATATGTGTAACTTTTAAACAAAGAAAACTTTCTATAAAATCAAAGAATGGTGTGTCTCTGACAAGTAACTGGTCAGTTACCTGTCAGTTGTGCTATGCCAGCCCAACTCTAACCCCCAATGAGCTCTGAAACCCTACTCACCGACAGAGGCACAACCCGGAGATTTGTCAAAATCAAAAAGAACTACATTTCCTTGATTGTGTCACACATTTATTGGAACCTAGCCGACCCATGCCCACTTAGTTGGGTATAATATTAATAGCCTTTTTATTTTACACTCAACAATAATGTGGCTTCCTATTGGTGAAAGAATTTTTCAAATCGGTTCGGTAGATCCCGAGATTACCCCTTACAATTTAACAAATATACAAACACAAAAAAACTTTACTTCTTAATAATATTAGTATAGGATAAAAGCTATATTTACCTCAGCACTGGCCCATCCAATAGCTGCTGTGAGGATCTTGGCATGACCTTTACCTGGGACTGAATTCAGTGCGAAGTATAATCCCAGCAAGTCTGCAAAGTCAACTGTTGCTTTTAAGATTTCCTGAAATTTAATAATTTTGGTTATTTAGTAAAACTATGTGTGCTCCATAGTTCATTTGGTAGTGACTTCTGCCTTCTTAGCGAAGGGTTGTGGGTTAGATTCACACAGTACAAACATTAATTGTGTTCATGAACATGTCTGTTTTTTTTAGTCTGGGTGTTTACTATGTATAATATTTTTTTTTTTTTTATTTTATTTTGTTAGTTGATCTGCAATCAGTCGCATGACTATGAGCGGATGTGTTGAGGCCATTTCGTTCGAAGTGTGCTCTCCACCGAGAACACTACTTATTTTTGTACTACACCATTCTTTGGTGTAGTTTGTGGATGGCATGTCTCTTGAGACGGTTACCGTAGCTCTGGCTCAGTAGCTGGGCGGCTAGTTCATTGGGATGGGAAGTCAGCCTTTCCTGGTACTTTTCAGCTGCTTCTCTTACTTCCTCTACCACTGTGTTCATCTTAAGTGCCTCATGAATTTCCGCATTAGTTACAAACCAAGGACCATTCGACAGGGTTCGCAGAATAGCATTTTGTAGTCTTTGGATCATAGACAGGTTCGATTTGCTGGCACTACCCCACAGCTGTATGCCGTACATCCAGATGGGCTTCAATATGGATTTATAGATGAGCAACTTGTTGTCTATGGAGAGTTTACTGTTGCGTCCCAGGAGCCAAAGCAATGTCTTGTACTTTATGTTAAGTTCTTCCCTTTTGGCCTTGATGTGATTTTTCCACGTAAGTCTGCGGTCCAGGTGCATTCCAAGATACTTTACGTGTTCTGAATGTGGGAGAGTATCGTTACCTAGGTGCACAGGTGGACAGTCACCTTTCCTGAGGGTGAATGTGATGTGCATGGACTTTGTCGCGCTTGCTTTTATCTTCCATTCTTTGAGCCACTTGCTGATCTCATCGAGTCCCTTCTGCAGGTCCTGCGAAGCCTTCGCCTGGTCTGAGTTACACGCTATTATAGCCGTGTCATCAGCGAACGTGGCTGTGGTGACTCCAGTTACATCTGGTAAATCCGCGGTGAATACCGTGTACAGCAGTGGGCCCAAGACTGATCCCTGTGGGACCCCAGCCTTTATTTCATAAAACCTTGATGTTTCTCCAGACTCTTTTACTTGGAATAGTCTTTCCGATAGATAGGAGCGGAAAAGTTCAAAGTAGCTGTGAGGCAGACTAGTTTTGAGTTTACAGAGGAGACCCTCGTGCCACACCCTATCAAAGGCCTGTTGTACGTCGAGGAATGCAGCAGAACAGTACTCCTTTTTTTCCAGCGCTCCTCTGATCTTATCCACAACGCGATGGACTTGCTCAATAGTTGAGTGCTGCTGCCTAAAGCCAAATTGGTGGTTGGGAATTATCTTTAGCTCATTCAAAAGGGGCAGAATCCTGTTCAACACCATTCTCTCGCATAATTTGGACAATATGGGTAACAAACTGATCGGTCTATAGGAACTGACATCACAAGGTGGTTTTCCAACCTTGTGGATCATGGTGATCTGTGATATCTTCCATATAGTCGGGAAGTATTGCACTCGTAGTATGCCATTAAACAGCGTTGTCAGGTAGACAATGGCTTTCCTAGGTAGTTTGAGCAATATTTCCTTAGTGATGAGATCGAAACCAGGAGCTTTCCTATTACTTAGGTTCTTAATCATCCTCATTACCTCTTTTACTGTAACAGGCCTTGGAGGCAACGACATCTGATATGGCTGGCTCAAGATCTCCTTCACTCTTCTTTCAGATGTAGGGTCACTCATGTCATTGGGCAAGAAAACTGTTGCTAGGTGATCAGCATACAGGTTTGCTTTGTCTTTCGCCGTTCTAGCCCAACCATTGTCTTTGTCTCTTAATGGAGGCTTACCAGTGTGGGGTCTATTGTTATACGTCTTTGTGAACTTCCATAAGGAGTAGTTAGTCGCTGAGGTCGCCGTTAACGATTCCAGCTTGGTTGCAAGCGTTGTGTTTCGCCATTCCTCCAGCAAGCATTTAACCTCTTGTATAGCTTTGTTAAATGCTTTTTTGTCTTCACTGCATCTGCTTTGGTGCCACACTCTACGCAGTCTTCGTTTTTCAAGTATTTTAGTTTTGATAGTGAGTGGCAGATTTAAGACTTGCGGTTTATGAGTGAGAGGTGGCGTACACATCCAGCAAGCCTCCTGAATGAGCGTAGTTAGCGCTTTCGCAGCCCTGTCTATGTCCTCAGGGGTCTTCAAAGCTATTTGAAGATTTATATTTCGTGAAATATATTCATGAAAGGAATCCCAGTCAGTATATTTATTGGTGAGGATAGGTGGTCTATCGACCTCTATTACTAGGGTGCTAACAGTCAGCAGCACTGGGGTGTGATCTGAAGCTCCGTCCAAGCAGGATTCCGATTTCAAATAGTGTCTGGATAATCCCCTTACTATGTAGAAGTCCAAGAGGTCAGGTGTCTTGTTTGGATCACTCGGCCAGTATGTAGGTTCCAGGGCAGACATTGAGGTTAGTTTATTTGCTGTTATGCTAGAGTTCAGTTGTCTTCCCCTGGTAGACGTAAGTCTGGAACCCCAGTTGGTGTGTTTGGCGTTCCAGTCTCCTCCTGCTATGAAGCGGTTGCCAAGGGTTTTGAAGAATTGAGTGAACATTGTTTCGCTAATCTTGTGTTTTGGGGGGCAGTAAACTGCAGAGACATTAAAGTAGCCAATGCTATCTTCTATAGCGACTGTAGTTGCCTGTAGGTAGTCTGTCCTGTGTTCAGGTAATAGATGGTGCTTGATTCCGTCACGTATTACAACAGCAGTACCAGCATGTCCCGTACCATCCGGATGATTCGTAAGATAAGTGCAGTACCCTCTAAACCTCACAATTGAAGAGCTAGTGCAATGGGTTTCTGAGAAGAGTATAATGTCAATCTTACGACCATGTAAAAAGGTTTCGACGTCGTCTTTGTTGGGAGCCAAACCATTTATGTTCCAGGTTGCCATTCTAAGCGAAGCCATCAGGCCAGCTTATTGACAAGTGTTGTCATGAGTCCCATTAGGGTACTCATTTGTTGTAGGATGAGATCGAATTTTTGTGCTTGTGCTAGTAAAATTTTTTCTAAATTGGACATGTGACCAGTTGTTATGTATGATTCCTCTTTATTAGCATTTATGCCTTGATTAGCGTTTTTTTCAGTTGTAGATTCTGTCTTCTCAGACTTGCTGTTATTTCTCTCTCGCAATCTCGGCCACGCTTTTACTTTTGCTGGATTATCTTTGGCATCGTACGCACTAGTTGATTTGTCATTAGTTTTCTTTCTCGTAGGATCTAGGGTCGTTGTCCGCCTTAGGAGAATTTCTTGATACACCTCGCAACCTTTATAGTTAGCAGGGTGAGCGCCATGACATAATGCACATTCAGCAGGGGTGCTGCGGTCGCGTTTGGGGCAATCAGAGGTTTTATGTGATTTAGCACATTTGACACAGCGGTAGGGACGCATGCAGAAGTTTTTAGAGTGCCCATACTGTTGGCATCTTTGGCACTGCACAATTGTTTTCTTTCTCCTTGGTTCTTCTATCAGGACAGATTGGTGGTAAATGTATTTTATGTTCATTGCAGCTTTATTATTAGCTCCCGGTTCGAGGTTAACAAAGAATGTAGAGGTTGGTTTCTTTTCTGGTCCGTATCTAGCATTGATTATTTCCCCTGCTACCTTGTTTCCAGTACTGTTGATAGCTTCTGAGATTGCTGTATGTGGTGTGGAATAATGAAGGTTGCGGATTACAATTCTATACAATCTTTGGTCTTTTCTGTTAAAAGTATGGCCTATTATTCCCTTTTCACGGATAAGTGCCATTAATCTTTTGTAGACCTCAACTTCTGGGCAGCTGATTCTAAGTTGGTTTTTATTAATTATCTTGTAGGTGAATTGATTTCTTTCAGCAACGGTTTCCAGTAGTTCTGTCAGTTGGCTAACATCTTCTATGCCATAAAGAATAATTGGAGGGGGCCTGGTAGGCTTCTTTATTTTTGCCTCCGTTTCTTCCTCAGTGAGGTCCACTGGCAGGTTACTAAACCTATTTGAAGTCTTAATCACTTCCGGAGATGGGCTTTGGGTTATTTTTTTTCTTTTACGATTGCTCTCTGTAGGTATTCTTTGCCATTGGGGAGGACAAGTTTTGTTTGTTTCACTCGAAGCCAGAGAGCATTCAGGATCGGTGTTTGGGGTTGGTGAATTTGGTGGATTTATAGACGACTGCTTGCATGTGTTTCCAAGGGAGGAGCTTCTAGGTCTATTAATGAACAAGCTTGGATGAAACGCTTGTTGTACAAGTTTTTTCGTGCTACCAGTAGCAGTAACTGACACGGGAGCCTGGGTACCCACTTCCATGTAGTCTTCGGTTACCAATTTCACACTCCCCGGCCCGGGTACCGGAGAGCGCCGGGGGTCAGCCGGGGCGCATGACAAATCAAATTCGTTTATCAGACCTTCCATATTTTTAAAGAGATGGGAGAATTCTCATGATGCTTTCCCAAGGCGCCATCGCCACACTTTCAAAGGTTATTTGGTTCCTTTTGGCTTGTGGTAGCCATGTACAGGTTAGTTAACCGCCGCCTGTTGCTCGGCGTTGTCGTTCGTTTGGCGCCACCCGGGGGACACGTGTAGGGTAACTATGGGCAATCTTCCTACGGACGCGAACAACACCGCCCCCCATGTATAATATGCATTTATTTTAAAAAAATGTATTATAAGAAGGTTTATCAGTTGTCTAGTACCCATAGTACAAGCTTTGGCTTAGTTTGGGGCTAGGTGGCACTGTGTGGCCCAGCGTGGCATGTCTTGGGTTATTTATTTATGTTTATCAGTTGTCTAGTAGACCCATAGTCATCGAGCTTTTTTTTAAATTAAGTTAGACTAAATTTTCCTACTGATGGATAGATGGATGGATGTTTGTTATCTCTTTCCCTGTAAAACTACTGAATATATTTTAATTTAACTTTTCAGAAATACAGCTCATACATCAGATAATTAAACACTAAAATTCGGGTAAAACTCGCAGATGTATTTGCAATGAACTCTTCACTCACCAAAAACACGTCATATTCTCCGTTCGAATGGACGCTATCAGAGTCTGGGAAGAATGTAGCCAACAACAGCATTTTGCATAATTGTGTGAAAATGTACAATCCTCCAGCGTACACACATTTTGAGAACGTTGCATATTCGGATCTGAAATTCGATAATTGTAAGTGGCTTTGTAGAAAAACACGATAATTATTTATTATAGGTTAAATCCATTACAAACTGATAACTTACATCCCAGAGAACTTGTACGCCATATGATATGGAGCATAAACCAAAGCGAGACAATTTCCAAAATGATAAAGCGTCATCTTTGTCCTATAAAATGTGTATCTGTAATTGAAAAATTCTTAGTAATTCTAATTTAATTAATCATCTAAAATCGACCAACTCATCATAACCTAACAACCACCGACGATGACATATGACATTAATGACAAGAAGTATGACAACATTCCATTACTCGCTTACTCGAAAGAGGAATGGAACCATGAGCTATATTTAGAAATATCGTTTGGATGGTGATTGCAACCGTGAATGAATCATTTAATTAAGTAAATAATTAATGACTAAAATAATATGTTTAGGTTTTTATTTGTAGTTTTTATATTAATAAGGTTTTATCTCTTCGTTAACTTACATAAAACGACACGTTTTACATTCCATTTCACTCAAAAGAGATTTTATCTTGTCTAGTTTGTATAGCATGATTAGGGGGAGCTACAGTACGAATTAATTTATTTATTTTATTAAGATATAAATCAATTGATCAATCACATGATGGAGATAAAAGAACTATTTTGATATAACAACATAATATGAAATTATTTAGTTTTTGTAAACTATAGAACGGAACGTATTTGGCGCTTCAAGCTCAACTCAAAGTAATGTCAAAAAAAGTTTGTTAAATTTTGGGTTAAATTTATTGCTGAAAAGAAAAAGTATTTCATAAATTGTTGAAGGGTATGTATATGTATGTATGTATGTATTGTAGCGATATACCTACCTGTTCATTTTGGGTACTTTGCTTCCCAGAATATTTTGTTATTAAACTCAAAAATACATGCTGTTTGATAAAGGCATTAAAATGTTATATGGAAATCTCATACAATAATTCAAACATGATTTTTTGTAATTTTATAACCAAAATCATGTTAATGATAATATTTATTTCAATAGCTACATAACGTTGTGCAAATAAATTGCTATAAAAACATAAAGGGTTGCTTTCATAGAAAGAGATGCAAAATGAGGGGTGCTGTATAAAAGGGGTAAGTTGTTTAACCCTTTCCTTTTTTAGCACAGGCGCAAAGGGTGTGGGGTTTTTTATCCAATAGCAGGCAAGGATTTGAGAATTTTTGAATTTGTTTGTGCGGAGACCTCTCCGGCTCTAGCTTGGTGGGTGCTCCGGCTTGATAGACCGGCAGTCCCCTGTTGAATCTTACAGGGTTAACCAGTCCTACATAACGTTAGGGGTGCTTTGCATATTTAAATATTCAATAGTGTAGTGCATGGTGCTTGGTGGGTGCTCAAATTATCAGAATTTATTATTTGAACGGAGTAAGTTTGTTTTTTCAACACAGTGAAATTTTGTTTAGGAAATTTTTGTAACATTTTCTTATGGATTGCCATATTCTTATATTTTCAGGTGAGTTGATGCTGTATTTTTTTTTTATTAATAATGAAGTATTTTGTTGTACATTAATCAGACCAAATACTTTGACTTATTTACTATTGGTATGTACTATTATTCTTTACTATAGGAAATATTAAGTAGGTATCTTTACAACATTTCAAGTAGGATTCTGATATTCCTAAAGGTAGTTGTTTTTTGGAATAGATAAGTAGGCTTTTTAGGGTTCCGTAGCCAAAATGGCAAAAACGGGACCCTTATAGATTCGTCATGTCTGTCTGTCTGTCTGTCCGTCCGTATATCACAGCCAGTTTATTCCGAAACTATAAGTGCTACATTATTGAAATTTGGTGCATAGATGTATTTTGTTAACCGCATTATGATTTTAAA
The DNA here is from genome assembly GCA_031163375.1 of Conogethes punctiferalis. Taxonomy (NCBI): domain Eukaryota; kingdom Metazoa; phylum Arthropoda; class Insecta; order Lepidoptera; family Crambidae; genus Conogethes; species Conogethes punctiferalis. The sequence goes on along the minus strand of CM062077.1, from coordinate 4,492,112 downwards.
ATAAAATCAGAAAAAAATCCAAAACTTTTGCAGTTCCCCATACATAAAACTACCACCCCCTCTACCACAACGAACGATGAACCTCCTTTCAAAAATCAACTTAAATTTTGCTCTAACGATACGTCACGATCTATAACCGCGGTCTACCAATGACCGTCTTGACCTATCGTTAGAGTAAAATTTAAGCTGATTTTTGAAAAGTGGTTCATCTCTCACACCTGATAAGGTCTCCCGGACTCCCCTTACGTTATTGAATCGTGTCTGGTATGATAAACTCGAGTCTGAAACCATCTCGAGTCCATTGCTCCATTAACGTTTGACCAACAGAATCATTGGCTCATTAACTTTTCGCCCAAAAAAGTACTGCCAGATTACTGCCCATTACCTACTCATTAGTAGTTTCAATAATAATTTATTTTCTGGCATAACTCACAAGAACCGTTTCAGACTTAAGAATTCCACTCATTCATCATCACAATAAAAAAAACATTTTGAGGTGACTGGTTGTCCGTCACTTCTTTGATGATATTATAATTTCGTTTCACGTGTTTACCTATTGGGGTATGAACATTGTAGCGTAGGGACGCATTATGGTGACGCCCGGATGGATGGGGCGCGGTGCGTGGCTCCACTACTCCCTAGACACTTGTGTTCCTGTTTCTTGAAGCGGGAACATAGACATCGAAAGGGTCGTGCTACATGTTTAAATTATTTTGGAAAATGTAGGTAGAGACTGCCACACGTCAGACTACCCCAATCGGTCATATTATTTCATGGCTAACGCTCTCTATGTGTTGGATACTTAGTTGAAAATTGCTTGGAGAAATCAGATAAGGGTAGGTTGATGTATTGCGGTACTATACCTACTAGGTGTACTCTCCACTGCTCGAATAGAAACCACAGCGACCAAATTCCCTGGTATGTAGTCAAATAAGTACTTATGATTATTAAAATTGTAAGCTAAAACATATGTAGTTAGGTATTTAATCTAATCACAGTACTGAGATCTTCCATTGCATAATTGCTACAAATTTGTAGATTGAATATCCTAAGTTAAAATGTTCGAGGCAGTACATCAGTTTTGTATCTACTATGATATAATTTTTCTAATATGCCTCAACAAGGAGACGAATCAGAATAGTTAATTTTGTTGACTTAGTTTCCAAACTTTATTGCCTAAATACATAGAGACTACTAAGTTTATTATCCCGTCCAAACCTATAACTGCGATATCGGACGCGGGGACAAAAAAGCAATCCACAAAAACATTACAAAACACGGCATCCTCCCATAACCGCACCGATGAATATCTTAACATTCTCTAAAACGCTGAAGTGGTTAAAATAACGCGCAATCGCTCTCAACGTAATGGCTCGCATAAAACACAAAACGTGATTGAACTGCCCAAACCCCGCCCGAGATAAGTAGTCACATCATTTGAAACGAAAAGAATAAAATAAAAGGCGCCAGGAGAGGACCGCTCGCACGTCATCCCTCCATTACAGCATTGTCCGCGCGACAATGGAGATAGAAAATAAAGAATCGCGGCCATTAGGTAAATTTCCTTATTCATTTTTTTGCGCGACACCCTCGGGAGCTCTCCGGCAGTTATTTATCATGCGGGGCCTGGATGCGACGCGCCCCGCGAGATCTCAATCTTCCATGTCGAGGTGACGGTCCTCTACACGCTTTTTACCTACGGCCGTAATCGATGGCCGATGTGTAGGTTCTTATGACACTCGACTTGGACTCCAGGTAACCGGGCTGAGTTGGCAAAAAGTAATGTCGCGTATTTTATTCACGACGGCCCCTGATTATTGTTGGTCTCGACTATTCTGGACGTGGAATAAGTCAATTTTTTTTATCAGGTACCTACTATGGTTATTTATCATTTAGTCCCAAATATACCTTTGCTTGCATTTTACCTGTAAAATATTGACGTACTAAACCGCCGTTTTTTATATATCCTTTATTCCTTTATTTTTAATGCAAAAAAAATCACGAAAATTAGCACATTTTATTGCAAGAAATGTTCGTTGATGGTATGATCGAGATGTTTGTGACGTAAAAACTTAATATTGTACGTTTTTTTACCGAATATGTATTAACTTATAGATGCCTGATGCATTCGCGTATTGGGATCTCGCCTTTAATTGTTTATGTTAAGAATATAGCTTGCATAAACTTCCAAATAGGTAGGTACTCCTCAAGCTGACGCTACGCTACCTGCTATAATTGAGGCCATCTAACGCTGTTTACGTATCCAATCTTTAAAACAACACATCTATTATAATAAATATTCGTTCACATACTTCCGCCTGCCCGCGGCGGGTGTTCTCACTCCACTATTCGCTTCCCCTTTCGCCCCCACATCCTCGTGTGTATCTCATTGCAAAATATGTATGTATCGGAGCGGTCCGTCGCTCAATATTCAGTGGCATATAAAACTGAATTGGACTTTTTGATCCGCCCATCTTCGAGGATATTCCACGTGTGTTTTACCCGCAAATGTATTAGTAATACGGATCTTAATCTATTGCCGTTACTGCCAGTTTAAGGGGATTCTTCTTACTTATCCTTAGTTGCAACGGTTTCTTTGATTCTCTTTTCCTTCCGCTGCATGATTGCAACTTTATTACTATTATCGTTTAACATCAGATTGGCGATAACATGCATGCATAAAATTTGTACTTTTAGCATTTCTTTCATCAAAATAAGCAATGTGAATGGACAAAAAATTTAAAATGGGAGGAAGGAGTTGCAGTAAGATTTTATCTCTTAACAATTACTAATATGACCTTACATCCCTCCATATAATGAATAGATAGCTATTTCGGACCAGGTAATACTTAGCGTTTATAGTAACGAGTTGACGAGTAGAATAATAAGTAATCACATTATTAGATAGCATTTAAAACAGGTTTAAAATTGTTATTGTTACCTTAATAAGTAGCACATCTTAATTTTGTTCTCAAGTTTCAATTTATTCCCTGTCATTATTACGTCGTGAGGTCTGCAAGCCCGCGGAGGTCATGAGGAGAACGCGATGCGGCATCATGATCCCGGGGGCGGGCACGCACAGGGAGATCGGGGAGTGCCTTCGCTACTTTAACGAGTGGGCAGGCGTAGAAAGATGGTTGGTCTACGCTACCCTCCCGCAGAAAACCGGCACCTTTGTCGTGGTCGGCATCCCCGACGACATCATACCTTTGATAGTCGAAAGGGATCGCAGGATGGGGTACGTCATGGGCTCCGTGTATGTCCGGTTCGAGGTGAGCAGGGGAAAGTTTTCGGATACGCCTCTGCCATCGGCGGACCCCGACAGGACCGGCCCCTCCACGCAGCAAACACTCGCGGAACAACAGCCACCAGAAACCACCGGAGGCAACGAACCACCCATCGACGCCGTGCCCGCCGACCCCGAGGTAGCACCCGACGTCATTCTATCGAGTGACGACGGGAGTGATTCGGAGAGTTCGACAGGGTGGGCGAAGGGGTTAGAGGACCTATACCTCGGCGAAGGAGAGGAGACCGCAGATGGACAGCCATTTGCGGGCTAGCCAAGCCCTGCAAATAAACCTCCACCACAGCCAAACTGCTACGGCCCAACTAAGAAAGTGGCTGGAGGTTAACGACGGGGCCGTAGCACTCATACAAGAACCCTGGCTGTCAAGATCTGGCACCATACAGGGTCTATCAAATCTCAACGGTAAGCTGATATCCACCAACACAGCCCACCCCAGGGCTGCCATATATATTTCCAATAACATCTCTGCAAACATCTTAACAGATTTCTGTTCCAGAGACATAACAACCATAAGAACTAAAACAATCGGAGGCGATTTAATACTCGCCTCGGTTTACATGCCTGAAAATGAGGACCCACCCCCTCATGACCTGGCGCGTCTAATCCAGTACTGCGAGGCTGAGGGCCTCGACATCATAGTGGCAACAGACTCCAACTGTCACCACACCATCTGGGGCAGTAAGGACACCAACAACAGGGGTAAGACCTTTATTGACTATCTTGCTTCAACCAACCTAGACATCGTCAACACAGGTAACAAACCCACTTTTGTCACCAGACGTGCCCAAACTATCATAGACCTAACTCTTGCTAACAATAGGGGTGCCGCCATGATCAAGAATTGGCATGTCTCTGACGAGGCATCCTGTTCAGACCATAGGTGGATCCGCTTTAGCATAGATCTGCAAACAATTAACAAACAACCGTACAGAAACCCACGCAAAACTAACAAAGCGCTGTTCAGCAAACTGTTAAGCCTGAAACTGCGCAACTTGATAACAACGGATAAATTAGAAAACACAGGGTGCTTAGAGGAGCACGTGAGCACGGTAACAAATGCAACCGTAGAGTGCTACGAATCCTCCTGCCCCTTAACCAACCCTCAAACTGGCAGGGCCAAAAACCAATCATGGTGGAGCCCGGACCTAGACAAGGCCAGGAAGAGGGTACGGAAAACATTTAACAGGGCAATGAACACCTGCAACGACGCAGACTGGGACAACTACTACGACGAGAAGTCGAAATACAAGAAACTGCTTCGTTACAGACGCTCTCAAGGGTGGAGAACTTTCTGCACTAACATAGAGAGCGCTCAACAAGCAAACAGAGTCCGCAAAATCCTTAGTAAGGGTCCCCAATTGGAAGCGGGCTCCCTCAGGAAACAAGACAACACTTACTCAAAAACCCCAGAGGAAACCCGAGAAATCCTCTTACAAACACACTTCCCAGACTGCAAAATCATCAGTGATACAATCTGGGCAGACACAACTCACTTTTCCACCCCACACAGCTGGGAGATAGCCGAGGAAATCGTAACCCCAGGAAGGGTGGAATGGGCACTGAGCACATTTCAACCCTTCAAATCAGCAGGTTGCGACGGTATCTTCCCAGCTCTTCTACAATGGGGTAGCAACACCCTCAATAGCATCCTATGTAACATCTTTAAGGCCAGCCTTGCATTCGGTTACATACCTAAGCAATGGAGGGAGGTAAGAGTAATCTTCATTCCCAAACCTGGGAAAACCGATTACTCCGATCCCAAGGCCTACAGACCAATCAGCTTAACATCCTTTCTACTAAAAACATTAGAAAGACTATGCGACAGATATCTCAGAGACGGGATACTACTGAAACACCCACTACATAAACACCAACACGCCTACAGTGCGGGGAAATCAACAGACTCCGCACTACACTCCGTGGTAAACAAGATCGAGAGATCGCTGGAGAACAAGGAGGTCTGTCTCGGCGCCTTCATCGACATTGAAGGGGCCTTTGACAAAACGAACTTCGACAGCATCGACTCAGCACTAACTAAGCATAATGTGGACCAGACCATTAAAAGCTGGATACACAACATGCTAGCCAACAGAGTAGTAAGAATTGGACCCGATAAAGACCAAGGGGCTATAGTAACCAAAGGGTGCCCCCAAGGGGGAGTCCTTTCACCACTACTATGGAACCTGGTGGCCAACGAACTAATAACCACCCTTAACCAGAACAGCTATTTCACAGTCGGCTACGCCGATGACCTGGCAATACTCATACAGGGTAAAACCGCCGGAATGGCTTGCGAACTGATGCGAAGCGCACTCATCACTGTAGAGAGATGGTGCCTAGCGTACAAACTAAATGTGAACCCGGCTAAGACAGAATTAGTTATGTTCACTAACAAGAGACAACTAGGTAACTACAACCTACCCAAACTCTTCAACACTACCCTGCAACTGAGCAGCGAAGTGAAGTACCTAGGCCAGCTTCTGGATAGGAAGCTGACCTGGGCCAAACACTTAGAGAACAAACTGAACAAAGCCAGCATAACCTTCTGGCAATGCAGGAGAATGCTAGGCAACAGCTGGGGACTGAACCCCAAGATAACACTATGGCTGTACACTGCGGTAATAAGGCCAATGATAACATACGGCTCACTTGTGTGGTGGAAAAGGACAAAACTCACCACCATACAACAAAAACTACAGAGCTGGCAAAGAACAATCTGTATGGCAGTGACAGGCTGCATGAGAACAACTCCTACCGCGGCCTTAGAGGCGATAATTGATCTCATGCCCCTGCACCTCTTCATTCAACAAGAAGCGGCACAAACAGCCTACAGACTAAAAGAACTTGAACTACTAAACCCCTCCATAACGGAGCACACGAACATTCTACAAAGGATAGGTGCAGACATCCCACTAGCGGAAGCACCAAACGACAACATGAAGACAAAACACATCTTCCACAAAAAGTACAAAATAGAATTACATGACGATGGCAAAGAAGGTCTAAACATGAGAGACCTCCGCATCTTCACTGACGGATCTAAAACCAGTACAGGCACGGGATGCGGAGTGTTCTCCTACGACCTAAATATGAACCTATCCAAATCTCTGGGCAAACACAACACCGTTTTCCAGGCCGAATGCCTAGGCATCACCACGGCCGCAGGCACGGCGACCCAGAGAGGAGTCAAAGACCAAAACATACGTATCCTTTCGGATAGCAAGTCCGTACTCCAAGCACTACAGAGTCACACTTGCAACTCGAAACTTGTGCTGGAATGCCATAACACCTTGACGGAACTATGCAAGTATAACAGTGTCACCCTGCAGTGGATAAAGGGACACAGTAACTCGTGTGGTAACGACAAGGCAGACGAACTGGCAAGAAAGGGTTCCGAGACACCTATTCAGGGCCCGGAACCTATCGTGCCACTCCCCAAGAACTGGATCAAGACCCAGATCCGGGCCAGAACTAAAGCCATCCACGAACAACTCTGGATCGGTGAGGCGGACTGCCGCCAAACAAAAATGGCCCTACCGGCCATTAACACAAAACTAACCAAACGACTACTCAAACTAAGTAGAACACAACTAAGGCAGATCGTGGCGGCCATGACAGGCCACGGGCCTTACAACAAACACCTACACCACCAGCACAACCACCACATCCAGAATCTAGGCATCACGGACAGCCCTCTATGCAGAGCTTGCCTAGAATCGGAGGAAACAGCCGCCCATATTCTGCTGGAATGCCCCGAAGTGGCAGCATACCGGTTGAAACACCTTGGCCAGCCCGACACTCTCCAGAGCATCTTTGGCAAGCTAAATAGCTTGCTAGGGTTCCTGGACGAGCTGGGGTGGCGGGAATAAACACCAGTTTGGTATGTTTTTCAAACAATTCGGCCCACCCCACGCAAAATAGGCGCACAGTCGTCAAGTTGCGGAAAACGGCCCGATAAAACTAACTAACTAACTAACTACGTCGTGAGCAACAAAAACGAGATATCGCAATAAAAAAATTACGAGCGTGAAACAAAAATAGCATTGTGTATCGGGAGAGGCAATTTTGCATCGAGATCGATCGGAGGGTGAGCGACTGGCCGATGTCGCGGGGGAGTTTGCATGGGGTCACCGTAAGCCGTTTCCGATAAGACCCCCTGCGGCCGAACTTTCGGCATTCAGCTCTATACAGGAGAGCTCAACCTTATCTTCTTGGGCCGCTTGACCGTTTTCTGTTAATTATGCCGAAAGTTAACAAAATTGTTGATTTCTTTTTCTAGCTAACCTATAAATTTCTTGTAAACTTGTTATTTTGGTCATAGAATGTAGTATCACTCAAGGTTACTACATTCTCTAAGTAATAACTCTATAGTATAGTTTTTTTACAAATCGACATCAAAAGGCCATGTAACACTAAACTAGGCCGCTGAGAAGGCCTTAGTCAATAACGCTGGTCAAATGCGGTTTGATCGTCTTTACAGAACTTGTGAATTTCTTCACAAGTGTGCAGGTGTCCACGAGATGATTTCCTTCCGATTACAAAGTTCTTTACAATGTTTTGATTGGTCTATTCAATTGACGTAATTTGGGAAGTCTAGACCAAGTAATTCTCATTCTATCTTAATCGTTATTCAGATACGTGGTGACCCTAAACAATGACAGGCTCGGTGGCTCATTTGGTAGTGACCTCTGCCCTCTGAGCCAAGGGTCGTGGGTTCGATTCCCGCACAGTACAAACATTTGTGTTCATGAACATGTCTGTTTGTATTGGTCTGGGTGTTTTCTATGTATAATATGTATTTATTTACAAAAAAAAAAAAGTATCTAAGTAAGTTTATCAGTTGTCTAGTACCCATAGTACAAGCTTCGGCTTAGTTTGGGGCTAGGTGGCGCTGTGTGGCCCAGCGTGGCATGTCTTGGGTTATTTATTTATTTATTTTTTTAATCTTCTATACTTATAATAAATCTGTAGAGAGGTCAATTCTGTACATAAAATATTTTTTCAAAATAACTATCAGGGGGTGATAAGTGATCGATACTGATACCAAAAATGCAATCAGTAAAATTTTTGTCTGTCTGTCTGTCTGTCTGTCTGTCTGTCTGTCTGTCTGTCTGTATGTTCGTTATAGAAAAAAAAACTACTGAACCGATTTTGACGAAACTTGGTACAATTATTCTTCATACTCCTGGGCAGGTTATAGGATACTTTTCATCACGCTACAAGCAATAGGAGCGGAGCAGTGACGGGAAGTGTTGGGAAAACGCGAGAAATTTAAACCTGTATGTTTGAACGCGCATTACGCGAAAACTACTGCATAGAATTGAATGCGGTTTTCACCAATGTATTGCTAGAGGTCTAACTTAAAGATAGGTATTATATGGAAGTCCGTTATTTTTGAAACCCGATATCCACGCGAGCGACGCCGCTGGCACAGCTAGTCCTAAGTAAATTATTGCTAAAATACAAGCAATTTGGCGTTTCATCAATACCATTTCTCGTCACATCAAAAATGTCTTTTGGCCCTTGGGTCTTAGGTTGGTCACCGCTGTGTCCATACGATACTTCGCTTATCTGCGTGCCGCACTCGCCTGCAGCGCGCGTGCCCTGAATAATGCATCCACGCACTATCCAAATTGAAATCATACTTTTACCGACACCTTCCATTCCTCGAACGTCAATCGCTCCGTTGTTGTGATCGGGATCAAAAAGAAAATACGAGAGAATTCGTTTCTATTTCAAACGTTATGAGCTAAGATAACATTATTAGTTGAAATGGGTGCCTTATAAATGTCCTGTCCGAACATAGTGTTTTCTTGACAAACATTCTTTGAATTTATCAGTGATATTAGACGAACTCCTGTACTTCATGTCCCATACTCCATAAGCTATACCTCATATTCTGACATACTGTCATAGGCTTTTATATCTTAACTATCATCAGTTTCTTTAGCTGGAATATGGCTATTGAATATTCAGATCTTAGAGAAGATACGAATGTCCTGGATTTTTATCCAGGATATCAATAATCACATTCCAGAAGAAAAACCATAGTCTCTATAGTATGTGTTGCATACCTCGGTGAACATCATTCTACAGTCAGTTTTAAGAGTGCACTCACAGAGAGTATAGCCATATTTACATCAAGAATCGTCCCACCTCCCGTATATATTCATAGGGTAGTCGTATCTTTTTACTGGTCATAAATATTAAAGACGGTTCGTGCCAATAGGATTTTCAATTCGACAGCGGTGGATCCCTCCAGATTTTAGGCTTTCTCTCTTTCCGCGGATTAGAGAGGTTTGATGTATGGCCGCCGGTGGCGGTAAATCAAATTTTGATTGCTATTTTCTTTGTGGAAAGTCGGAATTCTCCGGCGGGATTGGCGCGTCCTGTAACGTGGGTTAACCGATCCCCAGGCGCGGTGCCCGTCTTATGTGGATTCCGTCTATAATTCCCATTTTCGTACTCCGGAACATACGTGGAACCAGTTTTGTTATATTGTTTGATAAAATATCTGTTTGCCGCGTGTATCGCTGAAAGAATCCTATAAATATTTGGGGCATTACTGTAATTGTGGATTTGGGCAACACGATAAAATTGTGTACAAAATTATCTTTAGAATATTTATTATTAATTTATGGCAATTTCTTTTACAGTTCAGGTGTAAAGGCCATATGCTCCGACATTGTTTTGTAATGCCTGGCCTTCCTAGACACCGTAGCAGCCATTCAGAAAAATATTTTTTTAAGCAGGTGGAATAGATACTTGTTCTAAACATACAAAATAGATGCATTGAAATTCTCGTCTCTACATGAATTTAGCTATCAAATCTTCAAGGAAAACGTAATCTTAAAACAATTTCGCCCAACCCGTGGACTGGATACAAATACCAGTTTACTTAGGGTTAGTAACTAAATTTGGTTCCATAAGTTGATTTTAGTGAAATAACGTGGATGAAGGACGGGGCACGAGTAACGGGTCGTGTGATCTGATTGCGGGCTCCGGAGACAGCGCGGCCGCGGACGATGGAATCAAATTCAGCCGCCCTTTAAATATTTGAAGTGATGGTGTATTGGCTAGCGCCCGCGGCATAGAGGGCTACTAAAGTGCCCCGTCGAGGATTACAACAAATACAATTTTGTAAATTCCCAAATAGATGTATAATTTCTTGAAACCCAAGCTGTATACATCATAAATCCGCCCAGAATTTTCTCTCGACGAATCTGGCAAAGAATTCCACAAATAAGTTGTGAATTCTTAATTTGTTCTAGAACCTCTACACAACAATGGAATCTCCATAAATTACTGTTGGCTATATGACATACAATGAAACATTTTTAATAACGCGCCCCTATATCATTCCACTCAAAAAAATATTTGATGTCCGTACGAAAAAGGTAATCTTATAGTAATAAAACTTGCTGTTAAATACTTAATGTAATTTGTATACAGCGAGTGTAAGTATGTATAGAGCAGGGATCGTGTGCGTTGGGCCGGCACAGGGTGGGGGGTGGCGTCCTCCATCGGATAAAAAAAGGATCTCGAGAAATTCTCGACCCTTTTTATACTAAATAGATAGCTAACACGGCCTGAGTGGAGTTTCAATAGATGCTTTCTCGGCGGAAGAAGCGACCTGTAAAGAATCGAGTCGAGGGGCCAGTGAAAAACCATGTTATATAGCCACCTCTCCATCGCGCCCTGTGCGTGTCGCACTTTTTCCTTTTATTTTTTACGCGTGCCCTCCTCAGAGGGATAAGAGGTGGAATTCTTTTTAAATTGGGAATGTTTTCTAAGAGGATTACGATTTGCGGAGGTGCGTCTGTGCCGGCTATTGGGAATAAAGGACGGTGTTGTGTGTTGTGTATTTTTACATGCTTAAAATTCTTTACCGGGGGCGAGGATCTGAGGGATGTCGGTGATGAAGGAGATTTGTGCAATCCCGTTTAGATTACACCGCTCTGTGTAGTCGTGCCGCAATTGATTGACCAATATAAAAATGGAAGTAAGGCACTTTAGCTCTATTAGTATAGTATTGTTAAATTTATTGAAGGTGTGAGTTATTTTATTTATAGCTTTTTTTAATAAGTGGCAACCGGCCTCCGTGTGAGTGTGGTGGTGTTGACTTAGAATAGGACCACTACACTCCGTGGGTCTCGTAGAAGACGTTTAAGGAAATATCGGGAAACGGGTAGTAGGGTTTACCTGGATACAAATAAAACCTACTACGGTTGCCAACCCGCCTGTTAAGCGTGGTGAGTAAGGCAAATCATTTGGGAGGTCTAGCAGTGGACGTCGACAGGCTGTTGATGATAATGAGCCGACCTCTTTATAACGTCCATTTCTGGCAATATCATCAAGTTTACTGGAATTAATTGGAAAAGTATGTTTTGATAAAGTTACAATACTCATCGGGTGTTTAATTATATCGCTGTCGTGGATTCCTTGAAGACTAATCTTTCCGTTTTGGTTTCAAGTCGTCATCAGGTACAAAGCAAGTTATCTTAGCGCCAAGTAAGTCGACATCCAATGCACATTCTAAGACGATTTATTTCATTGATTCTATAACTTTATTACTTCACTGATCTTTAGAGCACAAAATAACACAAATTTTATGAACTAAAACTCATTATTATAATAGAAAGAACGCAATAAATGCGACTGTGCTTCCTATTCAGCTACCTTCCAAATACCTATTTATTAGCTTAGATTTCTTTTTTCAGTTTCCTCGCTTTATTTATCTAGAAACCCTTCCATTTTTCCTTGACGTGACTCCATTTATTGTTATTAGACTCTGCAATCAATAATTATTATGCAATTATAAGGTTACGTACATACATTTAATAACGACAAGAATAATAAACTTTTATTATCTGCACTGCACGTGAGACAACCTGGGCGACTGAATTTTTTCCACAACGCGTCAACAATCACATTTTATAATGACAGCAATTTCTTCTTTGATTAATTCGTGACGCCTCGACTACGCCCAACGTTGAAAGCCTCTTCAACAACAATTCTTATTCCCACGTTGCAAAAGAAAAAAAGTGGAAACGCTTTATTATAGGAACCCAATAATGGCGCTAATATACTCGTAGTGACCATTACTCGCTGCAAAGCCGACGTGTACAAAGGCGAACTACGAAAAGAAATAATTGTCGAAATGGTCGCATCGGAATTGTGCTTATTTAAACTGTATTTTCTGTACGGTAGGGACCTAAATGGAGCGTAGTAATATATTCGGTGTACGCCTGTGATGCAAAGTGCAGTGAATGCGCGATTATCCCTTGCATTTTGTCTCGCATCCGCAGTTTGCGACGGGGATTTAGTTTAAATTTTCGCATCACCCCCGCCCCTTGTCGGTTCACAGTGGAGGTCCAGGAAAATAGTCTTTCTTTGTGTAGCTACACCAAGAGATTGGATTATAAATGTTCACAATATTCGTTTTACGAGTATGTAGTTAAAAGTAGAAACACTTCAGGTTTGGTCGACTTCCTGCAACTTGAGAATTTCATTTATTTATTTATTTATTTATTAAGGAAACACACAGCACATAATATTACATTTACATTAAACATAATGAACTACACATTGGCAATTAAAGTTTCCACTGCTAGTTTTCACATTAGACAATGTTGAATAGGCAGCAAACATACAATTCAGCCATGAATGGAGGATGAGGTCCTCTTAACGCTAAATACATTCAAACAATTAACTATCTTTATTTTTATTTTTCAAGAAGCCACGAAAACGCCTTTTCTCCTTGTCAAAAATGTCGATGTGGTCAAAAGAGGTATTATATTTCTTACAGGCTCTGATAATAAAACTATTACTTCTGTAATTAGTTGCATAAAGGGGTGTTACAAAAGGTCATTACAGGTGTGCAAGTTTCCTCACCATGAAAGCTTCGACTAAACGAACATAATATACAGTCTATGAATTTTAAATTCGAAAAGAAGCCTTAACCACTGAACCACACACGCTTCAGATTTACAGATTATTGCAGCTAGGAGTTCAAGCCTACATGCTTAAAACAATCAAACTTTAATTGCATTATAATCATGCAACAGGTAGATACAGCCTACAGCTACTTACTTATCATTGAACCTTGAATCGCAATGTTCAATATCTCATTAGTCAAAGTCCGTGTCCGTTATCTTAGTGGTCATAGATAAAATATTACTTTCTAATAGAGAAGTTGATATTTTTAATCTACAAACCAATAACATTCCTATCCCTCCAACCATATTTAGAGCGTGCGAGAGGGATTGTTGAATAAAAAAAATGTTTTTCTTGTAACTATTCGTGTAGGGGATCACCGCGTTTTAAACTGCAACCGCCCTCAATAATTGAGTTCCGTTCCGGGCTTCGGCCATTCTCCTCATATTATGCCTATTGAAGACCGCGTGACAGGTGCTCATTCAGAATAATAACGCAGTCTTGAATGGTATTTCCATTTAGATCATTTTTGTAAGAATTGAGGATTAGTAGGGTCGAACTACTAAAGTTTTGGGGGTTAGCCCTATTCTAAATGGAACGCATTTGAATTTAGTAATTGGTGTTTATGCAACTGAAGACATTTTTTTATGTTCCGCGGCTTGTGTTGAATTAGGACAGGACTTTTTGATGCATATCGTGTTACATATTGATCGTATTTACAAATAAAAGTAAGGTTACGCAAAAATTTGTTATCTAACTGGGAACAAATTTTTGTCAAATCGAATTGTTGATTGTTATTGTCCTTGTGTTCTCTATTTAATTTAGCATGGTTTTTATTTCTTATTCTGGTTCTGGTTTTACATTACTCTTCAATAATTAGATATGTACAAATCTAGAGTGCAATAAAGTGTTAGCTGATAATAAACTGCGACAGTAGCACGCAGGTTTAGTACGAGTGCAATAACACACTATTTTGCCGGATGTTAGCTGAGTATAGTTTTATGCGATATTAAGATCATTTTACTATTACGACTACATCCCGCGGGCACATAAACTCGGCTGTAATATGAAATCGGTCATTTTTCCGAATGTCCGCAAAAGTAATTGCGACTTGGTATGTTTCGTTTGTAATAAAACATCGTAATATTCACGTTTAGAGCTGGACATTACAATGTTATATCTGACTGTGACATTTCAGGTATTTAACGTCTTTTCTACCAACAGAGTTGGTTGGAAAAGAAACACATAACATCGTTATCTGGTGGATAGATAGATATTCTTTATTGCACACAAACAGTCGACTTAAAACTAGATACAAAGACATATCGTAGTACAAATCTTAAAGCGATCTCTTCCAGTTCCAGGCAAACCTTGGGCTGAGGATAATTAAAAGAACTGATAGATAATGATACGTCAACTGCTCACATTTCCTCACTGAGGGACTTCAGCCAATTTTTTTTTCTATAGGGGAATACATTAGGGACTCCACTAATAGCTAAATAACCACATACGATTTAAATTATGGATGTAGAAAGAGCCCGTCTGTTATGCTTATTATAATCCACAGTCTTCCATTACATTATTTTACGATGCGATACCTTGATAGGTACTTCAACGAAATCAACATCGGATTTGTTTTGTTAATTACAAGATTCGCCGTTTACGAGCGCACATCATCTCCGGGTATGGTGATAAAAGGCGTTACATTACAAACGCGCGAATGTCCCTCATATCGCGGAATGCGCGCGGCGCGGGCGCACTTAAACCTTTATTGTCCGCGCCGCATTACTCGCCCGACGTTTTTGCGCGCCGTACCTGCGGTGTTACTGTCCCTCTTCATTTGGACGAATACACACTGCCACGCATCACGCAGCGTAGCGTGTGAATGCGTGTTCTAATTTAGCTTGTTTAAAGGATAAACATGCTCAAACGGGTTGTGGATTCACGTTTTTCATTCATACCTGCTAGTTAGAGCTAAAATCAAGCACAACACTGCGGGACTTGGTGTGCGATAACTGATAATGCCTCGCTCCGCATCCACGTGCAGGGGATGGACATTATTATTCCTATTGTAGGCGCAACAAGAAGCTACGCCCTGCGATCGCCAACCCGCCTGCCCAGCGTGGCGATTATGGGTATATCCTCTAGAGGTTTGCCCTAGGTGGCGAGCAGCTGGAGAGGCCTATGTCCAGCAGTGGACTGCTATAGGCTGATGATGATGATGATGATGATTGTAGGCGCGTGATCTGCAAGAACGCACGTGGATGCTTTTCCTGTGGGTTGGACTGTGCGTAAAAAACTCGCACGTTGATGCTGATCTACCTACACTTCCGCAAGTACGCGCATAGGAATAGAATAGAAAATATTTATTGCGTCATGTTCATAGATAGTGTACATTACTGTACATACAAGGTATACTTTTAATTAATACAACATAGACGCTGTAAGGGTATGGCAACATTTATGATGCGTCGACATGCAACATGCAGCGTGGTGCTTGGCAGTGTGTTAATCGCATTAGTAAGTGCGAATGTAATGCTCGTAAATGAAGTTTGTAAAAAGGATATGTCTATAGATATGTAATCGGAACTATATGAGTGGCAATACATAGTTATCATTATTACTGTATATAGCATAGTGCAGCGAGTAACCGAGACCTTTACTTTTCAGGCTATTTTTATACAACAATATTCCCTATAGAAATACTACTATATAGAGAAGATTATTAAATCCTAAAATATGGTGCGAGAGATCTAAACATCTCTGAAAGCATTGTGATGTTGCCGAAAGTCGGCAATGCTGCGATGACAAAGAACACTCATCGATCACTTACGGATAATGCGCCGTCACAACAACCCTTTCACGGCTTTGTTTGTCTTCGATATATCTTGATCAGTCATTCATCATTACTGGAGTTCATCTTATCTTCGAATTACGGCCAATCACATCAGTACTTCAACAACGCATTAACGAAACATTAGAAATAATGTACTACTTTTCTATTGACATCTGCAAATAGGGTTACTTCTTAAAAAATCTATTCGTGTGGTTTTCGGATTTAGTATAGGACCACCCCATTTCATTCCGTGAGTGTCGTAGAAGACGACTAAGGAAATATCAGGAAACAGGCAGTAGCGTTTGCCTGATAACGGTTATATGTATATGATAATATCCTTTTAAATGCCTGTATGTGTTATGTGTTAATCTGATATATGAGCTTGACTTACTTTGATTTCTTGTCCTAAGTCCCCTGGATGGGGCAGAGGGCGTCCACAGTACGTCGCGCCATCCCGCGCGGTCTTGAGTTTCGTCGTACTTTGAAGCACTCCGCCTTCGCTTCTGCAGGGATCGTCCTCTGCCAGGATTGCTTAGGGCAGCCGCGATACCCTTTTCCTTGCGGATTCCATATTACTTTATAGTTTCATTCAAATCTGTTCAAGAGGTATCGTGTAAAAGAGTAGTAA
Source organism: Conogethes punctiferalis (assembly GCA_031163375.1). NCBI lineage: Eukaryota > Metazoa > Arthropoda > Insecta > Lepidoptera > Crambidae > Conogethes > Conogethes punctiferalis. The sequence goes on along the minus strand of CM062077.1, from coordinate 4,475,405 downwards.
ACTTCTTACCATCAGGCCTCACAATAGCTCGTCTGCTGCCTCTTGCATAAAAAAAATCAGTCGCTTGAATTTGGATTTGTTCGACAATTATAACGGTGAATTTGCAGTTCAGAACATGGCGACGCGGTCACCTATGCCAGATAAACGTTGGGTTCCGCCCGATTGGTCCCGTCTTCGCGAGTCACGCTGCCAATATTAATCATGGCCGCGCTTTCAGCGGGAAATTTCATAAGGCAACTTTATGTTAATGGATTGCATTGATTACCTATAGCCGAGTCATGGAGCGGGCAAGTCACCGAAAGTTAACGGTTTTGTAATAGGATAAAGAAAATTGATAGTACATATTTAGTGTTCAGCCACTTTTGAAGTCGTCGTCAGAAAAAAGTAATTAAAGTACGTGTTAACTTGAAATGGATGGTTTGAACCAATTCAATCATTAAGCTTATCATGTACCTATATAAATAATCAAGACATAAATAATCCAAGACATGCCATCCTGGGCCACACAGCGCCACCTGGCCCCAAACTAAGCCGAACTTACTTAGATACATTTTTTTTGTAAATAAATACATATTATACATAGAAAACACCCAGACCAGTACAAACAGACATCATAATCATATCATAATCTTCATCACCATCATCAGAGCGTTATTTCCGATTGCATCCGAAGGATGTGCCTCGGAGTCCAGGGTTCGCTTCCTATCCTATGCTCGTATTATGTCACCTGATACCTTGTACATTCTATGTACCTGTCTAATGCTCTTTTAAACAACTCCATCAGAGTAATTCAGTGTAAAGCACGTGTCGCAACTGTGTTTTTAGTTCATTTTTCGCTCGCCCCCGGGACTTAACCTCCCATAAAACATCCATGCTCAGCGCAACTTAAAACATGGGCGAGATAAGCCGCATCAATTTTTTCTGGCTCAAAATCCCCTGACGACGGCCGTCCACGCTAAAATATTCCCCGCTTTATGCGCAGAATAATAAGGATCTGCGGGGCCGTGGGAGAGAACGCTAATATTTCTCGCACGAAATATAAGCAGCGTTTTTTCAACTAAATGTTGTCGGCGAAAATGGTATTGGACTCATCAAAATAAAGTTGATATATCTAGAAAATGAAATTGTCTAAGAAAAATATGTGAACCTGAGGTCTTTCAAGCTTAATCCTTATTGAAAAAAAAATGTCAATATTACTTACTTAAATGTATCCACCTGTTTATCATTTTGAAATACATAGTTTGGTGAGTATACACTCATCCACATAAACATACATTTAATAAAAGCATGTTTTGTCATGGCACTATCTTGATTTGGGATAGATGGAGAATTTAAATTTTAGAATTTAAAAATTAAACCTTTTCTTTTAAGTGTCAACTCAGCGTGCAAACTATATTTTAATATTGCTCTTGCAGTAGACAACCACCGAATAATGCTTACACAAAAACATCTCGGTTTGCGATCAACAAAAACGTGGTAGAACAAACTCAGCTAAAAAACTGCGAGCCTCCATTTTGGGCAAGAAGTCGTCCGGCGATGTTTATTGTATGAGTCGCTGAATTTCAAGTGTTTTTCAGCTTTAATGGACTGTCCACCCTCGGTGCGAGGCAAAAACTCCCGCTCGCCACGCGCTAAGAACCGCCAGAAAAAACCGCGGCTCCCGATAACGAATAAATAAAACATTAAATAAGTAATTTTCTTTGCCTTCTTTATGTTTCCAACCAACCTACGCGCAAAAGAAAAACAAAAGAAGTGGACTAAGGAAATTAGTTGATTGAGCCCGGATTACAAAGGTAAAGCTAACTCCACGCTTAAAGAAATCAGTTAGATACTTAATTTTATCTTTTATGGTTCATTCGAATTGTCAAGAAAATAGTTCCTTTATCAATATACCTATGTATTTTAAAGACGAATCCACTCCATGTAACTTTTTTAATGTAAGGCTAGCTACGGTTATTTATACCGTAATTGACTACGTACTTTATTTGTAAAAAATTATAAATAAGAGAGATTCAAAATATTTACAATGTAGAGTTTCGATAAAATTGTCGCTAAACACTACATTGGTATTAATTTAAAAGATCGCAAATTTAACAGAATAAATCTTAATTTATTGCGACACGAACTGCTGCCCAAAAAAAATCGTTAAAACAAATTAAAAATGACTGCGTACCGCAGAATTTATACGGTTGCTTCTTCTTTCTATAGAAATTAAAATTATGCAACGTAGTGATTTACTCAAGAGTACATACCTATAGACATGGATTGTGAGCAGTATTCGCTGAAATTAGACTTGACCTTACCCGTGGAACAGACGTTTACTTGTAGCCCCTCTGCTGACAGCACCATTTTTCAGAGCAACTTGGCATTCACTACATAGCCCGCTTATTACGCATTCGGCGGTGCATTCCCCGCGTGTCCGGGACGCGTGTCTCAACTATGGGGCTGCCGTTTCGTGGGGTCCTTTTGAACGTCACAAAAGGGGTGTAACTAACCTTTGTTAAATAATCAATAAGGCAAAATGTCTGCAAAATATGGTGGACTTTTTTGAATAAACAACATTATTGTCTTCATTGTCATTCTTTAACAAACACTTTACGAAGATGGCATGCTATCATAATGTGATTTTCTTCTTCTTAAACTATGATGTCAAGGCAGCCTTGGACAGCAGGGGATCGGAAGGCTCTCACTCCTAAATATGAGATTTTAACGTGTTTACCTACTCGTACTTACTTGTGGTGGCTAGTTATAAATTACTGGTTTTACATTACCTATCCCATTGTCCCGTGTGGTGTGAGCGTGGTGCCAGACACTGAGTCGCTACTGCTAATTGTATTGTTGTCATGGGCTGTCTAACAATTGACATTAGGTGGTTAACAACTGATTGTCCATTATAATGTTAGAGTACATAAACGAAAGTCCGTCGAAATGAAACGAAGCTAACTCTTGATTGGGTGATGCAACGTTTTTTGACTGCAAAGCTCGCGTTCGGCTTTTGAATGCGTATCAGATGTTCGTTCGCCAGCTCAAGCTTTTCAGCAAATCCAAAACGCATGTATGTCCATACTCCAGATTCTAACCCCTTAAGACCAAGATTTCCAAACACAATAGTTAAACATTGATATTCTAGAACATTCGGTCCTAGGACTGATTATAAACTCCAAACAGAAACCAGAACACCAAAGCTCCCTCATTAGTGTAGGTGAGCGAGTTGCATAAACATGTTTATTTAACAGCAGGACTTCGCCACCGCACGGCACCCGTGGCGCGCCGGCCCCTAATGGAAATATGCTAACAATTACTGCACAAAACGCCGCAGACACTCCTCTGGAGAGCCTTGGCTTTGTTTTTGATGAAGCTATATTGATATTCAAGGGCATTTTCACTTTGAATTGATTTATTTGTGGTATTCACCAACACGTCAATCTTTTATCGTATCACTGCATTGGTAAATATTGATTAAGGGCATGTTGGTGGTCGGCTGAACCATCTCGGTCGGGCTATTCATACCTTCGGAAGGATTTCTGCTCAAGTTCCTTCAAGTCAGCTCTCATACAGTTCCCTCAAGTCTAATATAAATTGCCAGAATTCCAGTAAACGCGTGAGGAGAGTTCTTATTGAGTTAATTTTCTTTTCCAATACGATTGCTAAGCTAAGGTCTATTCCCTTCAGGTGCGTAATTTCCTCGTTCATCACCATGCCATTTTTTCAAATATCAGACAATATCACTTAATATTGCTCCGATCCCAAAGTAAGTAGCTTGAACATTTGTTTTATGGGTATTATCAGAACAACAACGGTAATAAAAATATGCAAAAATAACAACCAGACACGGAACAAATGAGCGATTGTGGGTCCCGGGTGTGGATCGAATCCACGACTTTTGGTTCAGTAGGGTCACTATGATGAGCTATGGAGCCAGTCATTTGACATGGTGAAAAACACGTTTACAAATAAAATTCGAAACATATATCACTATTAGGTGATTTTCGTAAAGTTCAATTTCCTCTAAGACCTAAACCCGGCAGCGTCTCCTAATAAAGGATAATGTATGTCCGGTTATTATTATCAGCCCGTCCGGTCGTTCCGGATAACGTACGGCTTTTATGTCCTGCAGTTTTATGTGCAACGCTGCGACTAAACGATGTATCGCGGCAATCCTTTAGCACTGCGCTGCGCAATTTTGCATTTTATTACGTAGCTTGACTTTCAATTTAATTAGTTGCCTTAGAATCTCAATTTCTCACCTATGGAATCTTGGTTGCCACGTATTTTGTAATAGAAATTTACCTTAAGCTATTAATTTAGCCAACAAGAGTTAAACTCTAGGTAATAACCAGATATACTAGATATATATGACACCTAGATTTCTGCTCTTGATCATCATCGTCATCAGCTTATTGCAGTCCACTGCTGGAGATAGGCCTCACCAGTCGTTCTCAACATTGGACAAACGTCTGGAGATTTTTCCCATATGGGGATATGGGACGCTGCTGTGCTGGCGGGATGGCGATGGCGGGTAGCTTCTCGTTCTAGTGGCTCTGCTGCTTCTTTTATCTTTATCTTCCCGTGATATTTAGTTCAGTTACGCCTTCAATCGTATTGGTTATATCGCCACCAGTCGGTGAGGATAGCTTGGAGCGAAAAGACAATAGGTCGCTCCCGTACATCCCTTACAAAACGATAATAAACTGTTTTTATAAAAAAAAACAGATTTTGAAAAAAATAAGAAGTGCCGTTCGTGCCACATGCGCCCGCGTGTATAAACTATGGCTTTCATTAGTATCAAGCGCGCAATTACACGGCGCATGTTCCGAAAGACGCGACGATACGTAACTGATGCGTTTCGGTAATTAAATTTTATGATTAATTATTTTTAGATTCGGATTGTACCTTTTACAATAAGTTTTACGATAATTCGCATAAAATTCGTTCTAGGTGGCCGACCGCCGACATTTAAAGTAATGAAGGGGTTCTAAAGTCTGGTGTACTTGCTCCTCTTGTTTTACTTCGACTGTATCGGACTAACATCATGTTTGCAGACGACCTAGTGCTCTATCTAGCAGCGTAACCATATCCTCTAATACCGTCGCAAATAACAGGGCAAATCTACACTAATATTATAAAGAAGGGATAGATGTAAGAGGGCGACCTAATATCTTTTTAAGCCACCCTCACCTGCTTGTGGTGCATCCTGCTGAATTAAGAACGAGGCTCTGGCAGCCGACTGGTGGCGGTATATAACCATCATTATTGAATGCGCAGCTAAATACTACAGGCCGATGACGGGCACGGCGGGACAGCGTCACCGGAGCGAGGAGCTACGGCCTGCGATCGCCAACCCGCCTGCCCAGCGTGGCGATTATAGGCATAGGTAGGTGCCCTCCAGGTGCTCAAATTGGCGAAAACCTGGATAGGACTATGTCCAGCAGTGGATTGCAATAGGCTGATGATGATGATAATTATAAAGAAGAAAGATTTGTATTTTTGTATGTATGTTTGTAATGAATAAACACAAAAACTACTGCGTCGATTTAAAAAATTCTTTTACCGTTGGTGTGCTACATTCACCCTGATATTTATTGTTAGAAAAGATTACATTCTCTACAATAGTAACCCTAAAAGTTTAAAACAGTACATTAAATGTATGTGCATGTGAGCATTTAACCAAATTATTGGCAAAGATTTATTGCACATGCGCATGCGCATCTTGGAACGGCGCCCCTCTGCCGACGCACCGTGACTAATGTGTTTAGATACGATAGTTACATCATGGGCATCGATGGACTTCATTGGAACGTCTCGGTTTTTTACGCCTCGAGTTAACCTGTATGAGCATGCACCGTGGTAATGGCGATTAAATAAGTCTCCGACTTCGCGAAATTAGTCCGTGAGGCTAACTTCCTGATTCATCGATTACATATCCTCGGAACATATCCTGTTCCCACCGAGGGGATCGAGCCTACTCTAAACTAAAAACTGGACAACGCTTCAAGACGTCTGACTAAAGGGCCGGAGTTTTTAACGGGTCTTCCCTGCCTCCTCCCCATCTCGAGGCCGTTCTTTCGTTCTTGAAGGCGGTTTGGGTCTTGTCTCTCTCTATACTCCTCTGGATGGAGAGCAAGCTTAAAAGCATTTACCGGATTTTACAGGAGATCAACTGATGGTAAGTGATAACTTTAGCCCATAGACACCGAAACACCAGGGAAGTCACAGGTGCATTGCCGGCCCTTGAGAAATTTTTAGGCTCGCTTTTCGAAGGTCTCTAAGTGGTATCCTACTCATACCTAGAATTCAATGGCATGTATGTATGACGTAAAGTAATCAGATGATCTTGCTGTTAAGCGACGAAGGGACAATTCATGTGCCTTTGCACCTTTGTCATCATAAAATAAAAAAGAGATTCTCGGCATTGATGACTAGAAATGGCACGATTACATAGGCGATTATACTATTAATGCTCGGTTTCGTAGTTACATTAGGTTAAGTGCGTGGTGCGAGGTACTCCAGGCGGCGGCTTTGACTTAACCGCAAGATATCTGAGCATCTGATTCCTCCCCCCTTCCCCCTCGTGCCGCAGACTGCAGGAAGATCCGCCGCGACCCGCGAATGCCTAATGAACGGGACGCGGTCTGATCAGGGCTTGCACTTTTTTAAAAGATTATTGCTTTTGATTTTTTTCCTGTTATTACAATTTTCTTCGACTTCGCATTTTGTTCTAAGTTGATTTGTAGGGTTGTGATAATTTATCATTTAGTTGCGGATCAGGCTGTCATTTAAATTCCACCTTTAGTGGACATGTCTTCATTATTTTGCCCAGATGCGCGAGAGATTTAAAGTACAGAAGAAGATTGTTTACCTACTAGATGAATTGACGGATCACATCCTTGGTTGGTACTGCTATAATAATAAATTCCAGGTTGCGACCATATGTAAAATGACGTACCTTAGTCTCAAAACATGCATAAACATGTGTGGTCAGTCAGTTATACACACATTATTATTAAAAGCATATTATAATGAATTCTAGTATTGTCTAATAATGTGTTAACCATCTTTAAAGAAATTACATTGACAGGTGTTAAAAGCTTAAAATCTAACGATTGTACCATAAATTGGTGATCAAGAGTGCTCGTTAAGCCGTATTAATATTTATGTTACCACTGATGACTAATGATTACCGTACATTAGGACGGCACCGCGAGCCGGCTAAGTGAATGGGAAGCACATCAACATTATTGTGACAGTATTGCAGTAATTACACCGCAATGGACGGAACGGAGAGTCGGGACACCGCACTCCTTATTTGCGGAGGAATGCTAGTTAAACTAAATGAATATTTTTTACATGATATAATAGGGTAATGACGGGCCTAGTTTAATTCTCACATCAATCCAGCGGTCGCTTTAGATCGCTTAGCTTTGATGCTCTCTAATTAAGCCCATGTTGCATTCCTCGGTTCCTAGGGTTTATATTTATTGGGAGCGCGGATTGCAGCGCCCCTGGCCCTTTGCGGCGCCGACGTCACCTGTCATCCATCAGTCTGCGACGACGCGCATGCGCTTGGCGGAGCACACGCGCGCACGCGCACGCACGCACACACAGGCCGCATTCAAATTTAACGGTACAATCTTAGCGGAATGCAACAAAGCTGGGTCGTTTTGCATTCCCATTTGGATCGGGTTAGACTAGTTCGCCGAGACGGTGACAAAAAAGGGATGGATTACTTTGAATGGCATCTCGCTGATAATGGCCAGCTTATTATACGATACGTTTTCGTAATTCGTGAATACATTCTCTATAAGCGGGCGGTTTTTATGAGTGCCGCATGCATGAATGCAATTTTTCTGCGCGATTTTTATGGCTCCCACATTTTAGTGTGCACAATGGTTTTATGGTCACTTTATTTAGATCAGGAACGCTGTAAAACGAATTAATTATTTTAAAATAACTACAAGCATTTAACATGTTTATGTGTTGTCATAAGATCGTATAGATAGAAATGACCATATTGAGTTGAATATGGCTGGTCTCAAAACGACATTAACGTTGCTAATAACCGTTAATGTGTTTTGCAACATCTTTATTTTGAATTCCAATGTGGGTATTCGTCTGCATAATTATTTTCTTAGTAATTTGAAGTATGGTGAGCACTTAAACATACAAAGATGTTTATCTATAATCCCGTCACGGATATTAAGAACGTACCTATATAATTGTGATATTTACAAGTATCATAAGTCATAAGCTTTTGACGAAAATCTAATTTGGTATTCATCAAATAATAATCCGTAGTTACTTTCTGTAATCCGGATAGTTTTACAATGTTTTAATTGCTATGATCTATATTAGAGGTAAGAACTAAGATTATTAATCTGAAATTATAAATTATTAAAAATATAAAAACTTTTCTGTTTGTTAAATCATCACACTTACAAAGTTACTGCGGTTACCAACCCGCCTGCCAAACGTGGAGACTAAGGCAAATCCCCCCAAAAGGAGATGCTATGTCCAGCAATAGACGTTTGCAGGCTAATGACGATGATGATGAAGTTATCTTATCACATAACTTTTACGTTGAACGTTACGATCCTAACGACGGGATCCTATTCGGGAATACCTACATTCATTGTTCGCTATACTCGGGAACTACATTAATTCTTCGGTAACCATAAACAAACCAAGCTTAATTACCATTTAACCTTGACATTGTCATAACAACTATGGCAATGTATGACCGAGAAATCTTTAATCCTAGCGAGCAAATATACTCATTGGCTTAGATTGCCTTAATGAAGCCCACTTCTGTGTACATCAGAGATTGTGAATTATATCTGTGAGACCATACAGCTTACTGGTTTTGACTAGTTAGTGTAATGAATTGAATTCATTCATTCCAGTGAGTACTTTTTTTTCTGTAGTAGATGCAATTTTTCTCAATAGCAGCCTAAAGTCAAAAAGTTAGCACTGATATACTTATGCTCGTGCTTCTAAAATGCGCATCTGATCTGACACCTGGATCCAATTGTTCAACTTGAATTACCTAATCATCTAGGTGATTTGACCCCACTGAAAAATGATAAAAGTGTATTTAAATCGCCTGGCCAGGGGATTAAAGTCGACTGTAAATAAACTAAATACGCTGTCGTGTCAATCTACTCGAGAAGAGCGAATGGACAGATAGAGCAAATGCTCTATCTGTGCACAAATGTGCATCGTTATACTTGGCTAGTCTCCTTGGAGACTGACTACTGTTTCTTTTATGAGAGTATAGTCAGGTAGCTACGAGTATATTATTATTTTTTGTTAATATGAATATTGAATAATTTAAAAATGTGCCAAGCTCAACTAGAATAAAATAATTTATTTCTCCAAATACATTCACGAGTAATACACGTAACAAAATTGTTATTACCTGATGAGAAGAAGTGTCGCAAATAAGTCACCAGTTTGCCTTTTTTTGTAAAAAGAGGAAACTGGTGACTACTAGAAAAACTAAAAGTAGCCAAGGTTGTTTTCAAATTAGAGTTTAATTTTATGTGTAAAAGTTAATCTTGTCAAGTTTTAATTCCTTATTTACTTGTGTCTTCCTAACATAGAGTTTCAGCTATAAACTCGCGGCATATGTCTCCATCACGTTACTAAGATGGTCATAAGTAGGTACTTGAGGTCTCAACTAACGCATAGTCAGTTATCCAGTAATGTAATTTTGTTTTTGCTGAGTGCTTTTTTTCTATATTTTCTTTAAATTTACAAATTTAATACTTATTATACCTTTTAATACTTATTGAAATACTACCTGCAATATACGGTATGATTTTGTCGTTGTGCCTTTAAAACAAATAATCTTTTTTTAATTCAATGCATAAGTTCTTTTTTACATTAAACAAATACCTATCTTCAACATCATCGTCAAACAAATATCTACCAAACTGTGCAGTTTGTTGGCAATAGATAGTCTTTGTTTTAATTTCATAATCAGTTAACTACTTGTAAAATAAAATAAATAAATAAATAAAATAAAATAGTTTATTTCAGCAAATAGATTCACTAGTAATACTTTTGCACGTCAAACTTTTTTCCTACCAGCACTTCGACGTGTAGCCTGCTGAGAAGAAGTGCCGCAACAAACTCAACAGTTAGCCTTTTTTAAAATATATAATACAATACAATAATATCGTTTTAAAAGCGCAAGCGAGCAGACTATCATGTCCATGTAATATTGTCATCCATATAATCTTGTACTTTATAATAACCTTTTGACATTAGAATGGACTTAATGCGAGATTTAAATCTATGTATAGGTAGATCAACAATATTTTGCGGTATTTTGTTAAACATTTTTACACTTTGTCCTATGAATGAGTTACCAGTTTTACGAAGCCTGAGATTGGAAACAGCAAGTTTGCTCTTAATTCTAGTGTTGAACTGATGAAGATCTGAGTTTTTACTATATAAATGTATATTCTTACGTACAACCATAATGCAGTCAAATATGTACTGTGATGCCACAGTTAGGATGTTAATTTCTTTAAATAATTCTCTAAGTGATTCGCGAGATTTAAGTCCATATATAGAACGGATCGCCCTCTTCTGTAATACAAAAATAGTTTGTATGTCAGAAGCTGATCCCCATAGGAGCAAACCATATGACATAACACTATGGAAGTAACTAAAATAAACAAGTCTCGCCGTTTCAATATCAGTGAGTTGCCTAATTTTTTTAACTGCATATGCAGCTGAACTGAGTCTTCCTGCCAGGGCTTCTATATGAGGAGCCCACTGTAACTTGGAATCCACAGTAATCCCTAAAAAGGTCGTAGACTCAACAAGCTCAATGTGTTCACCATTCATAATTATATTAGTATTTACTTGCCTCACATTAGGCATCGTGAATTTAATACATTTTGTTTTATTAGAATTTAAAAGTAAATTATTTGTGTTAAACCAATGCAATACCTGCGAGAGAGCATTATTTACTTCGTCAGATACTTGCTTATGTCTGTCAGTTTTAAAAATTAGAGAAGTGTCATCCGCAAACAATACCGTCTCACATAAGCCTTCAGCAAAATAAGGAAGGTCATTTATATATATTAAAAACAGCAATGGTCCCAATATAGAGCCCTGGGGCACTCCCATACGTAGTAAGGCGCCAGAAGAATCAATTCCGTTAATAACAACTTTTTGAATTCTGTCAGTTAGATAGGACTCTAACAAACTTAAAGCAACATTCGAGACGCCATAATGCCGCAACTTCAGAAGTAAGATTTCATGATTAACGCAATCGAATGCCTTAGATAAATCACAGAAAACACCCACTGCATCCTGCTTATTTTCCCAAGCACCAAATATATGTTTCATCAGCGCCACTCCTGCATCAGTAGTGGACTTACCTTTTGTAAAACCAAATTGCTTTTTATGCAATAACTCATTTTCCTTAAAGTGAAATACTAATTGGTTAAAAATTATTTTTTCAAAGATCTTACTAAGCGCTGGTAAAACAGAAATAGGTCTAAAATTGGATGGGTCACTTCTTTCACCAGACTTAAATAAAGGAACAATCTTACTGTATTTCATCAAATTTGGAAACTGACCTATATCTACACACTCATTAAATATGATTGCTAAATGTGAGGCAATGGTGGGTATAATGGTTCTTAATACCACTACTGAAATTCCCCACAAATCCTCTGTCTTTTTTAAGTTAAGTTCGTTAAAAGTTTCTAAAATCGTTATATAATCAATATGGCTAAATTTAAAATTGTTGAAACATTCATCCACATTTGCTTTGAGAAGAGATTCAGCTGCAAGCGGACAAGAATTTATTTTACTTGTTGTTATTAAAGGTATATTGGAAAAATAAGTTTCAAATGCTGCGGCTACCTCTGCGTCAGAACTAAGACAATCACCCTGTGTCTGGTGTGTTACGTGAATTGAAATGATTTTATTTTAAATACGACACCACTCTTCTATCATGGATCCTTTGTTATTCTTAATATAGTTTATCCATCCAATCGACAACCTGATCCGTGATCGGATACAATTTGAGGTTGGAACTCTCCATTATTATTCGTACATATGAATATTGGACAGAATAGTAACGTGAACTGTGTCATGTCTATATTCATCATGTCGTCCAAAGCGTGTCCAGCGACGGCGACTCCTAAAATGTTTAGTTTGGATTTCTATATTATCAAATATTCATCACAGATATGTTTCTCCCGGGTATGCACCGATCCCTTGGTTCAGAAGTCATCGCTCACAATTGAGCCACCGGACCAGTCTAATGAACGATCAGTTTAATGACGATCTTTCGAAATCACTCGGGAATAGGGCAATTCTGCCAAAGCGTCAGGCCTGTTTAGCTATTCATTGGCGCGGTCCGCAGTTTTAAGTGTCTCAATGAGTCGGACATCGCGTGTCGGCGCGACCCTGCCTTATCCCGCATCTGTATGCGCCCGCGCCCGTTTCCAATTGCCTGAATTAGCATACTTATGCGAGGCGCCGCCGAATTCGCTTGTATCGCCACGCTCAAAGGAACGCCGCGCAGCGACGCATTCCCGACCTTACCCCACACTTCTTAACGCTCAAATTGACCTTAATTGCCAAGAATCACTCTTATAAAGCTGATGATCGTTAGTAAAGGACTTTCCGCCTTGAAGACGTAGATTTACAAACCATTTTTGGCTGACAGATTCGCTGTAAAGGCGTAGATATTAGGAGCGTCAGGCGTCGCACTTTGACCCGGCGTAATGGAGGCAAATTGATCGCGGAGGCAAATTTTTCAACTCATTATCCGATACGGGATGAGCGTGAGATGATCGAGCGGTAGTTCATTCGCCTTTAGCAATTTCAACAACATTACCGGTTGATTGGTTTTTGAAACAACGTGTCTGTCACGACGCGCTTCTATTCTGTGTAAATTCCGTCGGGTTAAACGCTTAAGATTGATGCTGTGTAAGTATATCTTGTTTGGTACTACACTACTTAGTTCCATTTCGAGACTTAAGTGTTTAATCTGTTACGTGTTTGTAATTGTAAATGGATTTAAAAGGAAACGGTGTACTTGTTAAGTAGGTACTACCACGAAGGGTATGGGAGGAAAAGAAGCATCATTAATTCTTTCTAATGAGCTGTAAGTAAGGTGAATTTAGCGTGACATCATTTAGTGTGAATCGTGTATCTAACACGTGGATGTTATTTGTCTTAATTAGTCTGAAAAACTGCCATTATTTGCAGAAATATGCCATGATGGTAGTGAAAAATCTTACAAATTGCTACGCCGAGCATCCGTCATTTAATTAAGGAGCCATTGTGGTACGTACAATCGTTCGGGAACACTTTATAAGAGCAATTAAGTGGTAATAACCGAGTTAGTTGCTTTTATTAACTATAAAGTATGTAATAATGTATCTATAAAGCGACAGTTGCGCAATCTTGGACGGCGACAAAAACTAAACGATTCTCCTCATTGGAAATTAGGAATAACGGCTCACTCTTATGGTGGCACAATCACTTATGTCAGATAAGATTTTCCTCTTATGGTGTCACAGATCACTCAATTATTGCTGCACCATTATTCTGACACCATGTTTGTTTGTATCTGGAATATATATGAGTAGTCTGCCACAAACCACATATCTACGAGTACAACAGATGTTGTTTCATTTACAACAATATTAAATTTAATGAATAATCTATAAATATCGTTTAATTTGTGCTTGTGATTAATTCATAAACTATTGGTTTCTTAATTTTGTTTCCCACTGATAGAGTGACCATCAAAATTATAAGTCTATCCTAGCAGACATAGAACCTTAAAATTGAGCATAATTTTCTTGTCTTGAGATATTATGTCTAGCAGTGGACGTTTGCAGGCCAATGATGATAATGACGAAACTACAAGTCAAAGAAAAATTATAATATTTTACAATTTCGACCCCGTATACATATACCTGCACAAATGTACTACCAGACAGACAATGTCAGCATTCAGTGCCATGTCGTGCAATAAATTTAAGTTAAAATAAAATGAAAGTAAGGATGTTTGTGTCACTCAGTACCTAAGGATGCCTTTTTAATTGATGTGCATTGCATAGAGATCGAACATAGGTACTGCGTTTATCCTGACCCTTGACCTTTACGTGTCCACAACTTTTTGCCTCTCTTTTTGCGCTAAGTACTCCATTGCGCTGCACTTTCACCTAATTAGCGTTCATAGCTAGGCTTGTTGCCTTCAACACGGCAAGTAATACACCTTATCTCTTACAGAATAAGGGACAAAGTTGTTCTGGCAGATGCATTGCAACTTTTGTTAGCTACTGGGAACAAAGCTCTAATTTGGCCTCAGTAATTCATAACGTGGCGTAGTTTGACATGCTTGCATTCTGTAATGAGCTCCCTTCACCGTTATTATCGGTATACGAATACAGCCAAGTAGTTATTGCATTTCTTTGACATTTAGTTTTGTAGCCGAACGGGTATGGCTGTTATGAAATTTCTTTGGCATTTAAACGACGATGCCTAAACCTACTTATTACTTCGAAAGAAAGTAAAGTTTGTTTTCAATGTAATCGATCGTGTCTACTCATAAATGAATGAGCCAGCGCACCATGGTTATTATACGATTACATACTGCTTGTAGATCAATACGATTAACTGCCGAACACGTCCTAAATGTTTCAAGTATTTTTTTAAACTTATAATTGTCTATTTTTTTCTTACAATCCGCCTCATTCTAAGTAATGTTAAGACCTACGATAAGTGCCTTTTCTTTTTCGATGGTGTTACATATTCTGACTAATATGACTGTATCCGCTGCCTGATTTGGTAATAACATTCGTGTAATGAACATTTTTGTTTGTTCCATGTCTGGATCTATGTTCGACGAATGTGTGTTCCGGGTGGGAAAGGGTTCCGACCCTTGCCTCAGAAGGCAGGAGACACTAGGTACCAAATGAGCCATCGGTGCAGTACTACTACTATTGTAATTCAAATACCAGTATGAAAGAATGAGGATTAGACCAATCATATCATACTAAATACTGCGTATTGAGATGTCATTGTCGTTTAAATACCTTGTTCAAAATATTTTAGCCCTTATAATTTGCAAGCTAATAAAATACGCAATTTACTACTGTATTAAATATAGAGGACACCTAACATACTTATAAACAGTGACTATCAATTTATTGCGTACTATTACAACATGCATATTGCATAAATATTATTTATCTAAGCATTTATTTAAATTGTCGATAGAGACATCTTCACATTAGTCTACTTGCATGTTTATATCGCCTATATAAATAGGTACATCATCATTAATATACTTAATAGCTTTATGATTGTTACATAACGTAAAGTTTTTATGTAAAGAGAATTTTTTTATTCAAATGTTCATTTATTTGTTTGCAGCTTATTATAATATAAATACAACAAATTTCGAAACACCTGTTTACTTTTTATTAATATAGCGTCATTAGAATGTCTTACTCCACATAAAACGTGGGGTCAATCGATTTAAATGTTATCGAGCGTTATTTAATACTTAATAACACCATTTTCAAATAGATGAATAATAAATTGTGGCGAACATTAACGCCGCTTAACATATAATAAAACTTGGTATAACATTTAGCTAGTTTTTTTGTGAAACAATTTAACAGGAATAAATAAATGTCACGCGCCCATAGCTAATATATTTGAAATGTCAAAGTGAAATGGAAGAAATTCAACAATACCGTTTGTTGTCGTAACTATAATGTAGGTATAATTAAAACCAATTGCATTGCAATTGCTATAGTAAACTTATCGATCGGTTAAATGTCACTAAAGTTCGCTTATAATCATTTTTATGTGAGTAATTTTTTTATTAATTTTGTCTAGTCAATTTAGGCATATAAATAAAAATACTGTCGAACATGTGCATCTTGTGAAATGAGATAATATAAAATGTTATAAGTAATGGGGGCCCTTAAATATGAAGTGTAACAATTTGTTCGTGCGATATAAATTATGAAATGAAGGTGACATCTGTTTAAAAGTTTACTTTTTTTATTAGACCAGTCTCTATAATATCCCTGCCTGATAGATTAGATACTTATTTCACAGTACGAACGCCCAAACTGTGGAACTATTTGCCGGTTTTCCAAGAAATGATGTCCGCTCTCGGGACTGGTTTGTGCTGATATTCGCTAACAGTCTGGTGGTGAATTGTTTGCAGTCAAGCGCAAACCGATTTAGAATA
Organism: Conogethes punctiferalis; assembly: GCA_031163375.1. Lineage (NCBI taxonomy): Eukaryota > Metazoa > Arthropoda > Insecta > Lepidoptera > Crambidae > Conogethes > Conogethes punctiferalis. The sequence continues at coordinate 4,459,156 of CM062077.1, read as the reverse complement.
AAATAAAACTTTTGTCAATAACTTCACAAAGCAATCGCATTTTAAACAAAATAGTAAATCTAATGCATTGCTGCCGGAGTAGGCGAATTGGCCACTGAGAAGCAGATACAGCTTCTCACGGTAGGCCGTTATTTGCTTCTCAGTGGTTCTCAGTAGACATTGCTGAGTCTATAAGCAGTAGTACCGAAACACGAAAGACCACAACTCGTCTTTACTTTAATCATCAGCTTCGTTTCTTCATCATCATCACTTCCATTTCGTAGTCCACCAGGCGCGGATCTAGAACTCAAAATAGTGGTCACCCACAACCTATTTTGAGGTGTGAACCTACCCGAAAATCAGCCAAGTCGAGCCTGAGTACTAATTCGCTCATGAGTGATTGTGAACTTTGGAATTTGATCATTTCCTTTCTTCCGCGCATTAGGACTTTGGTCTTAGCAATAGAAATAAACTTTGGAAGAAGTCCGGACCGTACTACGTAAAATAAAAGAGTCAATAGAAAATTGAGACGTCACAAGCTTATTAAGATTGTGGTGGATGCCCACAACCATCGTGCCCACAACGGTGGATCTGATTGTAGTCCACATAGAACTCTCCAACAGTTCGTCTGATACTTCTCGCAATAAAAAAAATATCGCAACAATCAGTAAAGTCGAAACACGTAAATCGAGCTACACGTCTGGTACCGATCGGACGGGCGCATTCTTAGGGCTGATTGTCCCGGCAGGGGTCGCAGCCACCCTCGCCATTGTGCACTCCGCGTTGCCAATGGAAACTGCACGCTCTGTACACCCAGCTTATATTTTAGCGATACAGTTGTCCATTGTAACTTTTAACTAGGATACAAAATGTAAAAATGTTAAGTTACCAATACTATTAACGCTACATCTGACATATTGGTCTCAGACACAGTACAAATATTTGTGTGCATGAACAGAACATGTCTGTTTGTATTGGTCTGGATGTTTGCTTCGCGCATTATGTATTTATTTACAAAGCGAAGTACCTCCGTAAATTTATCACTTGTCTTGAAGCCAAAGTACAAGTTTCGGTTTAGTTTGGGGCTAAATGGCGCTGTGTGGCCTAGCGTGGCATCATCATCTTCTATCGCAGTCTATCGCTGGACATAAGCCTGTCCAGTTGTTCGCCACTTTGGTCAAACATCGGGAAGCGTTGGGTGGGTTACATTATTGTCATTTTAGTAAGAATCTAAGATAATGGATCTGAAATACCGGAAGCGAAGCGACGGCGGGTCAGTATGAAGGATATTTACATTTTCATTTTTTTATAGTAGCTCGACATAATGGCTTCCCTACGCCTGATGGAAAGCGAAAGAGAAGCCCAAGTCGCTATGACAACGGGCAAGTAGCTGGTCAGTTGCCTGTCAGTTGCCACCGCCATGCCGGCCCAACCCTGACCCGTCTCTGGCTTCGTAAACCCTATTCACCGGCAGAAAGACGACCTGGAGGTCATTTGGCTGCGGTATTCTATAGGGTGGAGGTCCTTCCCCGGACGGGCGGCTCAATTCGAGCGAAGATTCGGTATGCCTTGCCTCTCTTCATTATTATTTTACAGGCCATGGCGGTGCCAACTGAGAAGAGATTGATCACTAGTCCGTTACCGCAACAACTTAGGCTTCTTTCGCTCTCCATCTCTCCTTTCGGACGAGGAGCCACAATACTCCGTCATTATAAAAAAAACATCAACAGTGACACGCTGTTATTGTACCATACCAAACTAGGTAGGACTGCCATGTCTCGTGTAATTGTGTACTTTGTCATGTTCCATTATAACGATTGGCCTGTCATCCAATCGCGGTGGCGTACCAGAGGCTGTTTGCTCTTGAAGTTTGCAGTACCCCCTCCCCCCTCGGGCCACAATTTAATTACCAAATGGAGCGTTTTTTTGCGATCCGTGGACATAGTACACAGAGGATCGGTGTGTGATGTCGCACGCTGACTGTACACATAGGGGGACCCCACCCGTAAACCGGCTTTTTGGGTTTATTATAGCGTGAGAAATAGTAATTTTAATGTGTTGATTGGTCGTAATAATCAGGGCCTGAAGAGTTCGGGCCTTCCAAGCAGAACCCGATCTGCAGTTTTGACCTGCCTAGACCATGAATATGCGCCGACATGCCTGTCCTCTGCTATCTATCTTGTTATTAGCTTAAAGGTCCAATCAAGTGACGTTTCGATGGTGTTGAAATAATCGTGGTCATTAAGATAACAGGAAAGACGCGGACTTGTAGATCTTCTACTACCCTCACATTGTCACTTTTTGATCAATTCGACCCCCAAGGGGATAAAAAGGAGATGAAACTTTGTCAATTTTTAAGCGATTGGGCCGAGACTTTGCATGCATAAAGCTACTATGACGTAGGTATCCTTAATGCGAGCGAAGCCGAGAGCAAAAGCTAGTCAATTGTAATACTTTTCTGCCATAAGTATCCTCGCTTCAAAAATACAAAAAAAAACAGACGCATTGAGTTGTAACTCTGTACGGACACGAGCCTGGAGTCCGGGGTCCGGTGACCGGCCCCTCGTTATTTTAAACAGTTCGTAACGAGCGCTGCGGCCACCCCTAATGAGAGGAACTTTCAACTGATGTTTGCCTTAGGCGGACTTTGGTATCCTCCTTGAATTTTCTTTGATTTGAACGTGTGTCATACTAGCTATTGTTAGACAATTACGTAGAAATGTGCAGTTTTATGTATAGACATTTCTTTGTGGATCCTTTGAGGAGATTTGTGGATCTTTTAGAAGTTTATACGTCTCTTTCCAATTACGATGAGGTATAAGGTTCCAGGTTTTTAAAGACAAGACGTTGTTAAAAAGCTGTATTTTAAAATTAACACGCTTATGTTTGATGTCGTCTGATATTTACAGACGGCATCAAATGCATTAACTTCTTACTTAACTTGACCAAACTTAGATTTCCAGGCACAATCCTTAAATTGAATTTCGATTTAAAAGGACATTTGGTTTTAGGGTCTTAACTTTTGCTTTGAAAAAAAAAAATGGAATAAAAAGGTTTATAAATAACGTATTTATGGTACCTACGTTACCACACATTACGTTATAAATCTCCCAAGTCAAATGTTTGTTTTAAAAGACAACATTTACAAGGGTAATAAATGCTATTATTACGCTCTGCCGCCAATGAATTCTATCTCTAAAGAGAACATACTAAAATATATATTTAAGCACAATGCAGGTGTATAATTATAATCCGAAAAGACGATTAAAAATATAATTATCGGTTTGACTAGCTCAAGTTTCCGATGCACATTGCACGGGTGTAATTTCGCCAACTTCCTGCCTCCATCTAGCTAGGTCTTTTTACCGAGTTTTGCGTCTGTGAGAGCTTAATTTTGTAAAGGTGCGCCATGGGTTACCACACGCTCCATTTAGAACCAAAACATTCCTACAATTTGCATGCATAACAATCAAACATAAAACGTCTCAGAAAGATGACGAGCATACATCAGTAAGTACATGAAACAATGCGTCTGATTGGCTTATGCAAAACGCACAGATAAATATTCGCGACGCACGCTCACCCTGTCAACGAATCAAACGGCCTCTCGCGATATGACACTTTAAAACGCCTCGCGACCGTTCTGCGCAAGACCGTACGCAAATCGCGGGCCAATGGGAGCCCTCCGTTCGCGTATGTAAATGTACGATATTCAAATCAGTTTAAAATCAGAACGCGCATGCACGTGCGGCCGTTTTTTATTGGCGGTTTATGCAAAGGGTTCTTTTTGAGAGGTGTTTTGGCGTGTGCGGGGTCGCTCTCGAAGGGTTGGGAACCCTTCCGTAACCCTTTTTTGGTTGCAGCTGTTTTTTAGGGTTTAGTCAGTGGCACACGACGTAGCATTGTGACGTATTTTTTGCGCTGGCGTGCTTCTGGCACGGAACCGTATCGTTTAGTTATCGCTAAGAACACCTGGCAGTTTGAATAAGCTATTTTTTAAGAATGATCATTAAAAGTGTTTTCTCTTCCAAACAAATCCTAGTAACATATAATTTTTGTGGACAAAAAATGGTGACCATTTTTGGATTACAAAAGATTTGGAAAAGAAGGTTTGTGATTATGAAATTATCATTTGATACCTACTTTATGTAATTTTTTGTGTTTAATTATAGGTGAATTGAGTATTTGACATTTCAAAGTATATTAGCGCTTCTATCTGTGAATACATACGCAATGGCCCTCATTCAGTGTCGCACCCATACCATGAATAGATCCGTCATTAAACTAATTGTTGCCACAACAAGCGATATCAATATCAACCCTGTCAGCGGCGTGTATCCAGTGCTAATGGAGGAAATTGACATCCGCTGTCATCGCGACGCGCCCGACGCGGCACGTGTGTGCAACGTACGTACGACACTTTACCACTCCTTACCTTGATATGCACATAAAGAATGGGCCAAAAATTGTTACTTGGTTTTATCCATAAAAAAGAAATATTTGGAGTGGAGGTGGAATGAGGTCATCGTGAATGCTTTTTTTTATATAAAAAAAATATTGACATACCCTTTTCTTGCAAATAAAATTTATTCTATTCTATCCAAAAACACTTGACATCGACATTACAAGCAGTACAGTCCACATAGCTCATTTTTCTTCTGGGTCTTAGCGTTTACCGGCCCAGTGCCAGGGTCCGCTTGCTCAATTTCCGTCATGTCGCCCAATCTTTGGCATCCTCCGGTGGTGATTGTTACTGCCATTTCCGCTTTTATGACCCGAGCTAGCCCCCTTAATGATGCACCTCTCTCCTGCTTACCTATTGACCAACTCGAGCCCAGCACGCTCAAAGCCAGTTTTGAATCTATAAGAGTGAAAGACAGATACTGCACCTATGTTCGCCTATACACTAAAGTCTTAAAGACTCAAAGCTAAAACTCAAATACAGTTCGACCAATTTAATCTAGTGACGCGGGGGTGTGTAAGCCAAGTTCCAACCAATAGCACTGCGACTCATACGTAATATTACATTCCCTTTTCTACTTTCTTTATTGTAAATGAGCAAATTAAGGGATAGCTTAACGTGTTAACATAAAAAAAGACATTTGAAACCACTCGATCGCTTTCTTGCTGACCCTCCTACAAAAACGTCTACTGAAAATATAATATAGTTCTTGTATGTGGCCGAATGGTAAACATGGGAAAATGTGTTTTTTTGACGACAACGCGATACAACGCAAATACCGGACGGACCGACACACGACTGATTTTTGTCATGTTTGCTTTCACTTACGTCGTGTTTGCCGGAAATGTTTTAGATACGCCTTTTTTGTACATAGCCGGCTCAAGTTTCAGCGGATACTGTTTTGCTGAATATCAGCAGCATATCCATTATGATATTGTATATGTTTATCTAGTACTAGCTTTCCTCCTGCATCATAAAACATTTTAGCTGGGTTGTTTTCTCTAGCTCTCGCACGATATTGCAAATCTTTTGAACATAATATCTTTTAAAACGTAAACCTTTGTATAAAAGTTTCTCAACAAAGAACGATTCGAATTTTTATTAATATGATTTCTATTCTTCTTTGTAAATGCTAGTTATTTAATCTGGAGCTAAGATAATATCTAATTAAGTATCACTAATTTATCCAGGGAGACTATTTTGAAACCGAATTGAACTGTGCTCAATAAAACAACATTTTAAAAATTTACTTTAACTTTGCCAGACAATTGCCAATATGTACCAAAATTAATATTTACAATCCATTAATAAGAAAGTAGGAGTGAAAAACAATCGAAGACCAAAATTACACATTCATAATGTATAAACACAACGCCACCCCATTGTCTGCTCGTTTATTACCCCCGCGGGGGGCGAGCCGGGAGATGTGGGGGGCAACCCTTTTCCCCGCGCCATCCATCACAGAGACCAGAATGTATTTTAATCCAGTGCCCGCCCGCCGGTTCATGAAACGTGAAAAATGATCACCGCTGGGACTCAGCTGATTGCGCCAGTGACTTGGACTTGTGGCTACTTTCATGATGAACTGGAAAATAATGTGTACCTACTTACGCTCTATTGAAATAAAAGTAGATATATGTAGTTTTTAAGGCTCTATTATCGCTCTTAGGCAGACGTGGGTCGATCTGTTTGGAAGGTGAACTTAGAAGAACTGCTGGCATTGGCATGATGTTGGAAGCCTCCGGGCTTACATTTCTCTATTCCGATAGAGAAATGTAAGCTTCAGCTTGGTTCGGGAATCAATGATGCTATGCGGCCCAGTGCGGCAAACTATATTATACTTGGACATTACTATACTTTTAGAGTCATTACCATTATATGTATTGCTATTTGAGAGAAACTAAAGTCCCGTTTACACGTGTTAAAATTTAACCAATAAAGCGAATTCTTTTGTTACTTACTGCCACATAGCAAACATTATCCAATCAAACTAAAACAGTAACTCAATAGCAAAATGTAATTACGGGCTATTTTCCTTATTGTTTACATTCCTTGTCATCTCACAATGGGAGTTGTCAAAGGGGGGACTTGTACGTCGGAGTGTTTTCCCCAAAGACGCTCTGTATTCCATCCGGCCGTGTCTAAGGTGGATGCTGCTAGTTTTATAGTTTGAAGCGTTCCCTTGAGCCTGCGCCCCTGTCATTAATCATACACAAATTGTTGCTGACTTGTCGCCCGATAGCCGAAGGCGCCAGTCACGGCCGCGAAACGCCAGGCTGGCAGTTTGAATAGATGAATGATAAACTGAGTGTGATGATTGATCGAATACGGGCTAAATGTTGCGGAATTTTGTGGACCCCTTTGATGGAGTCGGTTATAGACTTGTGATAAATGCTACAGTCACCTCCTTGTGAGGAGTTTCATAACCCACATAGTTATAGTGTCACAAGAATCTGCTCTTGTAGATAAAATCCAACCCATAGAGATTCTGAAGTTTTGAGAAACCTTTTCTTTTCAAACCATCACAGGTTGACACGTTTGACGCCTATTGTATCTCCCAACTTCAATTGGGTTGCGCGTTCTCCTTGAAATAAGCGCTAGAAAATACATTCAGAACTCGTATTCTTGGTCAAATTGGTCGCGTGCGCTGACAGACTTTTCTTTGATCTTCCGGTCTGCTTGCACGAAAGAAGTCCTAATTCCTAAGAAATCAAATTTCTTACTCGGGGAAACCGTTCGAGAATAAGCTTACTATGAAGTACTCATACTTTCTAGATGCCATTTTTCCGAAGAACGAGTTCCATAGATTCATACGAGCTGAAAGATGGTTTTAGTACCAGTCACAGTTAGATATTTTGCAAAAGGATATTAATAAGCGTAGTACTGTATTAATAAATATATTAAGCATACTGTGGTCAGCAACATCTTGGCCGGTCCACTTGTGTGTCTTGTCTCTACACAAAGAAACAATTTTTCTGTGTCGAAACATCGCTGAAGAGATGTGATAATCGCGTCGATCGCTATCCAATCCAGCATAAGTTGAATGTTTTATTGGGGCGATCGTATCGGCGGATTACTAAAACATCTGTCGCGGAAAATTCTCTTCTCTCATTCCACCGCTGAGGGTAGATACCGGAGAAAAAACTGCAATAACGCGGTGTCATAACAAAGAAGAGCGGCGTCCGATAATACTATGATTAATACCGAGCGTTATCTCGAGAGTGCAGCCGGAGGAACCGACCTCCGACCCTCTAACGATCTACTGTTTCTCCCCGTTGAGGCGGAACGCGACTTTGCTGCTTAGGGATACGGTTGAATATGGTTTGTGTTCGGGAAAGTTGGAGGTAGTCTTGAGTCCCAGCATGAGAGTTACGGATTTCGCATAATGCATATTATATTCGTGAGGGTGGCAGCCGGAGGGTAGCGCGGGGAGTGCCGCGTGACCGCACGTCTTTTGCACGCGACAAGCTCTCGACATTTTTTTATTATTATTGCGCTTCGATGGAATTTATACCCGCAAAGGGTCCTAATAGAATGGCCGGTACGCTCGTTTGGGCGATTTTGAATATGATTTTTAAATCAAGTAATGGAGTGTGGGTTGTCCTTTCGGCGGTTACTTTGGAAGGGGATGTTTTATGAAATTTTGTTTTGAACTCCACCCACTAATTGCATTTGTTATTGTAAAACAGATTTAGGGTTGTTTTGTTAATTATGTCTTTTTGTAGAGATATAAGATATTTTATTATGAATAATATGTATTTATTTATTTACAATAAAAGTATCTACATAAGTTTATCAGTTGTCTAGTACCCATAGTACCTACAAGCTTCGGTTTGGGGCTAGATGGTGATGTGTGGCCCAGCGTAGCATGTCAAGACATGCTACGCTGGGCCAATTGACAAATAAATAGCCCTTTAATTTGGTTATTTTACCATTTTACCATAAACCCCTAAATATGTTTTGGTTTTCACTTGACACTGTAGGATAGTAGGTAGGTAATTAATCTACACTAATATTATAAAGAGGAAAACTTTGTTTGTTTGGTTGTAATGAATAGGCTCAAAAACTACTGGACCGTTTTTAAAAATTCTTTCACCATTCGAAAGCTACATTATCCACGAGTAACATAGGCACAATTTTATTTTGGAAAAAAAAACTTTACGCGGACGAAGTCGCGGGCGGAAAGCTAGTATTTTATATTGTGCAATAGTACCTATATTTATGTAGTGAAGAACAACGAAAAGAGTTTGTGATCAGAGAGATAAGTCTCCATACTGTCTGGCAAAGAAACACTGATTTTTGATGTGTGTTTACCAAAAATTCATATCAAATTGATTTATCGCATTACCTATGAATGTCGCATGTGTGTAAAAACGCTTTATTTTTACTGTTTCTTTGCTTACACAATATCTCATGCTACAAAATGGAGTATAGTTAGTATTGTCTACACCTAGTTCAGTTTCGTTTTGAGATCGCCATATCTCCCGGCCCGGCCCAGAACACAATTAGTGGGTATAATTAATTTCGCGGGCGGCTGCGTACGAATTAAACAAACGATTAATAGTAGAGCAATAAGGGATGTTAATCTTACCCTTCAGGAGCAGGTGTGCGCCAATATTGGGTCGTGGGGCGCATTATCAATTATTAGTGGGGTAATATGAGAAATATCAGGCGAGAGTGCAGTTAGGGGGGTGCAATTATACCGCGGCACCCCCCCTTTTCGCCCCATCTCCGCGGCTGCTTTCTTTCACCCCCTACCCCCGCTGTCGTATGCACTCATATTTAAAAGTAACTTAGTGGGGGATGTAAGAAACAGATAGGTATATAGATGATACAGATGTTGCGTTTGAGAATGAGATCTTAACGAAATGAAATTCTCATGTTATGTTGTACTTAAATCATAAATATCTTGACTACGTCATGTAATAAACATTGTGTTCGTGGATTTCTTTATGTGGTATTAAATGCACGATCGTTTTCTTATTTTGCTTCAAATCATTTGAAGGTCTTGTGCTAAATAAAATTAAAATTTGTTTCCACGATAGAGTAAACTAACTGTAATTGTATTATAACTAATTTAATAACATACTGCCTCTAGTAATTAATTTCTCATATATTTATGCTTGATTTTTTATTGTCCGTAGGTAGACCGGCTTTCGGAAATCAAGATGAATCGGATAGAAATATTCAAAGTTACTTATCCTGCAAAATTTCAAGACAACGGATGAAGTCAGATGAAGGTTTTATTGTAAGTTAGATAATTATTTTTAATTGCACTAGACATTTTACACAAACCATAGGTCTTAAACTAAGATTTTCCCTTATGCTATGAGTACTCCCGGAACACCTAGACGCGACATAACTTAGAAAATTTCATTTTTTAAATTATTACCCCGACCTGGATTCTAACCCGGAACCTTACATCCCATACACGTCTGATTAATTATTAACTAATTAGTTTCAGATGCAGCAATTCAACCATAACTGATCGACCCTTTAAATTCGTCATTTCTAAACGACCACTATTATAACAGGTAGATACGATATTTTCGATTTATGTCTGTAAGTATTTTATTTTTGTATACACGGGTGTTTCATCTGCTTTCAGATGTAGCTGTGGCAGAATCCTGGGCGAGCGTCGCCAGCAACAGTTTTTTAAAAGAGCTACAAACGTGTATTTAAAGGTAGATGTTAGATTTTTTGATATTTGCATAAAATAAGAGAGGTTGGGTATAGCGAAGCTTCGCTCGAATTAAGCTGCCCGTCCGGGGAAGGACCTCCACCCTATAGAATACCACAGCCAAATGACCTCCGGGTCGTGTTTCTGCTGGTGAGTAGGGTTTTCGGAGCTCGTGGGGGGTTAGGGTTGGGCCGGCATTGTAGTGGCAACTGACAGGTAACTGACCAGTTACTTGCCAGTTGTCACAGCGACTTGGGCTTCCCTTTCGCTTTCCATCAGGCGTAGGGAAGTCATTATGTCGAGCTACTATAAAAAAAATGATTGGCAAGTACATATGCTGTAAAATTATTTGATATTGATTAGTATAATGCATGTTCATTCCATATGTATTTTATTGTCCATCTACCACCATCAATTCATAAGCCAGGATCATAACATTTTTTTAAATAGTACTACAACTTAATGTCCTCTCGTCGTCACCAGATGGCAAGCAAAAGAGAGGCCCAAGTCGTTGAACGGGCAAGAAATCAAATCATGTCCCGATCGGATACGGATCCCAAAACGCGACCAAAGTCACATCTCGGATACACAAAATGCGAGTCAAAACAGTCAATTTACGTAAAACGACATTTTTTTTCTACGTTCCACAGCTCGCTCGCTACGAAGTCACGCGAACGCTACGTGCCGACTACGGTGCTACGGACTACGAACGTCGCAGGTGTGAAACTATGAATACATAATTGAGTGGTAGTTCAGTCCTAAGTTTTATTTATGTTGTGATTTGTATGTGTTCGTTTGATTAAATGTTGTTGGTGTAGTTATGGGTTTTATTTGGCATGTCCTGTAGTTGTATTTGTAGTTTTTTATGGTAGTGGAGTGAGCAAGATTACTCGTATAAACCGATAGATGCATCACGTCACACTGTTACAGCTGTATTTTATCAATTTATAATTATTTTATTGACTTAAATACATCAAACTATTATTGACTTAGATTTGTGTACACCCCTGAAAGTTATCTGACGACAAGGTGGGTAACGATAAAATTGCTTAATTTTTGCTAATTTGTACATATTAAATTATGAAAATTTTGGTAATTTTATCGTGAAGTCTTAAAATTGTTGTGAGCTAATAGCCACATATGAACACTAACCACCTAGTCTCAAACTAAGTCTTACTTTGTGCTATTATTACTTCATAATAATATCTCGAAACATCTTTTAGAACATCAAATCCAGAAATTCGAGTAAATTTTAAGCTTATATTCTTTGTGCATCGAAAATCTAACCGTACCCCCTTGATCTAGGCCATAGCCTGGCTTCCCGACACTTGATGTAGAGCGAAAAAAAGCCCAAGTCGTGGAGACAAATGGCGGATTTTACACGTTGCGTCACCAATGTCTTCAAATATAAACATTCATCAGCCATATTCATTTACACCGTCAGCTAGTCCAAAGTCATTAACCCAGCAAAAAGTCCTATTCAAATCTATTACAAAGCGAATCCCAGGAACTCATCGCGTAGTTAACTCGCAGACGAACTCAGACCATTAGCCGCATCGATCGAGCAACATTTTAAAGCCGTATAACTCATATACTCGCACGTCTATACGTCTTTTCTTCGCTTCCCAAACGCGTGTAATGTCGCCTAGCGCTCTCTACTGCAAAGCGACCAGTGTCCCGAGACCCCGGGAAGGCTCCGACACTCCTTGTGTACGAGACGGAACAGTCGCGACGCGCGGGGAGTCAGAGCTCTTTCAACGTTGGTAATGGCTCGTACATATTTCTGCAATTGATTAGGCGGGGACGGTTGCTATGGCGACGGGCTGCACCGACCTCCCTCGGCCCTCCCGCCTCGCTGTACGCCATTTGCGACTTGAGAAACTATTGCTCTGTAGCTATGAATAATTTGCTCTTATTTGGGTATTGATTTTGTCTCTCATTTGGGTATTGATTTGGGCATTTGGCGGTACGGTGTAGCGTTGGGTAACAATTTGCGTTGCATATTTTTGGGAAGAATGATTTTGATGTTTTTGTCGTTTAGGTTATATTCATCATCATCATCAGCCTATTACAGTCCACTGCTGGACATAGGCCTCACCATTTGTTCGCTACACAGATTGATCGCAGGGCGTAGCGTCTCGCTCCGGTAACGCTGCTGCCCGTCATCGGTCTGTGGTATTTAGCTACACCTTCCATCGTGATGGCTATACCAACACCATTCGGTTGCCTAAGCCTCGTCTGTTATTCAGCAGGATGCACCACGGGCAGGTGACGGAGGCTAAGTGCGAAAAGATGACGGGTCGCTCCTTTCCAACCCTGTCTCTATACATAAAACCGTACCTATACTATTAATTGCGCGCACATTTGCTAAAGGTTCGTGATAAACAGTAAGTGACTATACCCGGGTGTCTCCTCGCGCATCAATCGCTATAACGGCGCCGTCTCCAGCCCGCAGCCAGTTTCAGTTAATTAGCAGCTGGAGGTTAATCCGCCGCCTAATTATTGCACCCTCCAGCTCCCGCCTAGTCTGGCTCGCGCTAGGGGTGGACGATTTATACTTGCGCCTGTTAACTGGTTGGCTGTCGCAGCTTCAATGTAGAATTAGTGTATTTTCGATTAAATGCCATCTAATTAAGTAAGTAAGCAGGAATTTTCATTTTGGCTGTGGCTGTGACTGTGGTGCAGCATTGCAGATCATTGGGATATTTTGCTTGCTTGCCAGCCTGTGTCCCAGTGAGGGACCTTTGCATGGCGACAGTTGATTGTTTATCGGTTGGTTCTATATGAGACAGAATATCACTGACTCGAAAAGAAGAATAAAAAAAATGCTATTTTGTCATAGCTGACGTGTTATAGGCCATTAGGAAGCGGGCTTGAATGTCACCTGATGGTAACTGATCACTTCAGCCTATAGACACAGCAACGCCGGGGGAGTCACAGGTGCGTTGCCAGCCCTTGAGAAATCTTTTCATGTTTAATGAGAGGTACGGCATAGCGAATCTTCGCTCGGATTGAGCCGCTCGTTCGGGTAAGGACCTCCACTCTATAGAATACTGCAACCAAATGACAGGTAACTGACCAGTTACTTGCCCATTGTCACAGCGATTTGGGCTTCTCTTTCGTTTTCCATCAGGCGTAGGGAAGCAATTATGTCGAGCTATTTAAAAAAAAACCCTTCGAAGCATCTTATTGGCCGGCATGGGGCTATGACAGGAGGCTTCTATGCTGTGATACTAATTAAAAACCCCAAAGCCGATAGCTATCAGGCTCGGTGGCTCATTTGGTAGTGACCTCTGCCCTCTGAGCCAAGGGTCGTGGGTTCGATTCCCGTACAAACATTTGTGTTCATAAACATGTCTGTGTGTATTGGTCTGGGTGTTTTCTATGTATAATGTGTATTTATTTACAAAAAAAAAGTATCTAAGTAAGTTTATCAGTTGTCTAGTACCCATAGTACAAGCTTCGGCTTAGTTTGGGGCTAGGTGTGGCCCAGCGTGGCATGTCTTGTCTTTGGGTATTTTATCATCTTACTAGGTCAGGCGACAACCCTACAAGCTACGACTAAGTCGGGTAAATTGATTCCTTGTAACGGCCTCGTGCGTGATTGTTGCAACATTTTAAACGTTCGTTTTATATCGTACCGACCTCTGAAGCCTTCTAAGACGGCTGTAAGAGGCTCTTTTATGCTTATGCTGCAGAAAGCTTAGCAACATTTTATTCCTTTACTAGCTATGCTCGCGACTCCGTCCGCGTGGAATAGTTATTTTTTCCCCGTTTTTTTTTACATTTTCCATTATTTCTTCGCTCCTAATATTTGCAGCGTGATGTTATATAGCCTAAAGCCTTCCTCGATAAATGGTCTATTCAACACAAAAAGAATTTTTCAATTCGGACCAGTAGTTCCTGAGATTAGCGCGTTCAAACAAACAAACAAACCCTTCAGCTTTATAATATTAGTATAGATAAAAGAGGTAGTTAGAATGAACAGGCTTTTTCTGCTACTCGAAGTCTTGCGCCTATTTTTTTTTTCTTCTTTGCGTGTCGATGACAAATAAAAAATCACACCTTTTGTGCCCAGTGCTCCGCCACTCTAATAGTACCCCCAACCGAGGACATAAACTCTGCTAGTGTTCAAGTCTCACCACACGCCTAACGGCAAATCAGATGAGACACGCTTTGCAGGGGGGTACCACGGTCGCAGGTCGAGTCGTACCCATCAGTGTATCTCCACCTGAACCTGGTTTTGGTACGGTCAACCTGAGTACGGAGTCTCTTTAAAAACTTCCAGGTTAGCCATGGCAACTCATCTGGATCCATTTGTGCAATGCATAGAGAAACCTATTTAGTTGTGCAGGTTCGTCCAGGAAACCCGCAAGTTTTAAAGCCTTCTGAAGATTTCACTAAGGAGAGAAATGTATCAGATTTCCTAAACTACGAAAAGTCAGTGGTGATACCTACATTACAGTTAGTGCTAAATAGTAACTTTTAAGCTTTCGCGTTGCATAATATAATAATATATAACTAGCGGGATTTAACGCGCATACCTTTTTTAAAAACCCGACGTTTCGGCCGTGTTACAACGACCGTGGTCACGGGAAGTACTGGTGCAGCGATGTTACTCCGTCTGCGCGGCAGAATATTTTTCTACCCGCACATTTTTGTTTCTCCAACCACCATCACAAATCACACTAACAGTGTCCACATTTTGACGAGAATTAACCGACTTCGCACTAAAAAGGGGGAGTGTTTTTGCAATCACTGGATTCCATGTTGAAGACAACTTTAAACCATCCTCACGATTAAAATTATTTGGGTGTTTCTTTATTTCAACCGCCTCACGTACAAGTCTCGAATGGTGATGACGTTCGGATGACAGTATTTGTGTCCGGTAAAAATCGAATCGGGTACCAATCACTGGATTGAGTTTTACCGGACACAAATACTGTCATCCGAACGTCATCACCATTCGAGACTTGTACGTGAGGCGGTTGAAATAAAGAAACACCCAAATAATTTCAATCGTGAGGATGGTTTAAAGTTGTCTACAACATGGAATCCAGTGATTGCAAAAACACTTCCCCTTTTTAGTGCGAAGTCGGTTAATTCTCGTCAAAATGTGGACACTGTTAGTGTGATTTGTGATGGTGGTTGGAGAAACAAAAATGTGCGGGTAGAAAAATATTCTGCCGCGCAGACGGAGTAACATCGCTGCACCAGTACTTCCCGTGACCACGGTCGTTGTAACACGGCCGAAACGTCGGGTTTTTAAAAAAGGTATGCGCGTTAAATCCCGCTAGTTATATATTATTATAGTGCTAAATACATATACATATACTAGCTGTGCTCGCGACTTCGTCCGCGTGGAATAGTTATTTTTTCCCCGTTTTTTTACATTTTCCATTATTTCTTCGCTCCTAATAGCTGCAGCGTGATGTTATATAGCCTAAAGCCTTCCTCGATAAATGGTCTATTCAACACAAAAAGATTTTTTAAATTCGGACCAGTAGTTCCTGAGATTAGCGCCGTTCAAACAAACAAACAAACTCTTCAGCTTTATAATATTAGTTAAGATATAAAAAATGTATATGTTCTTTCATGTTACGTGAGTAACTACCTGAATTCTATGTCTATCAGCTGATTTTAATTAAGTTTAATGGGATACGGTTCTAAGTTGGATAGAACCTCCATTAGAGACAGTATAAACCTTGTTGTCTCACGTCTTTAACAATACCACCCTGATGTTGTGAACAGCCGGAGGGTCGACCGGACCTACGGTAACGAGGCGCAAAGTGGACCGCCCTTAATTAAGGGAGGGGACGGGAGGAGGGGGGCATAGGATAATGTAACTCGGCTCGGATCTCATGCATATGTCGGCTTTAAACGTGAGGTTCAGTTTCTTTGGACATATGAATGAATTCGGAAGACATACGTATACAAACCAGATCTTTGCTTAGGTATAGAGGCAATGCACCTTAGCAATACACCAACGGGTTTCTCTTTACAGTGATATAGCATAGTATTTCGTCGTTTGATGGACAGCGAAAGAGAAACCTAAGTCGCTGCGGTGACGGACAAGTAATTAAACCAGTCACTGTTCAGTTGCCACCGCCATAATGGCCCGTAGAATTGTTCTAGCTGCGGAACCGTTGATCCCGCAACGCGATCAAAGTCACTTCTTCGTCACAACTTCTTCACTTCTTGAAAGATCTTGCACGTTGAGTAACATATTAGCATCAAATGTCATCATTACCAGCCTGCAAACGTCCATAATAATTATCTTATCCATTCTAATCACACCGCACATCCATCGTAACATTCTCATATCTATCCATACTTATAATGAATCTGTAGAGAAGTCAATTCTGTACATGAAATATATTTTAAAAATAACTACCAGGGGGTGATTAGTGATCGATACTGATGCCAAAAATGCAATCAGTAAAATTTTTGTCTGTCTGTCTGTATGTTCGTTATAGAAAAAAAACTACTGGACGGATTTTAGCGAAATTTGGTACGATTATTCTTCATACTCCTGGGCAGGTTATGGTATACTTTTCATCACGCTACAATCAATAGGAGCAGAGCAGTGACGGGAAGTGTTGGGAAAACGGGAGAAATTTTTATCTGTATGTTTGATCGCGCATCACGCGAAAATTACTGTTTGGAATTAAATGCGGTTTTCATCAATGTTTTGCTAGAGGTCTAACTTAAAATTTAGGTACCATTTTATGGAAGTCCGTTATTTTTGAAACCCGATATCCACGCGTGCGACGCCGCCGGCACAGCTAGTAAAGAATATCTATCTATATTCTATTATATTTACTCGTATCTATACTCGAGTGTATAGTCGAGTACGAGTAGGTACACTAGTGCTGCTATTTTAATAAACGCAGCTACGTGTGAGTGCACGACGCTCGTTGCGGTCATTTTATCGGCCATCTTGTAGAGTACGTAGTTACAAACGCTTCCTAGCACATTTTATACTAGGTTTGAGTAATAAGATGGTGATTTCTTCCCTTTGGGGTAATAAGAGGATTGGATCATTAAAAAATATAGATGCAAATGACAACTGACGAATTCTGACAAAGAAAAATTGCTATTTGTGATTTTCTGGCGGCTTGTGATTATAGGAGCTTATAGACGCGCGCTTTTATAAACGCAATTGAGTTTATACGCGATTGTAAAACGCTAGTCTGTATGTACCGCTCATCGATACCGCTCATCGACATGTTTGACGCGTCTCTGACAAGAGGCTCTGTAAGCCTATAGTTCATTCGCGTTAAGAAAATAGTGACTGACAGGTCACTGACAGGCCAATTAAAACGCTAGAAGTTTTAATTGGCTAGTGGCCTGTCAGTGACCTGTCAGTCACTATTTTCTTAACGCGAATGAACTATAGGCGCGCACTGGTGACTTTTGTCACCGTGACAGATATCTCTCTTCTTCTCATTTTAAAAGAGCAAAAGAGATGAAGCGACTGTCACGGTGACAAAAAGTCACCAGTGCGGGCCTAGCTTTATATAGACTTTGTTTATACTGGCTTCTAACGTTGTAGTAAGTTGTGTGAAAGATTTACAATAAATTAATAAATAATAACTTATCGATAAGAGTGGTACAGTTTCAGACTAGAGTTTTAAATGCGCGTAAAACCTCGTTTTGGTCGTACCGTCGTACAAAGATGCCGAAACAGTAGAAATGAAAAACTACCCCATCGCAGAATTGTAGAAATGCATTTCGATTCGTAATCGATATTCTTCCCGATGGTCTGGCACAATGATTCGTTAAGACGAGGGGTGTGCATTATGCATGCAGTACAGATGTGTTGGGAGACGTCGGCGCGTGTCGGGAACGGAGTCAGGGACAATATCGGGGACCTTCGGCAGTGATGAATTTTACTCATATAATGACAATTATGCTGACCTAATATCGCCAGTTTCATCTGGCTTAGTTAGTAGCCAATCACCAGTATGATGCAGTATCTGCTCATGTAGAGGTACACTCTGTATCTGTTTCCTACAATATTCGGGTCGAAAGTTCTACATATTTTAGAGAGATCAAGACGCCAATACGCGCTTTCTAATACACTAGGCATGAAGTTTCGCCGGTAACTTAAAAACAAAAACATAGGTATTGCAAATTACGTTATCCGTTCGGGAGCTACGATAACATAGATAGACATAGGTATAGACAAACACATCAAACTTGTAACACCCCACTTTTAGCATTGGGTGTTAAAAACTGAATCGTCTAAGTGAGCTAAGTTAAAATAGCTGACGTGGTGGATGATCGGTTGTCCATGTTGCTGTAAAGAATAGCCTTCAATCCAGTTGATAACAAACGCTTATGTATATTAAACTCCAATGAACTGTCTAACTTAAGTATAAAAAAATATTATTTACCAATACATCTCCCTTCCTCAATCCGTCCCTGTACAGTCCCCTGCGCCCACGCACAGCGCACGCGACGGGAATACATTACCGGTATTTGCATAAGCCGATGAGAGCGGCTCATTATGAGGGGACCGCATCGATCCAAGGGACCCTGACAGATAATGCTTAGTTTGTTTAGGTACCGATGGCGGAGGGCATCTTATGTACTAATATGATTAAGGGAAGTACATAGTTAAAGCCAAATCATCGATTCAAAACTCACTACCTTCTCAAGCTTTCTGGTATCTAGCAAAATCTGTATTTGGGACTGGCTGTGATGCACCCTTTGGAGAGAGTTATTAGCTTTTGTATAAATAAATAACTCAAGACATAGCACGCTGGGCCACACATCGCCATCTAGCCCCAATCTAGGCGGAAGCTTGTACTATGGGTATAAATACATACTATACATAGTAAACACCCATACCAATACAAACAGACATATTCATGAACACAAATGTTCATACTGTGCGAGAATCGAACCCACGACCTTTGTCTCGGAAGGCAGAGGTCATTATGCTATGCTATATATATTTGACTGTTATGTATCCAACTCTCTTTAAACGTAGATTAGAGGGGATTTCTCTCATTACGATAGGAAACTCTGCTGAGCTCACCACATTGCTGAGTCTATGAACGCCGGTAGCTAACGCAAGACGGGCTCTCTGGTCTGCTCGTCTGCCAACCTTAGCAATAAACATGTACTTAGAATCAAAGCTCCTCCAATTCGGCTTTATAATAGCCTGCTATGCTATATTTGACTGTTATGTATCGCAGCACGTTGTTTCGCTGTTACACGGTCGACGAGCGCTCCAAATTGGATTCCACAGCTTTGTGTGAGTTCAAAGGCGACAATTCGACCTCTAAAACCCGATACTCTTTTCTCTTTGATGAATATTGGACGTATGAATTTTTTTTATTCGTCTGAAAACTAAATCGCTCAGTATTTTACTGGCGTTTCGGGATTGTATTGTTGGTTTCAAGTGAAATTACTAAATTTATTTCTACATTTGAGATCAGGTGGTTTAGTGTTTAAGAACACGCATTGTCTGATACATTTTATTAAATTGAATTCCTTTTTTATTTATATAGAGAGACATTCTTTATTGCTCACTAAATAATAATAACATCATCATCACCACCACGACTACCAGTTCACTACTGAACGTAGGCCTCCTTAATTTTTCGCCAGTTACCTCGATCATAGGCTTTTCGCATCCAGCACTTGCCAGATACGAGGTACGAGTATAAGAAAGCTTTATTACGATAGTAAACACATAGCTGTCATTACGTACTTAATACGTTAATCAAAATTACACAAGAACATCGCACACATAATGAGATGGCAGCCCCGGATCTACGATTTTTTCGAACCGGGGCAAGAACTTGATATAGACCCCCCCCCGTGAGCGTTTGATTAACACTAATATATAATAGGTGTCATTTTTTGTGATCTAGTTTTGTTGCGTAGTTTTGAAGATTTAAGCGTACAAAGGGATATAGAGACAAAAAAGCGACTTTGTTTTATACTATGTAGTGATGATTTTGGCGCCCCCTGAAACTGCCGCCCGGGGCAGGTGCCCCGGTTTGCCCCCCCCTAGATCCGGGGCTGTGAGATGGGGCACGGCGATGCAGTGGCGTCCTTTATAAAAAGGGTCTCACTTCGTCACCATCATAGGCCTCTTCAGTTGTTCGCCACTTAGGGCAAATATCTGGAGAATATACCCATAATCGCCACGTTGGGCGGGTTGGCGATCGCAGGGCGTAGCTTCTAGCTCCGGTAAAGCTGCTGCCCGTAATCGGTCTTTAATATTTGACTTTCAATTGTGATGGTTATACCGCCACCAGTCAGTTGCCAGCGCCTCGTTTGTTATTCAGCAGGATGCACCACGAGCAGGTGAGGTTGGCTTGGAGCGAAAAGACGATAGGCCGCTTGCATCCCTCAACTCTCACTCAGTCCCTCACTTAGCATATAAGCATCACAAAGCCATGGCGTTGGTTTTCAGTAGCCCTGCTGAGTGAAACTCACACACGAGTACGCTTGCTCATATTTGCCTTGGTCACCGTCGAAAGGTTGCAAGCCTATCGGTCTTCTATCGGTTACATTTTGGGGAGTGTGCGACTGAACTACACAATTTGATTCCCCAGCTCCATTTTACCACCGGACGAGTAGAGATACGACCAAGAGACACCGTTTTATGGTGCAGGTCCCAAGGACCCGCACGGTGCGGTTTGCCTCTACTTTCTTGGTGCGAACGGCCAAACTGTGGAACTCCTTGCCGGACTCTTTGTTTCCGGAGACATATGGTCTTGAGGTGTTCAAGGCGAGAGTGAATCGGTATTTTCTGGGTAAGCGTGCTCCATCGTAGGCTTCAATATCACTTAACACCAGGTGAATTGTGGCCAAACGCAAACCCATAATGAATAAAAAAAAAAATATATTTCCCTTCAGCATTTTCCCATTAACGTCCTGTATATTAACTTAGCTGTACCAATAGCATTAAATAGGTACCAAGGAAAGCCTTAGGCTGTGCATGTGCGTCATGTTCAGCGCACAGCCAGCCAGTGGGGGGGGGGGGGGGGTCGCTCAGCTGAAGGGGGAGGCATTCCGCCCGCAGCCAATATTATACGGGCGTAGTTAGCGCGCACTGATATTAAGAATTCCACAGTGCACAGAGTACTGCAGGGTGTAGAGGGGTGGGTAATTAATCTCGTTGAAGAGGTATGGATGAACATTTTTGTAATGGTATCCTAGAACTTGCAAAGTTAAAAAATGCATATATTGATCGAATTAGAGAAATCCTTGTATTGCATAACAAAACCTATGCAGAGATCGAAATCTGGCGTACCAAAGATTTTGGCAACTTCGCTGCCGTGCGAATATTTAAAAGAGGTACATTGATCATCTGTGGAAAACTGTAAAACAACTGCTAATATTTTGAATGATCGTCATTAAAATTTGACAAAGTTGTATTGTAGCCTATTATAGGTTACATAGTACATACTATTTATATAGACTTATAGCAAGGAATGCGAGATTTTTTTTAATTAAAGCAGAAAATAGGCATCTAATATTGCTTAACTTAAAATGGGGCGTGACCTTCATAATAAGATACACGATCGTTCGATCTTTTACGTAATCACATTTAAGTAATAGTGTGGGACTAAAGGTCCATAATTTCGGTCCTTATCTCAACTGAGGTAGACCGAAAGCTTAAATTGTGCAATGCCTTTTGAAGAAACTCAAAACAAAATAGCACGCTAATGCATTTCCTAATCAACTCAAATATAATTAGCCCCACTCTCTGCGTGCTCAGTCCTCTGTGCCCCGAGATTGGAGCGAACGGCACAAAGTTGGTAATTGAAAAATCTTTCCGGTCTCCAACGCCCCTCCCCGCCACCCACGGCCCCGTCAGCCCCCGACAAAATTAAACTATCTACAGTCACATGTATGCAATTAAAATACCACTGCCCGCTCCGATAGTGCGCCCGAGTTAGCCTACTAGTCTGAAAATTGGAATGGTTTGGAGACGGCTACGAAAGTCGAAGGGAGATTTTCTTATCACTGCTTAGCTGGGGTTCGGTTTGCAGTCAAAATGAAAATACGAACTCGAGTCTTGTGTAGTTGAGAGAGCGAAAGCACTTTATTATGTGTACGGTATTCGCTTAAAGGATGTAGAAAGAATAGTATCTGATATAGATAAATACCTATAATAATATACAAATATAATTAAAACGCTAGAAATTATAATTTCTAGCGTTTTAATTGGCTAGTGGCCTGTCAGTGACCTGTCAGTCACTATTTTCTTAACGCGAAAGAACTATATAGTCGATGCTTCATGATAAATCGCTAAAATCTTGGATCACTATGATAAAGGATAAGAAAACTTAGTTTAGTATTAGTGTACGAGTATAAGTTTTCGGTTTTATCCTGAGTTTCAAGGTAAGATTTAGCCTGGATACGGTGCCTGTGACCACTGGCTTGGATTTATCCATTATATCCATATTTTAAAATCCTTTAGGACGATGTAAAATGTTTTATTAGAGCTTAATAATGATTAATCAACGTCTCTCTATAAGCATTAATTAACAAACCACCATTAAATCGCCAATGTGTTTTGTATACGATAAATACTTTTTATGGATAAAAATTTTTAGACTTGTATAGTAAAACAAAATTAGCTTTACTCGTTTTGGCGGGGGTGCCTACAACCGTGTCCCCAGATAGTAGATAATATCATTATTTGAAGACTTGCTATTGTCGCCTATAATTTAGTATAGGATCGAACGATACTAAATTAGGCGATTCCATAATTACTTTCTTGATGTAGAATGTAGTTTACTCACCTAGAGTTAACTGCTTAGTTTGTTTCTCCTGGACCTATTTAGATGTCACCTATTTCTACCCGTTGTTCAAGTAGGTACATCCTTCAATTTTTGTATGTGTTATTGATCATTTAGTCACCTTTTTCTATATTATTTGCAATTAAGCTTTTTTCAATTTCAGTTCAAGAGTTCTAATATTTTATTAGGTTGGAGGTATTATGTATTAGATTAGGATTGAAACTGAACCAGGTGATTTAAGAGTAATTTTTCGGTTCAAATCACCTTACCAAGAAGAATTCAAAACTAATCTCGCGCTTTTAACAAATTCGCAAATACAACATTAAACACTGAATACATTGGCTTCAGACCAAACTGTATCAATACATCCTTTACTTTACCATCTTCATATCGCTAAGCCTTGTCACAGTAACTCGTATAAAACGTCCCATTGTAAAGCACAATACAATTCAAACAATCCCAATTGTCAAGTAACTCGTATATGATACAAGGTGCGCGAGTTATATGTCGCATGGTACCCCCCAGGGGGGCGGTGGGGTCGGGAGGGTTAGGGGGGGTGGTGGCGGCCATTCGTCAGCTCTCCGCAGAAATGTTTTCATTTTTATTTCATAAATAAAGAGTGGAATTCCGCTTCGCGTAATGAGGGCGTAGCCGTACATGCTGTAGCATTTTTCTTCGGTAATGTTTCTTTTTTGGGTGTTTGTTATGCTGTTTAATAGGGGTTAAACTTTAGTGCGTTATTTCTAATGTCAAATAATATTGGTTATACTAATACCGGTATACTTTATTCGGTAATTATTGTCATGCCACGCAAAAAGAGAGGTAGGGCATAGCGAATCTTAGCTCTAATTGAGCGGCCCGTCCGGGGATGTTCCTCCACCCTATAGAATACCGCAGCCAAAGGACCTCGGGTCGTGTTTCTGCCGGTGGGTAGGATTTCTGGAGCTCGTGGGGATTAGGGTTGGGCCGGCATGGCGGTGGCAACTGACAGGTAACTGACCAGTTACTTGTCCGATGTCACAGCGACTTGGGCCTATCTTTCGCTTTCCATCAGGCGTAAGGAAGTCATTATGTCGAGCTACTATAAAAAAAGAAAATATTATATTATCATACTTCATTCTGCAGTGGAGTATTGCAGACTGATGATGATGATGATGAATCAAAAACATCAAACTGTTTCATAATGTACTACATAATAAATATTGCGATTGAGTTCCGTTAATTAAGCTTTAATTGTAATGGAACGCGATTATTTCAAATCTTTAAAAACACCTTTTGATTCCCATCGTAGCTCGTAAGGTGGTCTACCCGTATACACAACTCAAATTAGTTCCGTACGTGAAATTATGTGCAAATGTTAAACGATTTCAAAGAAAACATCGTTAATAGTTATTACAGAAATTATTTTATTGCCCACAATCGCCATGGGGCTTAACCTCCGACTGTTGTGTTGCCATTTCTGTAAATCGTCTGAAACGATTTCTTTCAATTTCTTTTTTTTTATTAATTCCCATTTTGACATTATCGTTTTACGTCATGGCTGTCAAACACTGGCATTATCGTGTGAGAACTTTAAAGGCAATTGTTTTTTTTAAATTCATTAATTATTTTTTATGGTGCATGTCCATTAATGTGGAAAATTTACGCCATGTATTTTTGTTAAAATTCATTTAAATGTAGTTTAATAGATTCTGGAGTCGCTCTTAGAATCAGACATGAGATTTTTTTACTCTAACTCCCGTATTTACAAACGTTACTATGCGACTTTCGAACGCACAGGTACCCAAAAACTTATCCATAGGCAACACTTGAGTGCCGGTTGCCTCACTTCGCATAGTATTGTGTGACAACAGGCAAGTAACTGGTCTGTTACCTGTCAGTTGCCACCGCTATGCCGTCCTCATGCTCATCCCCCCACGAGCTCCGGAAACTTTATACTCACTGGCAGAAACACAACCCGGAGGTCATTTGAATGCGGTATTCGGTAGGGTGGAAGGAGGCATTATGTTTGTCTCAGCTCAGCTCGACATTTTTCCAAAGTCAGGTCCCGTCTTTCATTCAGCCCCAGAGTTCTAGGAAATATTCTCATCCCATCATATTTCCATTCCACCGGGAATAATACACGCCGATTTGTCACATTTCCCTCTAGGTTTGCGAAAGTGCGTTCCCCGCTTCAATTTTATTCAAAGCTCATGGGGTCCGATTACGTTGTAAACAACTTACTACATTCCTCAGCAAGTGTTTAAAATGCCCTGCAGGAGGGTGAGGAGACCCTATAGGGCAAACATATTCGCCGCTTGAAAATTTATTGTAAATCTCCAGTCGGGTATTTGAATTCGGCCACCTCCCCTCGCGTGTCAATAAACCGAATGGACTTTCGAAATTCGCTACATTCGCCCAATGTTTGTGTTAGCTGCCTCCGCTTTTTCTGTTCTAGCGAAAAAAACCGTCCCCACCCGCCTCGGGCGCTTCCGATTTTATTTATCTAACGTTTTCCATTCCGCTGTAATTGTGTGAGTTGCGAGCGCGATTGTTGCTAAAGCGAATATTTATTTGGGTTCCAGTTTGCTTTCCATCTCTCGGTATCGCTGGGCAGCCATTGTTCGGCAAATTGAATTTGCGGGAACTCAAATCAAATGTTGTCGGTAGGAATGACTCCTCGCCGCGGTGACAGTATCAAAAAATTGATCGTTCGGCTTATTACTGCGGTGACGTTTTTGTCGGTTGCGCGACGTCTCATTCAAACTGTAAATAACTTACGGAAGAGTGACTTCCGCCTTATTATGTGTTAGTGTTATATTTAGCCCGTTAATCAGAGCTTTTGTTGTCTTTCTGTTTTTTACTTGAGATCTACATCATCATCATCATCATCAGCCTATTGGAGTCCACTGCTGGACATAGGCCTCTCCAGTTGTTCGCCACTTAGGGCAAACATCTGGAGGATATACCCATAATCGCCACGCTGGGCAGGCGGGGTTGGCGATCGCAGGCGTAGCTTCTCGCACCGATGACGCTGCTGCCCGTCATCGGTCTGTGGTATTTAGCTAAGCCTTTAATTAATTGTGATGGTTATACCGCCACCAGTCGGTTGCCAGCGCCTCGTTTGCTATTCGGCAGGATGTACCACGGGCAGGTGAGGTTGGCTTGGAGTGAAAAGATGATAGGCCGCGTCCTTACATCCCCGTTACATACAGTTCAGTAATAGCTATATTAAGGTAGTTAGCTTCTCCAATTACAATTACGTAGGTACATGTTTTCACGCACAACTCAGCTTAACAAATGTATTCCACTTACTGACTCAATGGTTCATTTGGCAATTGAGAGAGTGAATTCTGAAACTATGAAAAATCGTGGAACATACATGGGGGTGATTCGGATAACTTCCAACACGTGGAACCTAATTGTTTGCCTTGCATATAAAATGATCATGGTAATTATAGTCTACATCTTAATCTGATGTACTTATGGGATATATTATCGTAAAGTTTCATTAAAATCCGTTCTGTAGTTTTAGCGTAAAACAGTAACAAACATCCATTCAAACAAACTTTTGCATTTATAATTTTAGTAGGATCATTTAGACCGCAATTTTTTTGCCTGGGGTTAGCTTTTTTATTCTTCAAGTAAAATAATTCCGTTTTTGAAAATTGTTCGCTACACAAATATTACATTGTATCGGGTAAATACAACCATTGTAAGTCCTTGAAATTAATTGCGAAGTTATAAATAGCTTGTAATTAATATTGTCGACAAAGTTCGAAACTGGCGCGTAATTTACGTTTGTGAAGTAAGTATTCAATGTCGGGCTATTTGTTCTCACATTTTTTGTACTTACTTAAATATTAATGCCTTTTGCTTGTGTTGTACCTACATACTTTCTTTCTTGACCACACTCTATCTTTAGTAGTTAGCTGGGCATGACCTTTAGGAAAGTTTTCCGTTTATGGGTAGGTTACCTACCTACTACGAAATATAATTGAGGAATTATATATAGGAATTATACATAGGTAGAGGACCTAGTTAGTCTAGTTGCAGCAAGTGTTTACTAAGGACCCTCTCGGGTCGAGCCAAAAATTGTTGTGCGATTTTCTGTCGATATTTTTTATTATATACGTATATAAATATCAGACAATATCATATTACATTGCCCCGATCCCAAAATAAGTAGCTTAAGCACTTGTGTCATAGGTATCAGAACAACGAAGGTAGGTACCACAAATATATACTTAAATACAAATATACACACCCTGACACGGACGAACGCAAATGTTCATCACACGAATGTTTGTCCCGGGTGGTGATCGAATCCACGACTCTTGGTTCAGAAGGCAGGACTCGCTACCAATTGAGCCACTGAGCCAGTCAAAATTACTTAGCACCAGGGTCGTTGAAGGAGATACGTCTCTATGCACCGCCTGCCCAGCGTCGTCGTTATGAACAAAGCCTCCAGATATTTGACCAAAGTGACGAAAAACTGGAGAGGCGTATGTCCAGCAGCAGACTGAGATAGGGTGGTGATTTGATTATAAATGCGAAAGTGTGTTTGGATGGTTCGATGTTTTTAATCCTTTACGCGAAAACTACTGCAAAGATTTAAATAAAACTTCATTCATCAGATTAAAACATAGACTATTATTTGTAATGACATATTTGACATACTGATATTCATGCCGGCAAAGTCGTACATGCCGGCATATAAAAAACCGATACGTACCAAAAAAAAAACAAATAGTCAAAAGAAAAAAAACAACACGACATTAGTATGGAGCCAATAACATTAGCCGCGACTCGCTGCAATCAGCATTAGCCGGAATATATTTCGCGTAAATCTTCCTCGCCGCTTTTATGTATATCGTAAAAAACGGAGAGTGTCCGTTGGCTATAAATATTGCTCGTAAACCGGCTATGGGGTGACGGGTGCATGCTATGGTCTCGGGGCACGCACGATTATGACGTTATGTGTCTACGGTTCGAAGGTCTCTGATGGGAGTCGGTGAGAAATCGCAGATGCACTGCCGTATCGCAACGGATGATCCGGCACGGAATTTGCACGTTTAAATCTCCCGATAAGGTACATTCGGCATTCTAATCTGGAATTCCGAATAGAAATTTAAATTCGCAACAAAAAATGCTCTACTTGCATACAAAGCGCTCAAGCATTTTATATGTGTCATCATCAGCTTATCACAGTCCACTGCTGGACATAGGACATTGACTGGCTCGGTGGCTCAATTGTTAGTGACCCCTGCCTTCTGAACCAAGGGTCGTGGGTTCGATTCCCACCCGGGACAAACATTCGTGTGATGAACACTTGTGTTTGTTCCGCGTCTGGGTGTTTATATTTGTATTTAAGTATTTATTTGTAGTACCTTCGTTGTTCTGATACCCATAACACAAGTGCTTAAGCTACTTACTTTGGGATCGGAGCAATGTATGTGATGTTGTCTGATACATACATACATACATACCGTCACGCCTTTCTCCCAGAGGGGTAGGCAGAGACCACGTCCTTCCATTTGCGACGATCCTGTTGTCTGATATTTATTTATTTTATTATTTATATGCCTCTCCAGTTGTTGGCCACTTTGAACAAACACCAAACGCTTTACCCATAATCGCCACGATGGGCAGGCGGTTTGGTAATGGCAAGCCGTAGCTTCTCGCTCTGGTGACGCTGCTGATCGTCATCGGTCCGTGGTAATTATTTAGCTACGTCTTCAATCGTGATGGTTATACCGTCACCAGTCGGTTGCCAGCGCCTCGTTTGTTATTCGGCGCGATGCAGCACGGGCAGGTGAGGTTGGCTTGAAGCGAAAAGATGATAGGTCCCTTACATACCAACAGTTGGTTGCCAGGGTCTAGTTTGTTATTCGGCAGGAATCAGGATACATCACGAGCATGTGAGGGTGGCTTGGAGCGAACTTACATTAGAATCGATGCATTGGCATCCAATATCCTTAGCTTTCGTCTTCAGCGAGATGTGGTCTGGTCATCTCGTGCATAGATTCTCTTTCTCTCTCTTGCAAACCTTATTTGTAGCACAATTTAGTAATTTATTTGTCTTCTAGTTGGGGAGAGGGCGCAAGTTTTGCATGCTCAGCGGGTATTAGCTTGATGTGCATTTATTGCAGCCCGGGGCGCCGGGGCGGCCGCGGCGGGGCGACGGGGCGGTGGGGCGCCGGGGCCCCGCTGGGTTTGGGGCGCTTTTGATTTACGCACTTCGGCAAGTCCGCAAACTGACTATTATGGGATTTGTTTTTAAGTGTTGAATTGGCATTTTTGTTTTCAACACCTAGCGAAAGCGATTAGCTATTTGTAGACTCTCTAACGCCCGTATTCACAAACGTTACTTAGTGTTCGCATAGTGTTCTTAGTATTTTTTATGCAAGAGGCGGCTGACGAGCAAATGGCTCGATGGCTCATATGGTAGTGACCTCTGCCATCTGCGCTAAAGGTTGTACTTGTGGGTTCGATTCCCGCACAATACAAACATTTGTGTCCGTGAAATTCTGTTAGTATTGGTCTGCCTGTTTACTATGTATAAGATTGTATTTATTTACAAAACAAGTATCTACGTAAGTTTATCAGTTGTCTAGTACCCATAGAAGGTACAAGCTTGGGCTTCGTTTGGGGCTACGTGGGCCAGTGTGGTATGTCATAAAAAATAGTAGGAATGCACTTACATAGGTACCTAGGTACTTTAGCAGAAATATTCATCATTCGAGGAATAGCGAATAAAGTCTAGGTCATTAAGTTTTGAGCTTGAACAAGTATAGAATGTGGCCAAATGTGAACATTATGATATGATCGAACTATCATTTATTTGAAGTATATAGGAAAATTATTATTTCGACCCAAACGAAAACACAGCGAAACCAGAGCAATGACCCTTTTTAGCTTCCATAAAAAAGCCACATCCTCCTTCCTATTTTATTTCCTGCCAAATTACAATAGCCGCCGCGATTCCTGCTATTTATTTTCGCTGTAAACAGCGTTTACATTCATAGGTGCCGTATCCCTTGAGCCGTCGGCAATAGATGCGTCGTATCGGACGATAGCTTCGCGCATCGACGCGTAACGAGATCGGCGCAATCACACTAAACGAGATAGATGTCGCGATCCTTCAGTCGCTGTTGGATTTAGCTAACAATATCGCGATACCTACTTACGAGCTACGAAACGCCGCGATTAGGGTATCTGCTCTATGATCGACCTTAAAAGGCGTTATAAATCTTTTTTTTTTATAGTGGCTCGACATAATGGCTTCCCTACGCCTGATGGAAAGCGAAAGAGAAGCCCAAGCCGCTGTGACAACTGGCAAGTAACTGGTCAGTTACCTGTCAGTTGCCACCGCCATGCCGGCCCAACCTTAACCCCCCCCATGAGCTCCGGAAACCCTACTCACCGGCAGAAACACGACCCAGAGGTCATTTGGCTGCGGTATTCTATAGGGTGGAGGTCCTTCCCCGGACGGGCGGCTCAATTCGAGCGAAGATTCGCTATGCC
Organism: Conogethes punctiferalis; assembly: GCA_031163375.1. Lineage (NCBI taxonomy): Eukaryota > Metazoa > Arthropoda > Insecta > Lepidoptera > Crambidae > Conogethes > Conogethes punctiferalis. The sequence continues at coordinate 4,428,756 of CM062077.1, read as the reverse complement.
CTACCTCTCTTTTATTAAATCTGAGAGAAGTAGGGCATAGATGGATGGACTGCGTAAATGATGATATGGCTGAGAAAGGAGTGAATGGGACCATGACGGCTGATAGGGATGAATGGAAGAAGAAAACATATTGCGCCGACCCCAGATTATGGGAACAGGGCAGGCGAATGATGATGAGAAGTAGGGCATAGCGAATCTTCGTTCGAATTTAATCGAATTGAATCCGGGAAAGGACCTCCACCCTATAGAATACCGCATCCAAATGACTCCCGGGCCGAGTTTCTGCGGGTGAGTAGGGTTTCCGGAACTCGTGGGGGGTTAGGATTAGGCCAGTATGGCGGTAAAAATCTTAAGTATAGGTCTTTTACTCCTAGGTACTAATAGTAGATACTTATGTGAAGAATTACGAGAACTCCAATGCCGCATCAACAATTCCCTCATTCAAGTGGCGCGATTGGACGCGATTCTGTCTAAGACAAAGTGTGTTATTTCTCGCGGGACCTGAGTGGGGGAGAGGGGGGGGGGGGGGGGGGAGACAGTACGTAGTAATATTTTTACGAGCTTTTTTATAGACGGTGTGCTATAAATTTGTCATCGGCGAGTGGCCGGACCCCGCGGTGAGGTCTGCAAGTATTCATGTCTCAATAACGGCGTGTATTATGATGAGGGTCGATTTGAATGTTGCTATGAATTGAATATTGGAGGGCTAGATGAGGTGGGAAGTAGTAAGTAAAGACTAAGGATAGTAGAGAGAATGAGCATAAAATGTGATGAGCTGTCTTACAGATCATAAAAGCGGTCATTGTCATCATCATCAGCCTGAAAACGTCCACTGCTGGACAGATCCCAGTTAATCAAGAACCTCATAATCATAATCAGCCTATTTTGCAGTCCACTGCTGGATATAGGCATCTCCAGTTGTTCGCCACTTGGGCAAACATCTGGAGGATTATACCCATAATCGCCACGCTAGGCACCTAAACTCGGTTAGAGTTGCAGGTGTCCATGGGCGGTGTCGACTGCTTACTATCAGGCGTCACGCTAGCTCATCTGCCGCCTCTCGCATAAAAAAAATTACATTTATTGAGTGCGGATGTTATAGTTAAGATTTCATTCTAGATTTCATCCTTATCATCTTGATAGTTGGAGGTCTTCCACGGTGCGTTTTGCACGCAATTTTCTGCCTCGTGCAACCGGTCTTTGGAATCAGCTTCCTGCTGCAATTTTTCCGAGTGGATATGATTTAGGGCCCTTCAAAAAGCGAGCCTATAGATTTCTCAAAGGCCGGCAACGCACCTGTGACTCCCCTGGTGTTGCGGTGTCTATGGGCTGAAGTGATCACTTACCATCAGGTGACTTTCAGGCACGTTTGCCCCCTCTTCCATAAAAAAAAAATTAAAAAGAAAGAAAAGAACCAAATCTTGGTCCAAGTTATGTTTTTATTATTCCCTTACATCTGTCTTGCCTGAGGCAGATACGGCCGGAAATATTCATGTCTCTATAATGTTCAGCCCGGAGGGGCGATTTGAAATGTTGCTCTAAATCAAAAAACCGCGAGGGTTGGAAATGGGAAAGTAAGTTATTTTTAAGAGCGTTTGGCGCTTAAGGTGATCGAATTGTAGGTACAATAAAATTCATGCTTATTTATTGGGTATATTTTGAAGAATATAAAATGAGGTAGGTGCATGATCTAATTCCATCAACTTCCCATTGGGACATTAGACGTCAATTGGTTAAGAAACTTTTATAGTTGACATTCCGATTCCATGCGAGAGGTTTTTCTGTGTTTTAGCTTTATTCGGCTTGTACACATGGACGTATAAAATTTTAAACGTCCATGCTTGTACATTAGTCACAGACAAGAAGAAGCTTAGGAAACGTATGGATGTTTAAAGGATGCGATAGAATAAAAATTTCGTACTTAGCAGAATTAAATCTTATAGAAAATATTAATATTGTTTTCTTTATAAAAATAGATAAAATTTATTATAGGTACATACATTTTCCGTATTTATAAACGTTACTATGCGTTGCGCGAACGCGCAGGTACCCAACACCTATAGGATTTTGGGTACCTGTGAGAATAGACACAGGAAAAAGAAAATTAATTGTGAATGGTTAAGATAGGGTGTGGTAACGCTGCGAGCGATATCTTCCAGACAACCTTCTGGTTCGGTAAAAAAAGTGCTAAAGTACTATATGTACGTACATGTTATTGCTATTAACTATACTTATAGTTTGGCAGTTTTGGGGCAGTATATATGGAGTCAACTTCCATTAGTTTAAGTGGCTTGTCGCGAAACGCTTGTTTAGCGGCTACTACTGAAGCAACTTAAATAGGCAAGCCGCTGCGCCTGCGCAGCGCCGCGCCCTCATTAGCACCGCGCACGCCGACCTTAGGCTGTGCTCACATTGACGCACATATAGCTTCCGGGTATCTCCTATAATATACTTAAAACACTGGTCAATTATTTGGATTTCCAGGAAATCTTAACTAATATTCTAAAGCTGAAGAGTTTGTTTGAACGCGCTAATCTCAGGAGCTACTGTTCCGAATTGAAAAATTATTTTTGTGTTGATTAGACCATTTATCGAGGAAGGCTTTAGGCTATATAACATCACGCTGCAACTATTAGGAGCGAAGAAATAATGGAAAATGTAAAAAAAAAACGGTGAAAAAATAACTATTCCACGCGGACTAAGTCGCGAGCACAGCTAGTATTCACTATAAATGTCTGCTACTGCTAAAAGAGAGTGTTACTGTTATAGCCGGTATAACGTGTTTGTCGGTCTGTTTGAGGGTGGGTGTCTGCCTGTGGCGCGCAACTCCTTACCGAAAGGCCATTTAATTGAGTGTGTTCTTAAGAATGTTGGATCAAAATCGGTTTTGCCCTTTTATTATAGGTATACTAGCGACCCGCCCTCGCTTCACTTCGAGTATTTAGGATTTCTCTACTATAATATTCATGTATTTTACATATACAACTTCCTCTTGAATCACTCTTTTAAAAAACACATTAAAATCCGCATACATAGGGACATGATCACATAATACACAAAAACCGGCCAAGTGCGAGTCGGACTCTCGCACGTAGGGTTCCGTACCACTATACAGCTAAATAAATGTTTTTCTTTACGTTTTTAGGGTTCCGTAGCCAAAATGGCAAAAACGGGACCCTTATAGATTCGTCATGTCTGTCTGTCTGTCTGTCTGTCTGTCTGTCTGTCTGTCTGTCTGTCTGTCTGTCTGTCTGTCCGTCCGTATGTCACAGTCAATTTATTCCGAAACTATAAGAGCTACATTATTGAAATTTGGTATGTAGATGTATTCTGTGAACCGCATTAAGATTTTAAAGTAAAATCAGAAAAAAATCCAAAATTTTTGGGGTTCCCCATACATAGAACTGAAACTGAAAAATTTTTTTTCATCGAACCTATACGTGTGGGGTATCTATGGATAGGTATTTGAAAATTATGTTGAGGTTACTAACATCATTTCTTTCTAAACTGAATAGTTTGCGCGAGAGACTCTTCCAAAGTGGTAAAATGAGTGTCCCCCCCCCCCGTAACTTCTAAAATATGGGCATGATAAAACTGAAAAAAATATATCATGTGTATCACTATGAAAACTACTAACGAAATTTGGTTTGAATGAAATCTAGCCAGTAGTTTTTTTTTAAACGTCATAAATCAAATTACCTAATTTTTTCATTTAATTAACTCCAATATAATAAAACGTAAAGAAAAACATTTATTATAGCTGTATAGTGGTACGGAACCCTACGTGCGAGAGTCCGACTCGCACTTGGCCGGTTTTTATTATATTGGAGTTAATTAAATGAAAAAATTAGGTAATTTGATTTATGACGTTTAAAAAAAAACTACTGGCTAGATTTCATTCAAACCAAATTTCGTTAGTAGTTTTCATAGTGATACACATGATATATTTTTTTCAGTTTTATCATGCCCATATTTTAGAAGTTACGGGGGGGGGGACACTCATTTTACCACTTTGGACGAGTCTCTCGCGCAAACTATTCAGTTTAGAAAGAAATGATGTTAGTAACCTCAACATCATTTTCAAATACCTATCCATAGATACCCCACACGTATAGGTTCGATGAAAAAAAAATTTTTCAGTTTCAGTTCTATGTATGGGGAACCCCAAAAATTTTGGATTTTTTTCTGATTTTATTTTAAAATCTTAATGCGGTTCACAGAATACATCTACGTACCAAATTTCAATAATGTAGCTCTTATAGTTTCGGAATAAATTGGCTGTGACATACGGACGGACAGACAGACAGACAGACAGACAGACAGACAGACAGACAGACAGACATGACGAATCTATAAGGGTCCCGTTTTTGCCATTTTGGCTACGGAACCCTAAAAAGCGACTTGTGTTTTATTTTATACTATTATGTTGTGATAAAGTACAGGTATGGTCGAGTTTTAACATTTTTGTTATTATGTGACTGAGCAGTTCTTTCACGGCCCGCTACAAAACGTTTACGTAGAAAGCACCCTAAAACCAACTTGTTAACCTGTTATGTGCCCACAGGCTTACCGTAGGTCTCTCGGACGGTTCCCACGGACGAACACCGTCGCGATGACGCAGCGATTCACACACGATCTGTCGTATTGCAGGAGCGGTTCGTGACCAGCGGTGGCCGGAGGGCCGCGGGAGGGCTTCGGGAGGATCGCAGAGTGCCGCGCCTTTAGTCTTGGAGCCGGTCGACAGGAGTGACAAGGAGAATGCGGAGTAATGTGTAGTTATCATTCCATTTAAATAAAAAACAATGAACAATCGAATGTATTGCTGATTTTTCGATTTTCGGTTAAGTAACAAACGAGGCTCTGGCAACCGACTGATAGCCATACTGGTTGAAGGCGTAGCTAAACACCACAGGCCGATGACGGTGAGCAGTGTCACCGGGGCGAGAAGCTACGCCCTGCGATCGTCAATCCGCCTGCCCAGCGTGGCGATAATGGGTAGAGCCTTCAGGTGGTTGCCCAAAGTAGCTAACAACTAAAGGCCTATGTCCGCGAAAGGCTGATGATAATAATGATGATAATGGAATTTGTTATCTTCTATGACACCCACGAGATGAGATGGGGGTTAGGTGGTTCTTTTCTAAATCCGGAAACCACACGTACCGCGTAGAATCCTACTGCTACTAATATATTTAAATGAGAAAGTTTCTTTAGATTGTAATGTGTTTTCTATTGCTTTACGCGAAATAAAAATGTACAGTAATGTAGCTTACCTCAGAAGATCAGATTACCGCATGGGCTATAATTTATATGGATATTATCACTTCACACAATCACTGACATTTACGCGGGCAAAGCCGGGTTGTAGATAAGTTGTATAAAATTATATTACAGAACTTATTAACAAGCCTGTTTCCAGGATATGCTTTTTTATAGTAGCTCGACATGAGGGCTTCCCTACGCCTGATGGAAAGCGAAAGAGAAGCCCTGTGACAACTGGCAAGTAACTGGTCATGTTCCAAATGTATTTAGTAAAACCTAAATAAGTCAGCATACATTCTTATTATCTTAATTGAAAATAGAAATGAAAATGAAAATGAAAAATATTTTATTGGAACCAATACAAGTATGCTATATGTAAGTCCATTTATTGTAATTTAAAAAATATAGGTACGAATTTCTATAAAAAGATTTAAAAACTAATCAAGCAAGGAACCAACTTTTATAGAGTAATTCTTACGAGGTACACATACAAGGTATGAAAAGATAAAACTATTTAATATTAATGATGTTAAGTTTCTTTTGATATTATTTTAATAGACGCCTTTGCCTTGACAGGGCTTGAAATAGACACATTATTATTTATTTTATTGTATTTATTTTTTAATTATTAGTGATTGTTGTGTGTACCTAGTCTACCTAAGGTTAAACATATTAAATTCTTATTAAGACTACTTCGTGCACGACTTACATAATACAATAGGCTATAAAATAAATTTATATGAACGAATTTTCTGTAGATAAGTCATACAGCAATGAAATAACGAAAAAATAAATTACCTGACCTACCTAATCAGGTAAGTATGCAGGCACTAGAAATAAGATTTCCCCTTTGGTTGTGGCGCAAGTATCGCCTAAAGATCAAGAGGCCCGGGTTCGTATCTCGAGTAGGGTCGGAAATTGTTTCCGGGTTTATCTGTTCAGAAATTACCCAGTGGGAAACCCGGTGTCAGAAAATTGACGAAAGACCATGCATCGGAAAGCAATCTAAGCCGATGGTCCTGATCATACGATCTCTGTACTGTGAACTATCGTCTCATAGCATTATGAGAGTGGCCGAACAGAGAATCCAAGGTCATCGACATTGCTCACCGGATTTAAACTGTAAAAGGAAAGCCATATCAGCCGCAGAACCGATAGGTAACCGCTGGGGTAAACGAGATCTGGAGCGGATATCTCATTCAGAACCCCCAGGGTGGGCTTTGTTCTGTGTCTTCATATTGTACTTGAGTTATTATGAGATTATAGTATGGGGTCCTTCAAAAAGTTTGTGAACCTCTGTTGTTGTAGGCGTCCTTAGGCTGCGGTAACCGCTTAACATGAGGCGGACCGTAGGCTAGTTTGCCACCTTAGTGGTATATAAAAAGACGTATTTGTATATATATATATATATATTATTTATATACTTTGTCAGTAAACCAGCCTCAGGCCAGTTACCTTTCTTCACCTTCAGTTGGTGTTGTGTGTATTGACGATAAACGTCAGATTACATTCTGCGCTGCGCAAGCGCATATCGGTCGACGCCCGCGCATTACTATTCATCTACTGGGTTATCTATTACATAGATTCGCTAATAGATTGTGGAGGCTATCATGAGTGTTCTAATCAACTAAGTAGGAAAATTATTAATAAAAGTTACTGGAAGGAAATGTTGAATAGCTTTAATTATGTCCGATCTAGCTACCGCCCGCGGCTCTACCTGTGTGTATATTCTTATGAAATATAGGCAGAATTTTATTTCGAGTCGACTTAACTCACCTCGTCAGGTGATTAAACTCTATTTATTATTACTATTAGCCCAGATGATTAAGGTGGATCAACTCTGTTAATATGGTGGTTAACCTTACATTACTGTAAAGTTTCATTTAGATCCGTTCAGATTTTTTGTGTAAGATAAAAATATTTCATTTCTGTAATATAACTATAGCAAAAAACATTAAATAAATAAATAACCCAAGATGCCACGCTGGTCCACACATCGCCATCTAGCTCCAAACTAAGCCTAAACTAAACTGGTAAACTAATTAACACGTTGACCGCCATGCCGGTCACCGGTGACCGGCAAACAATAGTTTTTCTATTGTGTCTAGTTTTTCGGCAGTCAAAGACTTAAATACTTTTTTTATGTAAATAAATACATATTATACATAGAAAACACCCAGACCAATACAAACAGATATGTTTATGAACACAAATGTTTGCACTGTGCGGGAATCGAACCCACGACCCTTGGCTCAGTACGCAGAGGTCACTACCAAATGAGTCAGTCATTAGACGATGGTCTGCTGTATATAAGCAGTCAATAAAGCCACTTGCGCAAATCGTCAATTCATATGGCCTGAGGTCGATACCACGTTTACTAAGATGCACCTTACCACCGACGGATAAATATATTAAAATTTGTTAGTTAACTTTGAAAGTTAAATTTCCCCGTCCTTCGGATCCCATGCAAGTTAATTATAATCTAAATGCCGAGTAAGGTGTGTCAGCACTCGTATGATAATGATTGGCGACACGAATCGATAGCCGTGTTTGCTGTTCGATAACTTTCTCGATATCCGTTATCGAATAACAAACAACACCTATCTTCGAGTGAAACTAGAACGTAAACTGTGCGGTTTAAATTTTAACTCAATAGGTGTTTATGAAAAGAAAACTTTTGGTTGAATAAAAAAGTACCTACTTAGGCATTCAATTATAATTTAGAACATTGTTTTTATCTATTCTATATTTTTACCATTTAATAGTTTACCTACTACCAATTACTTTGTATTATCCACCTCACACTCAATAGTCAAATACTCGATATTACTGTCTATAGACCAAATAACTCATCATAAGGTCCGGAGCCAGGTCCTGTGCTTTTCTCTTTCCGGTCATGTCAAACTGTCGTCCTTTTGGATAATGAGACAGAAAGAACAAACGACATGCGCCCATACTATTCGACTAATAAATAGGTACTATTTTCTGGCCTGTTGTAGCCAAATTTCGTGGAAAATAAGATTCTACTATTGTTTAGATTTATCAGCTCACAGATTACAAATGAAAAGTGAAAAAAAAATCTACAACAATGCGTCATCGAATTCCATCGAATCACCATACAATCAATCGCTTCCCGCAATCAGCCATGCCGTCACATACGTCAGTTTACGTGCTACTGCCGCTATTTGGGATGCGCCCACCTGCGCGCGCGCAGTAATCGCGACACTTACGCACCGATCCGGTACATGGCGAATGCGTAAACGCGGGAACTGTCACTCGGAATTAGGAATTGGTAATTTATTAGGCACTCGTCGACTATCTTACGCGATTTCTATATTGGAAATGTCTAAAAGCGGGTATTTGACACGGGTAATTTTTGAACGCGTTTATTGACTAACGGTTCAGTAAATTACTGCAGCAAAAGAGAAATTGTTTGTTTTTTACTCAAAGTGCAAAAAGTTTTCATCTTTTCGATTGTAATTAACATAAACAAAAGCCGATTTATCCCGAGTGAGTTTGTCGTGCGATTTGAACATCGGTCAGTAGTGATACCTGTCAACGGCTGTCAACAGTAGTAAGATCGAATCCGGCCGCTAAAACAATACATTTTCTATTGTCTGAAATATCCGCGTTTGAAGTGCGTTTTTGAACTAACAGACCTAACTTTTATCAACATAGATAGTAATCTGCGTTATCTATTGTTTTCGTTAAGTGTAAATTTAAATTATTAGTCGTTTAGTTATCTTTCATCACCTAACGGATTTAAAGGACAAATTGTGTGTGGACTTTCGTTATTATCTGAGGAAGTGTTATCAAATCTTTAAGGATTGACTAACTGTTAGTGGAATTTGAGAGTGGGCGATTGGAGGATCGGTGTTTGCTGCTGATGAAAGCAATGGATCTTAGTCAGGTATTTGGTTTTTATTTTTGGTGGTGGGTTTTTTCAGTTATAATACAGGCCGAATCCCTGTTTCATATTACACGAGGTAGCGACAAAACCTTTGCTAAGAAATAAAGTATGTAGATAGCGGTAAAACGTTTACTTAGAAATACAAAAACTGTTGGTCGGGTATAGGTAATACGTTGTATCATTTTACACCTAAGTATAGATAGATAGATAGGCTAGAACAGAATAGGCTCTCATGGCATTTCATTTGGGAGGATTCGCCCTAGTCTCCGCTCTCGGCAGGCGGGTTGATAACCGCAGTAGATTTTATTTGTACCCAGGTAAACGCTACTGCCTGATATTCCATTAGTCATCTTCTACAAAATCCACGAGATGAGATGAGGTGGTTCTATTTTAAATCCGGAAACCATCCGAAAATACCTACATATACAAATAAACAGAATACCTATAATGTATGTATAAATGATCATTACAAATGAATCACCGATAAATGTACATAAATTTGCAGACAGATCATACTATTCTGTAAATATTTAAATCCGGGACGATAAGCTTGATTCGTCATCAATGTCGTATATAATTTGAATATGTGAAGATAATGCGAGTTTAGAGAGCATTTTATACAGGTTATCAGTAGGTAATGTTGACTGACTGGTGGCTCATTTGGTAGTGACCATGTCTTTGAAAGTCTTAGGTTCGAATCCCATCCAAGAGCAACATGAATAATAAAAAAATAGTCGGTAACAGCATTGGAGTCAAGGAGTTGTCTGTGATACACCCCCGTGCATTCGAAAGCATGGTCAAACGAGTTCTAGAGTGGATACTGATCCTAGGCAAACATAATGTAGGGCACCTTCAGATGGAGTGACAACTTGCGCAGGATGGCTGGCAAGTGCTGGATGAAAGAAATAAAGAAAGAAAAAATGTTTATTAGGTACCACAAACGACTTAATACTATTACAGCACAGTTAAATACAAAGGTGTACCTAAAAGGTCTCCGCTCAGCATATGTCGCTGCGCAGATAAGCGCTGCGAGCGACGCTGGTATTCTGCGGATGCCTTTAACTTAGACTAATTATTAGGTTGGCTTGGATAAATACTCGTAATAATATAGGTAGATAGATAGGTAGTTATATTACAGTATAAAGGATGCGAGAAGCCCGAGACCGATCAAAGTGACCAACAATAGGGAATTCCTGTGCAGTGCACTGCTCATGATAATGAAAGAGTATTTTGTAATACTCTTTATACCGTTTCACGCCCCGCCTAAAGAACCTAGGATTGTTACTAGGTTCTTTAGGTGGGCTGTGAAACTTCATCTCAGTGGGCCTTCAGGATGAGGGCGACAGGCGCAATGGGCTCTATTAAGCCTGTCGACCTAACTTCTGTACTTCACGACCGCTTACCATCAGGTGGAGTGAGGTCAACCTGAAAGCTCTTCTTATAAAAAAAAAACTGTGCATTTTCCTATGAGAAAGCAGTCACTCCATTTGTAATATCTGGGCGCGTCGGGTGCGCGCGCGCAGCAACAGGTGCGGCGGCCGACCCACATTCTGGCGCCGCTTTTATCGCCCGATAACGCCTGAATATTGATCGCGCTTTTTGCAAGTGCGATTTCTTTGAAAGCGAATCTGTTTGCCCACTTGACGGCTTGTCCGGCCCGGGAATGGTATGTGGGTCATATTTTTATTTATCGCATTTCGATATCGGCTTATATTTGAATCGATTGGAATAATAATTGCGTAAGTGCGTTATGCCATGGCTATGCGAAGTTCGATCCGCGCTCAGAAAATTAAATGAATATATTCATTTATTTATTTTAAAGGCACAACGACAAAAATAACCCCGTACATTACAAATAAGTAGTATTACAATACTTTTTTTTATTTTTTTTATTGCTGTGGGTGCAGACGAGCAAGCGTCCCATCTGATGTTAAACGGTTACCGCCGCTCATAGACTCTGCAATGCCACGGGCGCAGGATAGCCGCTGCCTACCGTGAGGAAAGAGTTCTCTTTAGACCACGTTTGAAGAAGGACAAGTCGTAGCGATCAGGAAACACCGCGGCTGGGAGCTCATATATTGTAGTATCTCTGCGGATGGTAGGAAACTTAGATGAGAGTCCTTAATTGGCTCGGCACCGCAATATCACACATCATATTATTTATATATTTACACTGCTGGACAACGGCCTCCTCCAGTGACATTTGTATCTTGGGGAATTTGACAGTCACCACGCTTGGCAGGCGGGTTGGTGACCGCAGTTGGTTTTATTTTACATACATACATACATACTGAACGTCATGCCTTTCTCCCAGAGGGGTAGGCAGAGACCACGTCCTTCCATTTGCTACGATCCTGGCACACAACTTTTGCTTCGTCCACATTCATCACTCTCTTCATACATGCTCGTCGGTGTAGTGTTTTATTTTTACCCAGGTAAACGCCGTTTCCTGATATTTCCTTGGCGGTCTTCTACGACATCCACTGGATGAGATGGGGTGGTTCTATTCTAAATCCGACTCTTTCTCAGTTTGTATCTTTCATAGGCTGACTTAATAAGTAAAAGGTAGGTACCGACTCCGTAACAATTTGGCTGGCAGTTGGTTAATTAAATGCATTTACATTTGTTGTTGGTTAATTAAATGGTCGTTAAGCACTCTCCATATTGTAATAATTAGTTCGTGTGAATTTGTATAAGGGTTGGTTTTTGTGTGGGCTTGCTAACGAAAGTAGTATTAATTTCTGTTTAAATTCTTATGATGTTTCTTGGATGATGAAGTCCTCAACAAGTGGTATTTAATATTTACAATTTAGTTAGTACTAACAATGCAAGTACATTGTAGAATAGGCTCTACAGTACATTGTACATTGTAGTACATTGTAGAACAACTCTGAGTTGTTTTTACCTAAATTAAAACGTTACTAGTTTTATTGCCAGTAAATGTACTTATGTGTTCTGATTTACGTAACATAAGTGCTTTATCTTCTTACCTAAAGATATCAATGTTTGGTTATCTGATATTATTTAACATTTTTGCCAAAAGTTTCTTCCTTCATGTAAGTAGGTCTCATGATCTTCTTAACGATTTCTTTATCAAAACAATAAGGTCAGTTTAAACCGCTTCATTTCTTTCAGTCTTCTTTCTTCAGTCCAGCAATAGTGAACGCTGTCACTAAGGCAGTGGTCGCTGGTTCGATTCCCGCACAGTACCTACACACATTTGTGTTCGTAAACATGTATGTTTGTATGGATCTGAGTAAGTGTTTGCTATATATGAACAGGCTCGGTGGCTCATTTGGTAGTGACCTCTGCCCTCTGAGCCAAGAGTCGTGGGTTCGATTCCCGGACAGTACAAACATTTGTCTTCATGAACATGTCTGTTTGTATTGGTCTGGGTGTTTTCTATGTATAATTTATCAGTTGTCTAGTACCCATAGTACAAGCTTCGGCTTAGTTTGGGGCTAGGTGGCGTTGTGTGGCCCTGCGTGGCATGTCTTGGGGTATATAATGTCTTATTTACAAAAAAAAGTATCAAATTAAGTTTATCAGTTGTCCGGTCCCCTTAATATGTTGTCCGGTCCTGTGTGCCTCAGCGTGGCATGTCTTGTGTTATTTATTTGTTTATTAATTATTCACGATGTGTTCTGATATGGCTGATTCTGGCACGTGCCTTCATACTTGTAATGGGTTTTTGACACGCACGGCACTTTGCAAACCGCCTGACACCTAATTTGTAAACAAAAGGGCTGAATTTGGATATACAATGGAGATAAGGGGATGCCTTCCCAATCCGTGGGGCGATCTCTTGTCTGTACTTGTAGTATGCACGGAATTCATTACGCACCCTCCGGCGAATAAAGCGGTTATTGCAGAATTGCAATTTTTCAGGAGAAGCAAAAAACCGAAATCGGTGAATATCTCTGAAACTATAACTTTCAAATAAATGCTTTTAACTTTAATTGAAAGTAGATTTTTGATTGTACATAATATTTAAAAACTAAATTAATTTAATGGGAAATTCATAGATAAAACCTCAAAAATATGTAATACCGCATAACAATAATATTGTTTTTATCGTATGGTGACATTACCACTTTCTTCTCGGCAGCTTTCTATCAAAACTGCCCGCGCAACGAGGCATAGCGACAGTATTCGTTAGTTTTTGGTGTCTATTCTATTGTGAGTAATAACTTCTTACCACTTTATTCGTGTGAAATTAAAAATAGGTTTATATCGTAAGCGTTGAATACTATTATATTCGCGGATAACCATTACTGTAACAAGTGAATGCAACAACATTAAAAATATAGTTGTTATTGCTACATTTGTGTTTTTTTTTATTATATTATTAAATAAACATAAAAAAATATGAATTACAACTAAATTAACTCTCATTAAGTCTAATTCCTATCAAAATCAGGTTTTTAAGCTATGATTAGACCACAGCACATCGAAATACTTTACGGGGTTTGGGTCATTTTGGAGTCGTTTTAAATTTTGGTGGCCACTGACGGAAGTTATAATGTTCGAAAGAGGAATTCTATCGGATTTTAACGAAACTTGGTACAAATATTCTTCATACTCCTGGGCAGGTTATTGTATACTTTTCATCACGCTACAATCAATAGGAGCAAAGCAGTAAAGGGAAGTGTTGGGAAAACGGGGGAAATTTTACCTGTATGTTTGAATGCACAACACGCCAAAACTACTGCATAGAAATAAATGCGGTTTTTACCAATGTATTGCTAGAGGTGTAACTTAAATTTTAAGTACCATTTTATGAAGTCTATTATTTTTAAAACGCGATATCCACGCGTGCGACGCCGCTGGCACAGCTAGTCATTAATAAAAACTTCAATTAAGTTGTTTCTGGTTAAATAAGATTAATATAACCACCCAGTCTTGTCTTACCAATGCTTCAAAACCCTGAAAAAGTAATCATCATCATGAGTCCACAGCTGGACATAGGGCTCTCCAAATGTTGGCCACTTTGATCGATCCTCGGCTTCTCGCACCCAGCCAGCGCACTTGCCAGCCGGCCTGCGCAGATCGTCACTCCACCTGGCTTGAGGGCGTCCTACACTACGTTTGATGAGACGCGGTCTCACTCCAGAACTCGTTTACCTCAACGGTTATTGATTCTGCGGCTGATGTTGCTAGCCCGATGCCCCTTTAATTTATTAAATCGGTGAGTTGTGGATAACTTCGGTTCTCTGCCAGGTCACCACATTTCGGATAAGACAGAGATACCCGAGCAAAACCCTTTCCATATGATTGCTGAACGATCTTTAGCTTGTGGACTAGCCGTACCGTAAGTGTTCACATTTTAGCTCCGTATGTCATAACCGGTAGAACGCACTGATTAAAGACTTTCGTCTTTAGGCACTGTGGGATCGACCATCTGAAGCCTGACTATTCCTAATCACCTCGTCCTCAAAGCTGGTTCCACCTAACTGCAATGTCTGCCCGAGGTATACCTACATATTTTTGAACAACTTTGAGTTCCGGTAGAGCATGTTCATTGAACATGACCTTGGTTTTGTCCAAGTTTATCCGTATGCCGATGCGCGCAAAGGAGTCAGTCAGTTCATTCAGTATTTCTTGTAAGTCCTGCAGCGATTCTGCCATTATGACTATGCTGTTTATGTTGATGACAGGTCCTTTCCAGTTCAGCGTTTTGAACATGTGTTCAAAGTGTGTAATGGAGGATGTCCTCCATTACATTAGTGAACAACTTTTGACTTGATCCCATTCCTAGATGCAACGGTATAGGCCTTGTATACTAATTCTGTAATTGGATGCACATAGTGGCGGCTTCATAGATCACTGTTACTGTCTCATCACTGCATGTATGGATGCCAATCTACGTGGCATCGCTGCAGGGACTCCAGAATAGACCAGATTTCAACCGAAGTCAAAGGCTTTCTCATAATCCACGAATGCAAGATACAGGGCTGATTATACTCTTCTGTCTTCTGTACAGCACTGTGTGGATGTGGTCTATGGTGTCGTATCCGCTCCGAAACCCAGCATGTTTCGGCGGTTTGAATTCATCAAGTATTCGCACAAAACGGTTTGTGATCACTTTTGAAAACAGCTTATAGACAAGGCTTAGAAGGGAAATAGGTCTGTTTCGTCTCCCTTTTTAAAAAACAGGACAAGCACACTCCACGCCATAGCCACGCGTCCGGAGTTCTCCATTCAAGCGTTAAAAAGTTTTGGAGCTCCCTCAGTACGGGTTTATCTTCCGCTTTTACAAGCTTTGTTGTGACGGCATCCTCTCCAGGGGCTTTTCCATCTTTAAGCTGCCCAAGAGCGATCTCGATTTTGTCGATGCTGAATTCTGGCAAGTCTTTGGTAAAATCGCGTGTTAATGTGGCTCTAGTATCCTCATTTTCGGGTCAGATATATGCGAAGCATATAACCAGCCAGTCTTCCACCTCCAAAAGAACTACCGGCTTGGAAAAAAAGTAATAAGTAATGTAGTCAATCAACAGCCTCGCTTCGTCCATTATTGAACGTAGGCCTCCTATAATTCGCGACACAATTCTTTATCCCGGACGTGTTTCTGTTCAGCCAATGCCAGCAGTTCTTTTAAGGTTATCAGCCCATGGATTGCGGGGCGTCCTAAATCGTCTGCTCCACCTATTTTTGGATAGATATGGTCAGCCCACTGCCACGTATTATGTTCGTTTTGTTTCCTATTTATTTATTTGCAAACATTTTTTAAGCTAACAGAAATTCTCCAAAGCGCAATAAGTTTCTAAGGCAATTACATATCAATTAGTTAGTATACAATTAGGTAATGCAATAAATTATTGGAACAATAAAATTTCTAATAGGTAGGTAGGTACATCATACGAAAAAATCTATTTTGTTTAAATCATGGTCAAGTCAAAAGTTAGTACATAAAATAAATAATAATAATCCATCATAATTAACAATAATTAATACAGAACATGTTACTCTATTAAAATAAAATGTCAAATAATGTCATATCAAATCAAATAAATGTCAATCCGTTGCATTCTCATTCAAAATAATCCAAAATTTATAAAAGAGATGTTGTAAGGTGTCAGCAAATAAATCGACCTCATAGTGCCAATCTTTCAACAGGATAAGCATTGTTCTATCCATAGCGCGTTGAGGGACTAAAAAACTTGTGGAATAGTCTTCGCGTAAGTGTCCACATTTCGGAACGTATGTTAGGGTGACTTTTGATCCTTATAATGATCCTTTCAAATGAAAATAAAACCCTATGTTTTTCCAGAATTGAGCACATTCGATTCCTGAGTGTGGCAAACGAATTTTCTAAAATAATTTACATAATGCAGTATTTTTCTTTTTAAAAAAGAAATATTTTTTTTGTCACTTGCACACACAAATGCTCTAGCTCAAATATTAAGAGCACTTTTCCTTCAGGCGTTGTCCTAATATTGAAATGCCATTATCTTCGCTCCAATATTACTTACAGAAAATCTTATTTCATTAATTTGTTAGTTAAGGATAGTGCTACACAATATAAAAATGAACGATGGCGGCTAAAAAAACGACGCCAATGTCCATACAAAATGACCCAAACTCCTTCGGACATTGAAATAAAATTTTTACTAGATAGTGTTAAAGAAGTGTATGGGAATGTATGGGAGCGACCCATCATCTTTTCTCTCCATGCTCCAAGCCAAGCTCACCTGCTCGTGGTGCAACCTGCAGAATGACGAACGAGGCGCTGGCAACCGACTGGTGGCGGTATAACCATCACAATTGAAGGGGTAAATATCAGACAATAATATAATATCAGACAATATCACATACATTGCTCCGATCCCAAAGTAAGTAGCTTAAGCACTTATGTTATGGGTATCAGAACAACGAAGGTACCACAAATACATACTTAAATACAAATATAAACACCCAGACACGGAACAAACACAAGTGTTCATCACACGAATATTTGTCCCGGGTGGGAATCGAACCCACGACCCTTGGTTCAGAAGGCAGGGGTCACTACCAATTGAGCCGCCGAGCCAGTCAAACTAAAGTAGTAAATGCTACGGCCCGATGACGGGTGGCAGCGCCACCGGAGCGAGAAGCTACGGCCTGCGATCGTCAACCCGCCTGCCCAGCGTGGCGATTATGGGTATATCCTCCAGATGTTGGCCCTGAGTGGCGAACCACTGGAGAGGCTTATGTCCAGCAGTGGACTGCGATAGGCTGATGATGATGATGAGTGTAGGTATGGCTATGTGTATGAAAGTAAAAACGTAATGTTTTTTTTATTGCAATACGTACAAATAACGTATTAATTTTCAAACGTAATATTTTAATACAGCATTATGAAATTGAATTTAATGCAGCAATATATTATTACGACTCTATAATCATTATTTTATAACAAGAAGAATAGCATAACTTCAATTTACGATTCACCCGTTTACAAACCTGAGTAGTAACAACCTATTACAGCTTACGCGCCGTAAATTTTTCACCCGAATAAAGTGGTAAAATCGAATACTGATTTTGCGCTTGGGAGGACTATCCCGAATAATGTCGCATTGAATCAATGCGGACTAGACTAGTGAAGTTTTGAACGGTAATATTTGATTTCTACTTTATTCTCGTCTAATATCTTCACATTTTGTTTCGTAGAAAAAAGTGGTTGTGTAGTATAATTCTAATAATATTGCATTTAAAAATATGAAAAAAATTCAGGCGATGGGTTAGGTCACATAGAGGCCAAAAATCAAAAAACATTAAAAAAGTGGTAATCGTCGATAACCGCTTTATTCGCCGGGGGGTGCGATTAGTGCATTTATAAATACCTACCTACTTTAGATATGAACGTATTGCGTCGATTTCATGTACCTACCTACGCAATGGTCTTATCAAATTACCCTAATGAATGAATTTATTTGACGTTTAAAAATGCAAGTGCCATTATAATTGTGTTAGTAATGATGGTGTTCATGTACCTACACAGTGGTCATATCAAATTAACCTAATGAATTAATTTATTTACCGCTCGAAGTCCAAAATTCCTGTCAAAAAGCTACACGAACATAGCAACAACTAAGCCGACTAAATATCTAGATTGTAAATGGATAAGGAATCTATGGAACGGACACATACTTAGTTTAAAACTCTTTTGAAAACAGCATCCTCGGCCACTTCGTCACTTAACGTCAGGTGCGATTGTGTTCAAACGCTTTTTTAGAATTAAATTAAAAAAAAACTGACCAGTCAGATGCCACCGCCATGCCGGCCTGGAAAATTCGTGTAAAATGATTTCATATCATGACTGGCTCGGTAGCTCAATTGGTAGTGACCACTGCCTTCTAAGCCAAGGGTCGTGGGTTCGATCCCCACACATTACAATCATTTGTGTGCCTGAACATATCTGTTTGTATTGGTCTGGGTGTTTTCTATGTATAATATGTATTTATTTACAAAAAAAAAATGTATCTAAGTAAGTTTATCAGTTGTCTAGTACCCATAGTACAAGCTTCGGCTTAGTTTGGGGCTAGATGGCGCTGTGTGGCCCAGCGTGGCATGGGCATGTGTATTCAAACAGATATGTTCATGAACACAAATGTTTGTACTGTGCGGGAATCGAACCCACGACCCTTGGCTCAGAGGGCAGAGGTCACTATCAAATGAGCCACCGAGCTTGTCAGAGCTAGAAGATACTCCTATTAAAGGGTTTGATAAGAAATGAGATCAGGTGGTCGGTACTGAGTGTTAATTTAATGTGATAATGAACTACCTATCTACTAAAAAAATTCAATCAAACCCTTTTAGTCGTTTTCAAGTGAAAGAGTTAACAAACATCCATCGAAACAAATATTTTGATTAGCATGGGTTAGCAATGATTACAGCTTACTTTAAACTAATCTGTACTTTACCCCTCTCTTCACCATAGATATATCCTCTGACTGCACGTTATCTGGAAGATATCGCTCTTAGTGATTAGACCGCTACAATACTACACTGTAATACTTACAATATGTCTGTATTATGATTTTCCTGTAAATGTTTTAATTTTTGTGCATTAAAGAATGTCTTTCTATACTTATATGGTAGGTATCATAATTATCGTCAAAGCTTTTTAAGCTTTTCAAAGGAACAAAATGCAAAGTACAAACGAATTAGCATCGTACTAAGATGCTGCGCTTGCGCCTAGCCTGCGAGGAGGGGGCGTGGCCTGCGGTAGGAGGCGCGTACGCATGCCCCCCCATTTGCCCGCACCCGCTCCTACTAGAACTAGTCACTATTGGCCGGCATTCAAACTTAAATCCGCTATAGAATGGAATGGAATAGCTAATTATGAAAACCTAGCAATCTTGGATTAGGCGTGCTGAAATATCTGCATGACTAAACCACGGTTAATTAATAGTTCGAAGAAGGTTGCTTGAAATTAAATAGATCGTGATCGGAATTGAGAAAATTGATTTCCAATTGTCGATAATAGTGGGTGGGTGTATTTGAAATTGTTTTGGGTTTAATGTATCTTTGTCACTAGTTTACATACTATTGTAATTAACAAATTCATCAGACGTCAATACAAACAATAACTTTTATAATGTTAATCCTGTTTTGCAGTCAATCCTTTGACCTCCGATAAATGACAATAGAAATCTATTGTTATCGACGCGTAAAAGCGAAAAGGCGTTCAAAAGCTTACAACCCTTTTACTATTAGATAGATAAGTATGCTACATAAAGTGTATATTCGTGTGAGTCCTACTATCCACGCTGATTATGTTATAATGTGAATGTATTCTCTTCCAAAACACTGGGTGGATCGGGCTGAAATTTGGTATGCACGCAGATGTTATGCCGTAGGCATCCGCTAAGATAGATTTTGATCAATTCTACCCCAAGGGGATAAATACGGGGATGAAACTCTATTCCACGCGGAAGAAGTCGCGGGCACAGCTCGTTTTATTTACCTATAAGAGCTGTTATTGATGAATAGTTATAACACTACATTAATTAATTTGATTATTAGCCACGCCATAGTTAACGTTGTGACCTATACGGGCTACCCACAGCCGAGTGACCGGACCGTTTAACTGGACAGATGTCGCTACGCGCTACTCATCAAATTCATGTTTATCTGATCATTGTAGTGATGCGCCTCGGCGCAGAAACCGGTCGGGCTTTATCGGTATTTTAATGTACGTTGAGGCGTCTGAAATTTTGTTGGTTTTTGTTTTTATGAGTTTGTTGCTTTATATTTACCAATGGTCGTGATTTTTTCTGTTCGTTCTTTCACGTTCGATTCCGGTTGGGCCAATTGATAACATCAATAGTTTGGACCTGAATCCTTAGGAATATACGGTTCCTAATTTAACCCGAGTGGGATTCTAGGTATTAATGTGGAAAGAGGAAAAAGTTGAACATAAATACCTATTAGCTTTTTCCATTCCCAACGGTTTGAATTGAAAAACTTTCTGAATATTCGCAGAATTGCACGGCAACTACGAATGTTAGTAACATAATTCAATGCTCCATCCATAATAATCCGTATCTAATATTGTAGAAACCCGATTTTAATGTCGACTTTTTACATCACTATCAGTAAAAAAACCGATTTGTCTCGCACTTTCATGAGAGTACGGGTAAAAACGACTATCATCGAACAACACTAATCGATTGGCCGTTTATTGGTAAATTATCCCAATTGATTGAATTGAATATGGACATCGTTGGACCCCCACGGTCGCCCAATTGGCTGCTACCTGACGTCGCTAAACGACTTTATGGCTTTTTAATACCGTCGAGTACCTCTTGATTTATATCAGCCCCTATACCGCTTAAGCTAATATGGGGCTAATTGTGGAAACAAACCGGTTATAGCGGTTTAATTAATTTGGTAGATCGTATCGTCGAAAGGAATCCATTAGTAAAGAGTTTGTTGATGGGACTTGTGGCTTAGCAATGGTCTGTGCAAGCATTGTAAGGTCATCGCGATTTCTAATATAGGTTCAATAGAGATAACATTATATCAGTCGATGCCTGTTTCCGCTCGGATTCGGAACTTACTTAAGTATGTACTTCTATGTAGAACATCATTCAAATTTGACATTAGCTGTACTAGAGTAATGTCAAATTTGGATGGACCTGCGATAAAGTTTCCAAATCTAAGCTGAAATGGGCTATGTAAATGGCCATCGACTCGAAAATAAGCTGAAGCACTTGATTTATATAAATCCAAGCTTTATTATAACACCCAGACGAGATTTTGTCTTTGCTTTATCAAAGACAAAATCTCATCTATAAATAAATAAATAATAAATAACCACACTGGGCCACACAGCGCCACCTAGCTAAGCCGAAGCTTGTACTATGGGTACTAGACAACTAATAAACTTACTTAGATACATTTTTTTTTTGTAAATAAATTAAATACATATTGTACATAGAAAACACCCAGACCAATACAGACATGTTCATGCACACAAATGTTTGTACTTTGCGGGAATCGAACCCACGACCCTTGGCTCAGAGGGCAGAGGTCACTACCAAATGAGCCATCGAGCCATCTATTTTTCTAAATGATTACGAAGATAGCCAAGGTTACCATGTATATTCACGGATTCAGATCGGACGTAGTGCGAAACATCTCTTAGTATGCAATATGCATGCACTTTGATCGTCATTCGTGAGTTTTTGCGAGTGCTCCGCGGAGGGCGGACCTCCGTGCTGTCAGCCAACGCATCCATTAGTCTAATGCGATCAACTTTTACCCAGATTTTGGGACCGATTCTTTTAATTTTACTTTTGTTGACCACCCATATCACATTCTTATTGTTTTTTTTCTAAAACTATAGAACAAGACAATCTGCATTATTTTGTTATAAGTAAGGAAACCTCAGGGTAGAACCAGGCAGGTGTCGAAGGGATACGTTGAATCACACCTAAATTTTCATAATTAACACCCGTTAAAACCTGCTTTTAAAACAACGTATGTTCTAAGGTACCCAATAAACATTTTTATTTCTTTCTTTCTTTCCTTACTCGAATGCATGAGGAAGAAGAATGACAGCGCGTTGAGAAATGACTGCCACGATCATTCCGTGATTGACATCGACGACGCCACGCCGGGCCACACAGCGCCATCTAGTCACAAAGCTAAAGCTTATACTATGGGTACCAACCAACTAATAAACTTACTGAGATACTTTTTTCTAGTTTCTATGTAGATTGCGATAACTGAGACACGATTAAGAGAGAATTATTACTTGAGAAAAAATGACATGTAGCCATTAAAGCTATCATTTGGGCATGCGTAGTAAAATAAAATATACTCTAAATATGTACTGTATCAGTTTTTGTTTATACAACTTTTTACAAGACGCACCTTTTAGAAATCTAAGCCATTTTCTTGCGGTCGTAACGAGTGGTTAATTACGATTCCGAATAGCGATTCCGAACGCGCACATTGATTTATTAATTCACGTTCAAATTGCAAATGGTATTGAAATGAGGTCACAGACCACAGTGAAACGGGTTGGCGAGTATGTTCGACGGGTGTCAGGAACAAAGAATTGAATTTGCAATACTTAATAACGAAGATCCGTTAATTAATGATAATGTAACGTCTATTTTATAACTTTGCTGTTCGAGTGATTGATATGATAATAGTTACGTAAGGTATTATGTAATTGAGTATTGTTTTAGCCGCATTATGTAATGTATGTTCGAACACTGATAGGTGACAGGTCTTTTTTATAGATCAGTGTTTTTCAAACTGTATGTTGCGACCCACTGGGGTCGCGATGCTTCACACGAAAGGACAAGCAACTAGAATAAAAACAATAATTCAGTCAGGAAATTGGGCTTATCTAGTGTTTGGGTTATCAATCAATGCAGTCAAAAATATGTATAATGTGTACGTTGAATATTATTACAAAAAAAATGAGGAGATTCGTTTTCTTAGGACATGTTTAAAGGAACATACTACAACTAAACTATAGAATGTTTTATCGCCAGCGGTATTTCCGGATCAATACGATCCTCAAATCTTCAAGAAAAGAGCGTATTTCTTTCTTAAAAGCCGGCAGCGCAGCTGTAACTCCTGATGTTGCAGATGTACCTACATGGGCGGCGGGTATCACTTACCATCAGCTGAACCGTTTGCTCGTCTGCCCCCTATTTCATAAAAAAGCAAGGCTCAAGAAAGGGCTACAGCTGTCTAAATTAACCCATGACCACTTAAATTTTGCGTGTGTTTCATACATTAATAGACCAACTGCTACAATTTCGAAAAAAAAGAAACATTTTTAAGTCAGTGACATAACAAAAGACATACTAAGTAGTAAACTACATTGTATTGTAGGTATACATCCATCACGCTGCCACATCGCTATGACAATGCGGCGCGACACGCGACGCATGCGCCTGCGCATTAGCTGACGCAAAAAGCGCGCACTGGTGTTATGACAAGTGTCAAACGCAAGCCTTTGTCGGTGTAGGGCTACCACGGTTCAGTCGAAAGGGGGACTTACGGCCGTATTCACAAACGTTACTATGTGCAACTACAAAATCATGTAGGTTTGTGGGACTTGCAATAACTGCTGGCCTCAACTCCAAGCTCGGTTAGGACGAAAGTGTTTGAAAAGTTTGTGGCTAGATAGCGATGTGTGGCCTAGCGAGGCATGTCTTGGGTTATTTTTATTATTATTTATATTGCTGAGGTCGACGCCAGGGTCTATCAGTACTATTTAGAAACTTTTCCATCAAGAACTGTAAGTTTCCAACGATCAGTTTTTTCGCGTGCCTACATGCAAGCTCTGGAACGAGCTCCCAGCTGCAGTGTTTCCTGATCGCTGTGACTTGTCTTTTTTCATACGTGGCCTAAAGATATCATCAGATGAGCCATTTGCTCGTCTGCCTCTTATAAGTACTTCTCGTAATAAAAAAAAGGTCGCCTTGAGTTCTCTCTTGGTGGTCTTCAAGACTAATAAGGTCTTATAGGTCTATGAATAGGATATAAGAAGGGAAAGTTTTGATTGATATCAGTTCATTGTATCGCTATTATTAGTAAATGCATTGTACATTTAGGTAGGTACTATCTATATATGTAACACAAAATACTACTAATTAACTTAAAAATAACTATTGTTTTTTCGAATATACTTATCTGTCAGATCTTATTAAATTGACGTAATAATCTACTGGGTCGACTATTTCCATTCCAAATTATAATTTCACATTTAAGAATAAACAAAACAATACCCCAATGATCTGCTGAACGGACGAATACTGCTATTCACTTGCCCACAATTGTTATTGAGGCTAAATAGCTGATATTCTTACCTACTCGTAACTTAATTGGCATTCTTCACAATTCAGCCCATAAATAACGCAGCCGACGCGGACAACTCCGTGAGGGCTTTTTGTTTCGTCCAGTTTACAATAATTAAAATAAATTAATTAAAAACAGTCTCATTGAATTTTTCGAACATTGACGCTACGTCCTTCGATGAGTTATGTCGAACTGGATAAGGAAATAAATTAAGATCGCACTAGGTTACATTATTTTGTCCCATTAAAAAACAAACATAGTTTTTTTACGCGAGAGGCGGCAGATGAGTAAGTGTGATGCCTGATGGTGAGCAGTCGACACCGCCCATGGACACCCGCAACTCTAATCGAGTTCAGGGTCGCTGCCGGCCTTTTAAATATGAATACGCTCGTTTCTTGAAGGTTCCCAGCTGTTAAGAAAGACTGTCGCAGGAAGTTGGTTCCCATAGCGTTTGTTCGTTGGTTGGATCAGATATTATAGGAATTTTAGGAAGTTGGAAACCCATGTGCTGGCTAAGAGTTACACTTCTTAACAGTACAGCATAGTTAGGAGTTCCCAAACTTTCATACTTTTTGGGGATAAATTCATTGATATCCACTATAAATGAATCATTATTCTCCTGCCCTTATCCCAATGGTATCGAAAAAGTACGTATATTAAGGAATGTCATTTCGCATGAGAAAGTTCTCGCCAAAGTTATGTCTTTTTCTTTTAATTATAGTGCAGGCACATGGTAGAATCGTAATCTAGGTATTTGTTAGACAATGCAAGTAAACTTTAAAACTTGTATTGTTTACATTTAATTTTGTATAAGATGCCGGTATGCTAAGTTTATAGGTACCTAGTTGAATACAGTCGGAGAACATTATTGAACTTTGAGTCTACATAAATATAGGTGATCGAAGACCACTACGAAGCTAAGAGTATACTGTCCAATTGTTATTGCTTTTTTTCACTTTGCAAATAAAACCAACGCGAAAATAGATGCGTTTTTTAACTTGAGTGACAAATAGATGGAATTTAGTATGAACATTTATTTATTAGGTTTGCATATAATGCCACTTTAATAGACTATTCAACCATTTTATACTTTTTAATGATCTAAAAAACCTATACTCAGACTGCAAACGTCCGCTGGTGGATATAGGCCTCCTCTAATGGCAAATTATTTGGTCACAAACGCTTGGCAGGTGGGTTGGTGACCGCATTAGGTTTTATTTGTACTCAGGTAAACACTGCTACCCGTTTCCTGATATTCTCTTAGCCGTCTTAGACACCCTTGGTATGAAATAGGGTGTTTCTAAATCCTGAAACCACTTTTAGTTATCACTACTTAGGTACCTACTTATATTACTTTTAGTTATTACACTATATTACTACAGTGATGTAAGGATTGGCCTATGATCATTTCGCTCCAAGCCACCCTTACTTGCCCGTGATGCATCCTGCCGAATAAAAAACGAGGCGCTGACAACCGACTGTTGGCGGTAAAACCATCACAATTGAAGGCGTAGCTAAATACCACAGCCCGATGACCGGCAGCAGCGTCACCGGAGCGAGAAAGAGGCCTATGTCCAGCAGTGGACTGCATAGGCTGAAGAAGATAATGATATTACTACAAGAAATGAAAACTAAAACGTCTATTATTTGCTGCGGAACATACAAACGTTACTTAAGCTTAAAACAACAAAGGAACACTGCCATTACACCGACAGCCTTTTACTTTCCCGTACCTATAGAACACCATAGATTAACCTCGCCATTCAAACAAAGATCTGTTGTAGTCTAATTTAGTGGGGCAATTACCTAATTAAAAGGTGATTACGGCAATACGAAGTGCGCGGGCGCAGTAATGACCGCACCCGGCCGATATTGTCTCAACACTATCATTTGAGACCCACCCGGGTATTACTGAATCGTCTGACTGAAGAGGCGTACAGAGAGGAAACTTTTTAAGAAATATATTTCATGATCACCATCATTGTCATCAGCCTATGTCACCGTCCTCTGCTGGACATAGACCTCTCCTAATGTTCGAAATATATTTACTGATAAATTTATTGCGATGTAAGGGAGCGACCTATCATCTTTTTGATCTAAGCCACCCTTACCTGCCCGTGGTGCGTCCTGCTAAATAACGGACGAGGCTCTGGCCGATGGACGAACGAGGCGTCCATCACGACTGAAGGCGCAGCTAAATACTACAGGCGGATGCAGGCGGCAGCGTCACTGGAGCGAGAAGCTACACGCTCGGCGATCGTCAACCTGCCTGCCCAGCGTGGCGGTTATGGGCTTAACCTCCAGGTGTTTACCCAGAGTGGCGAACACCTGGAGCGACCTATGTCCAGCAGTGGACTGCGATAGGCTGATGATAAATAAATAAATAAATATCAGACAACATCACATACATTGCTGCGATCCCAAAGTAAGTAGCTTAAGCACTTGTGTTATGGGTATCAGAACAACGAAGGTACCACACATATATACTTAAATACAAATATAAACACCCAGACACGGAACAAACACTAATGTTCATCACACGAATGTTTGTCTCGGGTGGGGGTCGAAGCCACGACCCTTGGTTCAGAAGGCAGGGGTCACTACCAATTGAGCCATTTCAAATGGGTCCACCCCATCTCATCCCCATTAAAGACAATTAAGGGAATATCAGGAAATGGACAGCAACATTTACCTGCCACTGGGCCACACAGCGCCACCTAGCCCCAAACTAAACCGAAGTCTAGTACTATGGGTACTAGACAACTGATAAACTTACTTAGATAAATTTTTTTTGTAAATAAATACATATTACGAGTATACATAGAAAAGACCCAGACCAATACAAACAGACATGTTCATGAACACAAATGTTTGTACTGTGCGGGAATCGAACCCACGACTCTTGGCTCAGAGGGCAGAGGTCACTACCAAATGAGCCACCGAGCCTGCCTGCCAGATAAAATCTACTGTGGTTACCGACCCGACAAACTATTTATCCATCCAAACAAACTTTCTCATTTATAATATCAGTAGGATAGGATTTAAGCCAAATATTACAAAACACCATATCAACAGAATCCCTTCTGCGCTCCCACTATGACCGTCTAAGTATTGCGCAACTAACATTAAGCCTTATTCTGCATCGGCTTATTTATGTCGGGCCCGATGTGAAAGCATTGATTAATATTGTAATGAGCGCGGAGGATAACCCTCCCGCCTACCACGAGACCGCGGAGAGTCCCAGACAATCGCTGGACTTTAAAATAACCACAAAAATTCGTTTGTGAAAGGTTAATCCGTTGCTAAAGTAATAACTGAAGGTAGAGAGATAAAATGGTGGTAGGTGTTGTGGTGTCTATGGGCTGAAGTGATCACTTATCATCAGGTGACTTTCAGGCCCGTTTGCCCCCTTTTTTATAGTGGCTCGACATAATGGCTTCCCTACGCCTGATGGAAAGCGTAAGAGAAGCCCAAGTCGCTGTGACAACGGTCAAGTAACTGGTCAGTTACCTGTCAGTTGCCACCGCCATGCCGGTCCAACCCCAACCCCCCACGAGCTCCGGAAACCCTACTCACCGGCAGAAACACGACTCAGAGGTCATTTGACTGCGGTATTCTATAGGGTGGAGGTCCTTCCCCGGACGGGCGGCTCAATTCGAGCGAAGATTCGCTATGCCCTACCTCTCTTAATACCCCTCTATCATAAAAAAGGCGCCCTTCCAGCTCATGTGATTTCTCCTTCTTACAATCCTTGGTCCTTAAGGCGGGGCGTGAACCGGCATCTCAGTGGGCCTTCAGGGTGTGGGCGACAGGCGCAATGGGTTTAATTATGCTTGTCGACCTAACTTTGTGAGGTCATCCTGAAAGCTCTTCTTATAAAAACCCTTATATTTTATCCCCATACTAAATGAAGTTGATTATATATGTTTTTTTTATAAAGTAAAAGCTACATTTAAAATTATTCGAACCCGGTTAGAAGGCGCATCATATTAGTACAGGGAGGCAGTGATTGCGGGCAGCCGGGATAATCAAGCGGTCGCGGGCAATAATTGCGCGGTCGTAGCCGTGATTTGCGTACGCGCCGCTGCGATCAGTCTGAATTGAAGCTTTTGTTATAAAAATATCGTTGGATTCCATGCTGATGAGTACCTACATTTGCCGATAGATAATATTTTTTTGATTCGCATCTCGGCAAACGTACTGCAGGCCAAGTCTCCACTTTTGACAAATACGATTTGCGCAGGGTGTCTGGCAAGTGCTGGATGTGAGAAGATCAACGTCTGCCTTATTTTTATTTTTCAGTCCACAAAACACGATCTGTGACTCCTCTAGTCCTTGACCTCGACTCCTCACTGGGACATATTTCACAGCGCACGCTGATGAAATGTGTAGGGATAATTTTAGTGGTCCAGCGCAATTTAATAAGCGGCGCGCTTGCGTGACGAGCGAGCGCAGCGGTTGTCAGCGCGTCTTGCTTCCACTGCGCGGGCGCACGCGGCTAGGGACGGGACAGAATGCCGAAAGGGCCGAAACGTTTGACTTAGGGCCCGAAGGAAGTACAAAAGGGACATTCTGCGAAAGCTCATACATTAGATTAAAACATTTTTGTTATATAAGAAGAGCTTTCAGGAATTCATAAGAATATTAAAATTATCCGATTTACTAGTTCGCCTAATCAAAACGGTCCAGTGCAAGTCTAATTCGCGCACGAAGGGTTTCGTTCCATTTAATAGATTTCAAGCGTTTACTTGGTACTGATTTTAATATTGGACGAAAAACGGCAAGAAATCGTATTTGTTATGTATTACCCCCATAAATATAGATTTCATTTTTTATTTCTTGTTAAAGCGGCAAAACAAATACATAATTTGTGAAAATTTCAACTGTCTAGCTATTGTAGTTATTGATGTACAACCTGGTGACAGACAGATGGACGGACGGACAGTGAAGTTTTAGTAATAGGGTTCCGTTTGCTTGCACCCTTTAGGTACTGATCCCTAAAATGGCTGCTAAAATTCAGCCTCCTCCCGTGCGCAGGCGCATGGCGCATCCCTACAGGCCGCTGATTGGACCCGGCCCAATAACCATAAAGCACGCGCGTGCGCTGCGCCTGCGCGTCCTGTGCGCGTCTAGCGCGGGGCTCACGCGGCGCCAAGGTACCAGCTCTAATGGTTTTTGGCACGAAACTATGGGTTATCGAAAACTAATAATATGGACTATCGGTAATTTTTATTATGTGTAAAATACTTAGTTGGGATGTAAGGAGGCGGCCTATAATTTTTTCCCTCCTAGCCAATCTCACCTGCCCGTGGTGCATCCTGGCGAATAACAAACTAGGCGCAGGCAACGGACTGGTGGCGGTATAACCTCCACAATCGAAGGCATATACATACTAACATAGGCACTAACATAGGAAGGCTGTATACCACAGACCGATGACGGGACGGACGATGAACAATTTAAATTCACAGCAGGTATTGCACAAAGAAAGTAAAATTTTATAATAGCAAATTTTTTAAACCAGCGTCCACGAGTATATTGGTATAAAGTGGAAATTATATTTGAGGCGACGTGAGAGCCGCGCACTGGTATTAAGGCTGAACAAAGCCCCGTAATCGAGATGCGGTGATTTACATAATGCGCCCGCGCATGTTAATTATATCCCATGCACAGTGTATCTACTATAATAGTGTTGCGGACAGAACGACCTTTTTTATATACTTTTACCTTTTTGATAGTTTTTGTACGTAGTTTTATATTTAGAAGTGTTTTTTAAGAATATTTAGTTGCTATGGTTTTTATTTATTGTTTTGGAAGTTGTCTAAGTTTACAGTCCATCTGCGGCTGGGATTAAAGTGTTGTGTGGTTTCCCTGTTTACTGTGTTTGATTCCACACCCATAGACGCCAGCTCCAGCCGCAACAAATAGTACGGTCAGTATTTGCGCCTAAAAATTAAGAGCCACCATATTTTTTTTATGACTGAGGGGGCAAACTTACCTGAAGGTCACCTGATGGTAAGTGATGACGTAAGCCCATAGACACCGCAACACCAAGGGACTCACAGGTATGTAGTAACATAGGCGTTAAATAAAAACTAGCTCTAACTGGGAAAAACGCGTTCTATCTACGAACTAGTTTTAACTGTAACATGTATAATGAATAGAATATAAATATATTTCATATATTGAATAGCATCACGTTCGTAGAGTGTTGTTCTCTATTTTATATTCAGAGGATGCGGACACATTTTTTGGGCGATAAAGAGATGTTTGACGTCTACACTGTATATAAAGGTTTCTTGCTGTCGTTTGCTTCATTGTGGCTAGCTATCGCATATTGGCCGGTATGCATATTATCTGCGGGCTCAAGTTGGGTCATCTCACGTACGCGTATACTTAGCATGAGAAGAATTTGTGGACTCATTTCAGAACACCATGGCTTTTTAGTGTTATTATCCGTGCCCTAACTGGGATTTCTGGGAGACATTGTAATTATTATTTCGTATGTCTAATTTGTATAATGACTTTGTTTATTCAGCCGTGATGTTAGTGAAGATTCTTTGGCTGACTATACAAAAATGCATAATGCTCTATGATAATGTTCACGTGGATGTTCTATAAAGTAGGTAAACAGTATAAGTTGAGACCTCATCATCTACCTATTATGTTTGAAGGTAGCATCAACCGATTGATGACGACTGTAGGGAACATGCATCAAAAATATTTTGATGCATGTTCCCTATATATGTTCTATGTTCTATATATGTTCCCTGTATATGTTCTACGATATTTTATTTACTAATTTATCGTAAAATAGATCAAAATATATTGTGAACCGTGAAAACAAAATGTGTTTTTGTATTGGTCTGGGTGTTTGCTCTGTATCATCATCACCAGCCTATTGCAGTCCACTGCTGACAATCTCTAGTTGTACGCCACTTAGGGCAAACATCTGTGAGGATATACTTACCCATAATCGCCACGCTAGGCAGGCGGGTTGGTGATCGCAGGGCGTATCTGCTCGCGCTGATAACGCTGCTGCCCGTCACCGGTCTGTGGTATCTAGCTACGCCTTCAATTATTGTTATCGCCACCAGTCGGTTGCCATCGCCTCGTTTGTTATTCGGCAGGATGTACCACGGGCATGTGAGGTTTAATTGGAGCGAAAAGATGATAGGCCGGTCTCTTACATCTCAATGTGTGCTCTGTATAATATAATAAGTAATTATTTTTAAAAAAGTAAGTAAGTTGTCTTACACTTACAAGCTCCGCCTTATTTTGGGATTACGTGGCCCTGTGTGGCCCAACGTGGCATATCTTGTCATGGGTAAAGAATAACTATGAGCAAGGTATACCTACATAGAATCCTCACCTCAAATATCGTTCATAATAATTTGTGAATTCATAATAATTTGTAAAAGACACTGTAAATGCTGATTACAAGCAAGTGTTTGCCATATTATGATTAATATAGTATACCCACTCGAGAGCTATTTGGGTAAGCGAGTCACTTAGGCAGTCATTGCCGTCCCGCAATCGGCGCGGGCGCACCTATTTATTCACAGAATTAATTTCAATGTTTACATTCGATAAGCGATTAGCGAGTCTAGGTAGGGTTGTCGACTTTTACAAAGTTAGCGACTTCAGTGGCGCTTTTTCTTCCTACGTGTTGATGGCAATCTAGACAAATTCCGCCCAGTGTTCATCTCATCCTCCGACGCCTTCGGAAACTGGAAGCCTGTCTCCCAAGCATGTCAACGAAATAACAAACATATGCCGTTAAGTATAAGCGTTTGCGGCACATGACGCGTTGCATTTTTAATGGAAGTCTAATTTATGAACTAGCTGCTGCCCGCGGCTCTCCCCGATTGAGTAGGTATTCTTATAAAATATAGCATATGTGTTATTCCAATGTATAAGCTATATTACTGTAAAGTTTTATTAAAATCCGTTCAGTAGTTTTTGTGTGAAAGAGTGACACATCCATCCAAACAAACTTTCGCATTTGTAATATTAGTAAGATATTTTTTTATTGCTGTAGTTGTAGGCAAACGACCTTGCTGCTATACTGTGACTGCCGCTCATAGATTCTGCAATACCGGGGGAATAGCACACACAGCCGCACAACCGCAGCCTACAGTGAGGAAAAAACTCTTTATCGGTATTATTGAAGGTTTGCAAAGGAGAAGTCTTAGCGTATCGACATAATATATCAAGCCAGTTGATAACCCTAACTATTCGATATGTAACGAGTAGTATTTGCACAGGTTATCTGTCAAACAAACAGCTCCATTGTCGAGACCTAACGATCAGTCACGTCCACGCACCAATTATTGGTATCTGGAAAAGTCCCCGATGGTAATGACATCATCATCATCATCAGCCTATTGCAATCCACTGCTGGACATAGGCCTCTCCAGCTGCTCGCCACCTAGGGCAAACCTCTGGAGGATATACCCATAATCGCCACGCTGGGCAGGCGGGTTGGCGATCGCAGGGCGTAATGACGGTAATGGGGCGGTAATGACGTTATACCTGTTAATTATATACTTAGAACGACTTGTTAAAGTTGCCATACTGTTAAGTAGTAAATTATATTTAAAAAAATGAGCAAGTGCGAGTTGGACTCGCGCACGAAGGGTTTCATATCAATAACGTGCAAAAGTAGGTAAAGAAATATATTGGTTTGTTGTATACCTACGAACCCCCTCAAATATTTATTGTATAATGTTTTTAGTAATTGTTGTTATAACGGCAACATAAATACTGGTACATAATTCCTGAAAGTTTGAATTGTCTAGCTATAGTGATTCTTGTGATATAGGCTGGTGACAGACGGAAGGACAGACAGACAGCGAAGTCTTAGTAATAGGGTCCCGTTTTTACCCTTTAGGTACGAAACCCTAAAAATTGGGCATTGTCTATGTTCCGGAGTATGTTCACACCCAGAGCTGTGTCTTGTTAACGTCAAGACTTTTTTTCTTTTTTATTAATTTTAGGAGTGAGTCCCACATAACCCAGGCTTCCTGGACTATATAAGTTTCTCTGAGGTTAGAGTCAAGGCATTCCTGATGTAAAAAAGAGAGCATGACCCTTTAGAGTCCCTGGATATAAATCCTACTAATATTATAAGTAAATGCGAAAGTTTGTTTTGATAGATGGATCAAAGATGGATGCTTATACATAATATGAAAACGTCTGCACTAACATTGTTCAGGGAATACAAAGACAGAGAAAAATCCGAATTTTAACCGGCCTCCGAGGGAAGGAATTCGCAAATCTTTTTGTACAGACAAGTGGAATGTGTATTAAGCATGTTAAATGTTCCTGTGTTGAAAAAGGTTAAGATTCATTGATGACTTGGTTTTCTTAGCAATAGGTAATAAAAATATCTACATTTTGATACCCGTTCCAGAGATTTACATTTTACATAGTTGTTAATAACCGCCATCCGAATCTCTGAATGACATCAGGTGACGTGACACCAATGCATAATCCGTTTATTTAGTCGAACATTCGCGGCCGTTCCGGTAAAAACTTTGGGACAACCATCGGGCCATTGAAGCCCATTGATCGGCGGATACTTGGCGGTAATTAAGCGAGCAGGTTCTCAACTTAACCCGAACCCGCGCTGAAACTTATTCGGTATATTTTTGTTTCTGTTTTAGTTGTGGCTACCACAGAAATGTGTCTAGATAGAACGGGGATAACGTTTTAGGATGCAGTCCCACTTCTGTGAAAAGGCACCCTTTTTAGGGTTCCGTAGCCGAATGGCAAAAAATGGAACCCTTATGGATTAGTTATGTCTGTCAGTCTACCGACAAACTACCATAATGCCATAGCCACTTTTTTCCCGTAACTATAAGAGCTATACTGTGGAAACTTAGAAAGTAGAGGTGTTCGGTGAATCGCATTAACATTTTCATACAAAAATGGGAAAAAAAGCAATAAAGTTTAGGGTTCCCCATACTTAGTGCTAGATTAAGTGATGCAGTTTGAGCAGATTACGTTTTTCTTTATAACAGGGCAGTGGATTCTCACGAATAGAAAGCGAAAGAGAGGCCCAAGTCGGTGCAGCAACGGACAAGTAACCAAATCAATGCCCGATGGCTCATTTGGTACTGACCTCTTCCTTCTGAACCAAGGGTCGTGGGTTTGATTCCCCAACCGGACCTGCAAAGCACACATTTGTGTGCATGAACGTGTCTGTTTGTATTGGTGTTGCAATGTATAATTTGTATTTATTTAAAAAAATAAAAGTTCCTATCTAAGTAAGCTTATCAGTTATCTAGTAGCCATAGTACAAGCTTCGGCTGAGTTTGGGTATACGAGTATATGACGGTGTGTGGCCTAGCGTGGCATGTCATGGGTTATATAAAACAATGACCTGTCAGTTGCCACCACCTTGCTGACCTGTAGGATTATTCGTTCTATCCTTGATACATTTCAGTGGTGCCAACAATGAGTTTGGGTTTCTTTGAAGTGAGCGAATCGTACTTTCTTGTTGGCGGTTTGAATGGAAGCCTTCGGAGTCCGACAAAGTATGAAGTTATGATAGTATGAATAAGTTATGATTTTTGCTTTAATAATTCATATATTAAAAAGCGGATTGAAAAATTTATATTGTTAACTTAGCTATTGAAAAGTAACAAAAAAATATTTTTACTTCAATCAGATTATGTGTTATGTCTTCGAATTCACGTGATGATGAAAATGATAATGAAGCGCATTTCGTTCTATTGACCGTTTTTTAAAAGAGGAATTTTTTTACGCATCCCTGTAATCCAGGCGAATGACGCTGTATGTGGTACTCCATCTTCAGGAGCGGGAAAGAGGCATCCTGCCTCATGCTATTCCTATTCATCCTTGCCTTAAACCTTTTTTTTTTTTTCTAAATGACTACGATGATGGCCAGGGCGGCCTTGTCATCATCACCGGACTGTTGGGGGAGCGGAAGGCTCTCACCCCTAAAGCGGAAGGCTCTCACCCCTAAAGCGGAAGGCACCTTTGTGACACCAGTTTGGTTCAATGATAGGGAACGCTGCTACTTGATATTTGTCAAATGCTTCAATTCAGGTTCAAAAATATCTGGATCTCAATGATTTCATCCATAAAGGAACCACATTTTTTCGGGTAAAAATACAAAATTTTGGTATTACACGAACAATGTTGTCAAAATCGGCTCGTTCGCTTGCTCAACATCGATTTTCTAGCACAAAAAGGCGACACGATTTGCAAAAAGCTGTGAAAACACATTTTCGTTCTCTCACGCTGACACCTGCTGGTGTGGTACACCAATAAAACATGCCCTAAAGGGTCGAGTACACAGTTTTTGTCGAAACATTAGCATAATGGCTAATTTGTGCCAAAAGCTGTTATTTTACAAGGGAGGTTTAATGAGATTCGGGTCGTTAGGAACGACGGATTGTGGACATTACATGTTGTGTAAATTTGCAGGTAGATGTCGTCAGAAGTTGCGCGTTTTGCAAGACTTTTTGTATTAAAAAATGCTTACTGCTGAATGGGAAGGAATGATAAACCTAAGTTACACTGGTCCAGACAGCGTCATATTATCCTAAACTAAGCTTCGTTGTACTGTGAGTTAGTACTCAGTCTAGTGACAACGGATAAAGTGATTAAACGAGTAGGTACAGGTACCTCCGTACGCTTCGGCGCTACCCGAGTTCCTGCAAATTGCTGCCCATTGGCGACACAGGGGGGTTTAGTGGGTATGCCCTTCTATTTCGGGAGGTGTAAGTCCCACATATCATATCACATATCCTCCCCCCGGAGGTCGGCGTGAAAGTGCATAATGCATTCCCGTCTAAAAAAAGGTACCTACCTAAACATTGTATCCTCTATGCTCGGCAAGCGACAAGCCAGTGCCAATATTTAATTATTCTCCATATTTACAAACATAATCAGGTTATGGTGTAGTCGATCTTGACCACATTCATTGTTCGTGAGGTTTGTAATATCACATTACTTTAACGAGGTGCTATAAAATCAATGACAAATACCTTAAGTGCAACTAAGCCATAGATAGGTGCAATATTAGATTCTCCAATATTAAGCTTTGAATTGATATCTAGAAGCTAAATAAAATGACGCCTGATCATATAAATTTAAGTAAGTTTATCAGTTGTTTAGTATTGATTGTACGATCTCTGATTTAGTTTGGGACTAAATAGCGCTGTGAAGTTTATAGGAGCGTATTTCATCATCAGCCTATTGTAGTCCACTGCTGGACATTAGCCTCTCCAGTTCTTTGCCACTTTGGGCAAACATATGGAGGCATTACCTATAATCGCCATGCTCAGCAGGCGGGTTGGCGATCGCAGGGCGTGACTCTACACTCCTATGTCATCGGCCTATGGTATTTAGCTATGCTTTAATTGTGATCGTTTTACCGCCACTAGTCGGTTGCCAGAGCCTCGTTATTATTCGGCAGGATGCACTATAGGCAGTTCAGGGTAGTTTGGAGCGAAAAGATGATAGGTCGCTCCTTACATCCCACATTTATACTAATTTTGCCAAA
This sequence comes from Conogethes punctiferalis, assembly GCA_031163375.1. Taxonomy (NCBI): domain Eukaryota; kingdom Metazoa; phylum Arthropoda; class Insecta; order Lepidoptera; family Crambidae; genus Conogethes; species Conogethes punctiferalis. The sequence goes on along the minus strand of CM062077.1, from coordinate 4,391,740 downwards.
ATGTTGAGTTGGTCGTTATTTTAATAGGAGTGCGGTATACACAGTTATAAGTTAAGTTGTTGTATTGCTTATACATTGCGTATGAGTATAAAAATTTCATATTTATCAATGTAACCGCCTCTTCTCACGGCCCTTCCTGTAGACAGCATTCCCACATTTGTACCCAACAAAAGATACTAATCCCTGCATTTCCCGGTCCTTTTTTCTCGCCACAAACTCGCCGTACATTGAATGGAAAGAGTATCGATTAAAAGTATGGACACGTATAGATGACAAGCGTCTGTCATACCTGGCGATTAGATCGCGCGCATGGATCCCACGACAGTAAAAAAGCGCAGACAGTTGTCGCCAATGCTTATTATTTAGATTGTATTGCACAGGTGCATCGATGTATACGTTACTGCGAGCCTATTCACATATGCGCTCGGAAAGATATCTATCGGACACGAAAGAGAGAGAGAGAGATCTATCCGAATGTATTTTGTGTAATCTTGGAGTGTATTCCGAATGGTGCATTCTTCGTTAAAAACAAAACTTTTTATGACATGAAGGTCCAAATGAAATGATGATGTATTAATATAACTGAGGTACTTTATGGGATTCTTTTTAGTTACCCTCAGTTTTAGTCATCAGGACTCATAATACAAGAGAAACTTAGTATAAGACTATGCATAACCCACTATTGAATGTGACTTGGCATTTCAACATACGATAACATTATCCCCCTCAAATATCTCTCACCAGGATTCCTCTTGAAATGGCAAAAAGCAACCTTACCTGGCCCAATTGTTACGGTACTATAAGTGACTCGTCGCATCAATGAGCTTCGATTCTAACAACCGCCAATTTTCCCTCCTAAACATTCCTAACCTTGAATATAAAAATGCTTGCAGCTGGGAGCGGCTAAAAAGCGAAGTGCTGAGAGCGACAACGATTTTTGTGGGGACTCTATTCTATAATAACTTTAGGGACAGCGAGGACTTTCAAATCCAAAGTGTCGTCTCGTGTCAATAAGAATCCAAATTAAATAGAACTCCTCCAAAACTTAGAGAGGACACATATAAGTCTACTTTATAATGGGGTATTCAACACCATAAATAATAATTAATTATTAAACCGGCACTATAAAAATGAGAGTACAACTTAACAAGCCTATTTACGTGTGCTGGTGTAACAGTATTCTTTATAAAATCGTAGGTGTAACGTTATGCCTTTGACCAAGGATAGTAACTATGAAAGTACTTTCTGCGATCGCTGACTTGCCTGCTCAGCATAGCGATTATTAGTAAAGCCGGCAGATGTTTTCTCAAAGTGGCGAACAAGTGGCTCTCCACTAGGCCTCTGCCTATGTCCAGCTGTGGACTGCGATAGATTAATGATTATTACTCAAAATGACTTCAGTCCCGATTTTTTTTAGTCCACATTTTTTATCCCGATTTTTCCGCTACGCGCTTGGCGACAGTCTTCTCGAGCGACAAAAACTGCGCTACGTCTCGCGTCCATGTTAAATCAGTCGGAGGCAAATGACGAGCCGGTGATTACGGCAATTAAAGTCGCCGGGAGAGCGTGGGACGCGAGGGGGGAGGCGGGCGAGAAGGGGGGCTCACAAAAACCTGCGCGCGCGCATCACCCGCTCATACATATGCGCGCCGGCATTGTCCGGCGTTCCGGCCGTGGGAGATGTCGCCCGAATATGACTGGGAATGTCAAATGTTCAGGTTGGCAGGATGGGATGGGAAGTCGATGTGTAAGTTATGCAGCAAAATTTTGTTCAGAGTGAGCAGAATGGTCTCTTGAAGATTCAGTGCAAGGCGAGGATGTGGTGTAGTTGGCTCACCATCATACTTGTACCATCAATACATAATTGACATAGATAAATTATACTTTAAAAATAAAAATAAAAAATAAAATTCTTTTATTTCGGGCTCAGACCCATTGGACTTTATTGGACAAAATACAGAGATCTTGTGATATAATTTGTGCGGTCTTATCGATAGTAAGCTCTCTCTTCCTGACAACTTTTAAGCATAGGAAGTGTAATTGACTGAAGAGAAGGGCATCGCCACGCGCCGTGCAAACCGTTTCAATTTGCAAGACAATTTTGCGAATTACTTTGTGCAGCGAACAGCAAAAATTTGGAATTCTTTGCCACCTGAATTCTCCTGAATATTACAACTTGGAATTATTTAAGGTTAGAGTGAATAGCCTATATAATTATGTAAGTAAGCTCCATTCTAGGCCGCAACTAATCGAATGTTTTTATAGAAATTCATATAAACTAACATAGGTAGTTGTTTTTGGCAACAGCATTACAGGAACATGCTAAGAAAGTAGAATCAAATTATGCAACTACAACTGATGCGCAATGAAATTACTAGTCGTGACGTAACATTTGCAAATAACTTGTGAAACGATTGTTTGCTATTATGGCTTCGGTATCGATAGCAGTAAACATGTCTAAGCAAATGAATTCACTCACACAGACGCGAGAATACAAACAGATTATTGTACAGGGAGAATTTATTCCACAAATAATATTTGTGTAAACGATAGACAATTTCAAGTCAGGTGCCAACTAATATGGGACTTGTGGGATCTCTTATTTTTAAACAGTTAAGGTGCATTTTTGAGTGTTGCATTGTTAGAATGCAGTTGTATTTTTGATGTAACAAGTGCAAGGGCTTCTCACGCGCGCTAGCGTGCAGATTCTAGCACCTAAATTACATTAGTTTTGTTTCTTTGACAAAGTATCGTCCTGCCAGTAAAAAGGTATAATTAAATAATCTAATGGAAATTATTAGGTATATGTTATTTCTAGTAGAGTTTGGTAAAATTACAATTTGGAAATATTTAGGGTTAAAGTGAATAGGCCACATCACCACTTAATACTAAGTATGATTGTCACCTAAAGCTTCTCAGAAATTAATAAAAATGAAAGATTTATCATTCAATTACATAACCAGTTAAAGGTAGACCTTACCCTACCTAAACCTAGAGGGTTAGATAACGAAATTGAAATCAGTTTTAAAAACAAACATAAGTACTGCTGGTCTTCATTCACAGTACCACCGTAGAAAATATTCCTTCACGTACAAAAAAGTTCGGCAATCTTTGCCGCGTCGTTAAAATGTGGAATTCATTCCCGGTACATAATATGTCGGTACATGACATTCATGAGACATTATTTTGACAAAAAAATATACAAACAGACGAATTGAGAAACTTCTCCTTTTTCGAAGTCGGTTAAAAAGGGAGTAACTTCGAGTGAGCACGAAAAAATACGAAATTTTTTAAGATATCACCGTAAACAGCAGCTTAAAATGTAACTTTTAAAATTCCAGTTTTAGAAGTTCAAGTATTGTTTCCGGTGTCTCGGAGGCAGGCCGGTGCGGTAAATCACAGTTGCTATGAGCGAGCGTGACCGGCGCATCTGATCAGCCCACAGCTCGCGGCGAGGCCGCGCCTGCGCAGCCTCCGTAGGGGTGCCACTCGGCTACACTGCCTCTTTTTTATTTCTAAGGAAGGCAGATAAGCGGCACATCTGATGTTAAACGGTTACGGCCGCTTATAAACTCTACCATTGTTTTATTAGGAAGGCAGTTGAGACAGCCCCCCATTTGATGTTAAACGGTTCATCATCATCATCAGCCTATCGCAGTCCCTTTGCTGGACATAACCCTCTCCAGATATTCGCCGTTTTGGGCAAACATATGGTGGCTTTGTCTCTCCAGTCAACACATCTGAAAGGCTTTACCCATAATCGCCAGGACGAGTAGCTCCTCGTTCCGGTGATGCTGCTACCCGTCATCGGCTTATGGTATCTAGCTACGCCTTCAATCGTGATGATTACACCGTGATGTTGTATTACTGAACTAATCCTATAAATGTACCTTAATTTCCGTGCTTAGGGTCTCCAAGATACAGGGTTTCCTAGTTTGGGACCCATTGCTAAATTTTAAGTTTTATCATGTAAATGTGTCTTTTGGAAAAAAAAAAATATTATACTGCCACCAGTCGGTTGCTAGATCGTTTGATATTCGACATAATGCACCACGGGTAGGTGAGGGTGGCTTGGAGTAAAAAGAAAGACGCTCCCATAAATCCCGTAATAATCAATCAATAGTCTTCCAAAATGTCGTCGTGACAGCCCTGTATGCATAGTGTTGTTGGCCACGCGACCGCCCCGGGCCTCTCATTTGCACCCGGCCCGGAGTTCCAGTAATATCCTTCGCTGGTGCACCTGGGGCAAGTCAGCTCACTGCAACTGCTGATCATCAGCTACTAGTTGATTGATAATGTATTTTAAAATTATCTTCACTGCGTTTACGATAAACACATTGTGATTACGTTCACAGTAACTTTGTGAATTTTTCGAGAAGCTATTGCTTAGAATCTCTGCCAACTATAGTTTTGGTTTGTGTATAGAGACGAAATAACGTACCTTTTGTTTATGAAATAGATTCTTTATTTAACCTTTATGGCATTAGATTAGCATTTGCATCTATTTATTAACTAATTTTGAGTTCTTAAAATGTATTAGCTTATTATCTCTACCATTCTCCTTTAAGCTTTTAGTAAGTCGACATCTACCATTGATAAAAAAAATAGATAAAGGACTTATGTTCAGAAATGGACGTTTGCAAACTGACGATATCATAACTGGTAACAGACCATAATGCGTGAGTATAATTTGACCAACCGAAAAATTAACGATCATTCCTTACAACGTTTATTGAAAAAATCACACAGTTGTTGTAGACGCGAAGTTATTGCAACAATTAAACTATTAATGAGGTACACGCGGTAATGGATGCTAGCGGCGCGGCGTAATCGAGCGTTCGCTGCGCGCGCGTATAAATCATGCGCGGACGCCGCTCGGCGCAGCGGCGCGGCGGCGCGGGCGCAAGGCGTGGGGCCGCGTGCTGCAATAAATATATTTAACTAGATTATCAGCGGCTAAAGCGGGCGGGTAGGTTACTGTTTAAAGCTATTTAAATAACCAAGACATGTCACGATGGGCCACACTGCGCCATCTAGTCCCAAATTCAGCCGAAGCTTGTACTATGGGTAGGTACCTACTAAACTACTGATAAACTTACTTAGATCATTTCTTTTTGGCAGTTGGCAGAAGTCACTAACAATCAAGCCAGTCGGCCATGTTATACAATCCAACTTATATACGAAACAGTGTTAAACAAAAATAGAGTGTTCATCATCATCACTTTCCACTGCTGGACATAGGCCTCTCCAGTTGTTTTCCACTTAGAGCAAAAAAATTGAGTTTCAGTTCTAAGTATGGGGAAACCCATATATTTTTTTAAATCTTAATGCGGTTCACCGAATACACTAAGTTTCCACTGTATAGCTCTTATAGTTACGGAAAAAAGTGGCTGTGACATACGGACGGATAGACGGACATACATGACAAATCTATAAGCGTTCCGTTTTTTGCTATTTGGCTACGGAACCCTAAAAAAAGATACCTACCTCTATACAGAAGTGCGGAGTGTTTCCAAGCAAACTACTTACCTTACAGCATCCTCACGGCGGGCAGCGATATTCAAAGTCCGCGGTTTGGTTTATGGGACTCGCGCGCACGCAATTACAATGCCCCGCGCATCGTGGCCGCACTCGCGCGCAGGTTTTGACACAGTCAAATCGTAAATGTGAAATATTTTTTCTGATGTCTTTTCGCTCAAAGCCACCGTCATCTGCCCATGGTGCATACTGCTGATTAACGATGAATAACTGGTGGCGGTATAACCCTCACGATTGACGTCGCAGCTAAGTACCACTGGCCGATGGGTAGCAGCGTCGCCGGAGCGAGGATACGCCCTGCGATCGCCAACACGCCTGCTCAGCGTGGCGATTATGGGTAGAACCTCCAGGTGTTGCCTAACTTGGAGATACCTATGTCCAGCAGTGGACTGCGATAGGCTGATGATGATTAAAACTTTATTGCACAAAATAGTACAAAAGACTTGCTTAATGCTAGTAGCTTTCTCTAGCAGTCAAACTTTAAGTCATGCAGAGAGATTAGAGCAAACAGAGAGTAGATTTATGTGCTGTATAAAGAGAAACATAGCTCCATGCTGTTTCTCACTATACTGTGGCTCAAGCTATCAGCGTGTCGGGTTGTTACGCTTCTTGTCATAAACTTTAATCCCTTTCGCGTTCTCGACTAGTAGTTTTACTTGTTAGGAAAAGTTCTTATACTTTATTACATTAAATTTATAAAAAGGAAAGAGTAAATGATTAAGAACTGGAGCTTATGTACAGGGTAATCCCGATTTATCACTTAGTTGTATGTGATAGGGGTAAATTATGTTAAATGCTGAACATATTATGGATTGATTGTGGGTGACTATGTATGAAAAAGGAGTACTTACATATCTTTAACTCGGCGACTGAGTGATAATGATCAATCATACATAATATGCAATAATATAGTTAACACATCATGATAACACCAAATTAAGTTCTAACATCGAGTACAACAGAACAAATACAAACGTTGTACCTACGACCCTTGGTTTAGATGGTAGGGATCACTACTGAATGACCCACTGAAACGAGTGACCGCAAATGACCATCAGCTTTTCACAGAAAAACACAGTAAATTTTTATTGAAATAAGATACATTACAATAGATACTCATTAACTCGTACATCTTTCTCGCAATCTTTATTGCACGCCAAAAATGTACTTTAGAACTAGACATACTATTGTTATACCAATTATATGCGATCTCTTCTAGACAAGGAACATTCAAATTTACAATACACACAACTCGAATATTTCATAATCTCTGTCATCCATACATTACGTGGGCAATTAGGTAGGCAGTCGCATAATGAGTGTAATCAGAAGGGCTGAATGGCCGCGAGCGCAAGAAGCGCGTCTGCCTGCGCCCGCGCATGCAAACACGTGCACCCGCCCGGTACATACATGAAATATTCAGGCCGCAGGTTCGGAGCCGAGTATGCTGGGCGGACGCGAGGTGGCTGACAAGACAATGCACTTTTTAGGGTTCAATCAATCTTCAAATCCCATTTCGGATCACACGCATACCGTCAGATACATCATCAGCCTACTGCGCAGTCCACTGCTGGACATAGGCCTCTTCAGTTGTGCGCCACTTTGGACAAGCTACCCATATTAGCCACGTGCTGGGCAGGCGGGTTGGCGATGGCAGGGCGTAGCTCCTCGCTCTTGTGATGCTGCTGCCCGTCATCAGCCTGTGGTACTTAGCAACGCCTTCAGTTGCAGTGGTTATAGCACCAGCAGTCGCTTACCGGATATCGTTTGGTATTCAGCAGGATACACCACGGTCAGGTGGCTTGGCTTGTAGCGAAAAGATGACACGTCGTAGATCCTTTCCATCTTACATGCTTACTATTACACAAATTGAATATCCACAAGGTATTGAACAGGATACACTACGTTTTCAACGCGGTCCTTTACAAAATGAAAAACTTTTCAAAACTTTTCATTTTGTTGAAGAAATTGATCTGAGCAGTGAATGTGATGTTGTGATATTATCATATTTTATTATTTACTAGCTGTGCCCGCGGCTTCGCCCGCGTTGCCCCCCATTTTAGGGAAGTGGGGGGTTCGAAAGGGGCGAAAAGTAGCCTATGTTACTCTCCCTCCCTTCAACTTTCTCCACTTAAAAAATCACGTCAATTAGTCGCTCCGTTTTGCCGTGAAAGAAGGACAAGTATACAGACAGACAGACTTTCCCATTTATAATCTTCTATATATATAAAAGGAGAAACTGACTGACTGACTGACTGACTGACTGACTGACTGACTGACTGACATATCAACGCACAGCCCAAACGGCTAAACGTAGGCACTTGAAATTTGGAAGGGACGTAGCTTAGGTACCGTAGGGGTGCACTAAGAAAGGAATTCCCGAAATTCCCACGGGAACGGGAATTAGCGGGAAAATTTGTATGAAAAATCTAAACCGCTTAAGTTAGACGCTTGAAATTTGGCATGCAGGTACCTTAGTAAATATAAAGTTTAGTTATGGCTGTATTTTGAGAAATTCCCACGGGAACGGGAGTTAGCGGGAAAAAACTTTTGTATGTATAAATTTAAACACGCGGACGAAGTCGCGGGCAAAAGCTAGTATTAGTATGAAGTATGGATTTATTTTACAATACTTGTTAACACTCCAATTAGGTGGTAGGAAACTCTGAAATGTAATTAAGTAGAGTTAAGTAAATTTTTATGACGTTTTTGCGGTTATCAATAAATTAATTATGGTTACGTCACTGACTTTGTTGACGTCAATTATGCATATCGTTTGTTGTATCTAAGGATATTAATTAGCTTAGTTATTAACAAGAAACGTTGAATATTCATGATCTTTATAATTATATCAATTGTAATGTAGTAAGCTAATTATATTTTTCTTGGGAAACCCTGGTAACCTAAGAATAAGTTTATCCTCAAAGGTTCTATATGTTTTGTTTAATTAATTTCTGAATATCGTAACTAACTTTTTTATTGATTTGTCTACCCCTATTCATAAATATTGATTTATCAACAATAAAATTGTTTTATTTCAGTTTAAATTTTAAATTCATTTGTTGAATTGGTTACCATAATGAAATTGTCAGTATAATTATTACTAATTGTCCATGTAAGTAAGTATCTCTTCTTACGACACATCTAAATAATAATAAACAAAGTAAAGATTATCCAAGGACCGAATGCGATGGTTAAAATTCTCTTTGGCGCAATTTCGTAAACTGCCATCAGATTCAATAAGAAGCAAATTAAATGTGGAAGCGGCGGAATGTGTTTTTGCATTGTTAATTTGGGCGAATCTAAATAAATACGACTGCAGATGAGTTGGTGCAAAAACTAGCCTTTTCTAACCAGCGGTGTTTAATTCGAGATTTCTGGGTCGCATTCGATCAAACGCATTTGAAACAATTTAAGTTTTTTTTTTCATGCATTGGGCTGTATTTTTACCTGATGTAAAGTAACGACAGAGCATGCCAACTTACTTAGATAAAGAATATTAAAAAATATACATTTTACGCTTAAAAAGCTCCATAGGCAAATGCTCAAGGAAGACATCAGCAGCTTACCAATTCCACTTACCTAACTTTACGTGGCATTTCAAACGCGGGTATTCCAGATACTATTCAAATGATTTCTTACGGCCGAACTTGACCGCACAATTTTATTGTTGACTAGCTGTGCCAGCGGCGTCGCTCTCGTGGATATCGGGTTTCAAAAATAACGGACTTCCATATAATACCCATCTATACCTTGTGCCTAAGTTTTAAGTTAGACCTCTAGCAATACATTGGTGAAAACCGCATTCAATTCTATGCAGTAGTTTTCGCGTAATGCGCGTTCAAACATACAGGTTTAAATTTCTCGCGTTTTCCCAACACTTCCCGTCACTGCTCCGCTCCTATTGATTGTAGCGTGATGAAAAGTATCCTATAACCTGCCCAGGAGTATGAAGAATAATTGTACCAAGTTTCGTCAAAATCTGTTCAGTAGTTTTTTTTTCTATAACGAACATACAGACAGACAGACAAAAATTTTACTGATTGCATTTTTGGTATCAGTATCGATCACTTATCACCCCTTGATAGTTATTTTGAAAAAATATTTTATGTACAGAATTGACCTCTCTACAGATTTATTATAAGTATAGATAAGTTAAAAAATCATACAAAAAGGTCGACTCAAAACTGGGTACACCGTTAAACGTTCCTGTTCACAATGTAGTTATGGCGTGATTCTTACATATGAAAGTTATATTTACAAGAGCGCTACGGGCCGCAGGTTGACCGTACCTTCTTTAAACGCTGCCTAAGCCGCAGTGCAAAAACTTCATTAGCCAACAAAAGCTCGGAACTGTGAGGAATGTTATAACATTCGCCTCATTTCTATGCCGGTGCGGGAATGCAGGACAGCGGGCTCGGTTGTCCACACTTTGTGTGGTTTTGAATGGACATTATCTAAATAAATAAATAAATAACCCAAGACATGCCACGCTGGGCCACACAGCCCCATCTAGCCCCAAACTAAGCCGAAGCTTGTACTGTGGTTACTAGACAACTGATAAACTTACTTAGATACATTTTTTTTTGTAAATAAATACATATTCTACATAGAAAACACCCAGACCAATACAAACAGACATGTTCATGCACACAAATGTTTGCAATGTGTGGGGATCGAACCCACGACCCTTGGCTGAGAAGGCAGAGGTCACTACCAATTGAGCCACCGAGCCAGTCAAAATATTCTGTTAGTCCGTAGTATACTGCTGCTGAATAAATGTTAGCCTGACCTTGTACATGTACTTATCGATACCAATATTATGTAAGGGAGCGACCCATTATCTTTTCGCCCAACCCAACCCTAACCCTCCACGAGCATCGAAAACCCTACTCATGCACCGGCAGAAACACGACCCGGAGGTCATATGGCTGCGGTTTTTTAAATATAGGGTGGAGGTCCTTCCCCGACGGGCGGCTCAATTCGAGCGAGGATTTGCTGTGCCCTACCTCTCTTAGATGATTTTAAAGACAACACTAACGGCCGTATTCACAAACGTCTCTATGCGTCGAACGAATACACAGGCACTCAAAAGCCTATAGGATTTTGGGCACTGTGCGTCCGCGCGTAGCATAGTAACGTCATCATCATCATCATCATCACCAGCCTATTGCAGTCCACTGCTGGACATAGGCCTCTCCAGTTGCTCACCACTCAGGGCAAACATCTGGAGGATATGCCCATAATCGCCACGCTGGGCAGGCGGGTTGGCGATCGCAGGGTATAGTAACGTATGTCTCTTAAAAAGGGACTATCCGTCGAAACCTCCACTTTGTGGGTAGCGGCACGTTGTCGGTGCCGGCTCAAAGCGGGCCGTCATTTAAATATCGCCACTCATATGTGGGATGCCGCTCGCGCACGGATTGAGCGACAAAAATACCCCGGCTTCTTGCGCCCCTTGTTAGTCTGACCTTGTACATGTACCTGCCGATACCAAGGCCAGTGGCACAGTGGTAAGGCCTAAAAGGTTTACTTTCATGCAGGAGGCAGCAGATCAAACCTCACTACGTGCAAATGTCTTCAAATTTTAAATTAATAGAATTGAAAAACTTTTATTAGAGTCACATAAATCTACTATATAAAAATAAGTCGGGTTTTCCTCCCTGACGCTATACCTAACTCCAGAACGCACGAACCGATTTCCACGGTTTTGCATTCGTTAGAAAGGTCTCGGGCTCCGTGAGGTTTATAGCAAAGAAAATTAAGGAAAAAAATCAACAGCCATCTGGTGGCGAAACGGAGTTCGCTTGGTTTGCTAGTAGGTTATATGAACAATGGGAAAAGACAAGTTTTCATCGTGATACTAAACGTCCACTCAGCATGAGTCAAGGCATCCTGGTAAGAAACCACGACGCTGGACTTCCGTAGACACCAAGAGGTCGGCTTTGTGCAGCGACACATTAATGCAAACATTATTTCTTAAAAGTTAATTAAAAAGGCAAATAAATCAAATTAAATTGAATTAATTTAAATTCGATTTTATTTCGATTTGATTTAGATTTGTATTACCACGCTTACCAGGTGGGTTGGTGACCGCAGTAGGTTTTCTGATATTGCCTTAGTCATCTTTTACGATACCCACGGAATCAGACGGGGTGATCCTATTCTTAATCCGAAAACCTGACTTCTTTAACGTTAAGCTGAGTCAATCTGGTCTGTCAATTGCTTCTTTTTAGTTTTAGTTCTATCTGTGCGGCTGCGGTACAGAACCCGTCCTGAAAACGTCGCATGTCCAGCAGTGGACACTGCTGGCCATAGGTCTGTAATGTTAATTGTCATTTTTTTTTATAGTGGCTCGACATAATGGCTTCCCTACGCCTGATGGAAAGCGAAAGAGAGGCCCAAGTCGCTGTTACAACTGGCAAGTAACTGGTCAGTTACCTCTCAGTTGCCACTACCATGCCGGCCCAACCCTAACCCCCCACGAGCTCCGGACACCCTACTCACCAGCAGAAACACGACCCGAAGGTCATTTGGCTGCGGTATTTTATAGGGACATGCGGCAATCACCACGCTTGGCAAGCAATTTCGTACAAAACAAACTGGAAGTAGCACTTCAATTGTACCGTACGGTGTCACATTAACTTGTATTATTCCGTGCACACGCACAAAGCTCTATGGCGTTCAACGGACACGAGATAATTGTAAGCGGCGTTTATCGCGATTCAAGTGACCACGATCATCAATCACCAGTAGACGCGGAGACTTATCTTTGAAACGCTCGAGATTTCCTCTCATATTTAAAGGTCTTCTCTCATTTAAACCATCTACCAGTCACTTAAGCGTGGAACACACTGCTGGCATATGTGTAGAAAATACTGACGGTCCTAAAGGTCACCTGATGGTAAGTTATCACTTCAGTTCACAGACACCGCTACTACCTTCAAAGGTCCCGAAGTCATATCTATTAGGAAAAGTCGCTCTTGGAAGCCAATTCTAAAGAACTGACATGGGTCTATTAACCGGGGAGTAAGAAGCAAGCAAGCTTAGCAGGCTTATAATTATTGCAAAAAAATCTACAACAATCTTTTCTGCCGGCCAATGTTTGGGTCATGCAGAGATATGAATTATACGTGCAGTGAATGAAAACAAAAATAGGTATGGTACTTGGTTCCACTTGCTTCATATGACAATAATGAAAAATAATATATGTGCCATTATCTAAACTTATATATTTTAATCTGTGAAGTTTCAATATCAATTAACAGAGAATTCCACAGTCGTACCTACAGCCTGTTCGTTTATTATTAACCAAACACGCAGTTACGACATTACATTTACAACCACTCGACTTTTACGTATCATGTCCATAATAGCGCCCAAACGCATCGGAAGCCAGTCTAAACAAACGCCGGAGGTCGGCAGGGCGCGATACCGAGCCTGCCCGCGGGCACCCAGATTAGCCCTAATTCATAACAATTATCGCCCACCATTCGCTTCGGAAACACCTTCATTAACAGCCCTGTATTCTATCTAATATCTTGCTTCACCAATAACAATCTTAACACGGACATAATAAAGATATTTTGGACGTTAAAGGTGGTGTTATTAAATATACATTAGAGAAGACATCAGTGAAAGCCGACAGTAGACATTCAATGGATATTCAAATAATTGTGAGTTGTGGATAATTTTGTAGTAAGTAAAGACTTTCGTCTTAGATAGGTAGGTTTTTTATAGTAGCACAGCGTTGCCTTGAGGAAAGCGAAAGATGCACAAGTCGTTGCGGCAATGGACAAGTAACCAAATCAAGCACTTATTCGATATCATCGCCATACTGCCCTGTAGGATTATCCATACTATATACTATAATATTATAAATGGGAAAGTGTGTCTATCTGTCTGTATGGTTGTCTTTCTTTCACGGCAAAACGGAGCGACGAATTGACGTGATGTTTTAAGTGGAGATAGTTGAAGGGATGGAGAGTAACATAGGCTGCAGACAGCTAGTTCTAACTAAGCCAGTAGGTGTAGGTTACATTCTTAGACTACGTTCTGTCACTAACGCTATGGTTTTGTTTTAGGCACTTTTATTGTAGCAAAGCACGCTATGGTCCCTTGTTAAATAGTGGTAAACTAAACGCAATGAAACCTAAGTTACTGTGGTACTAAATGCTTAAGTAAATCCACATTGGTTAGGTGTTATCGTAATGATTTCAGTCTCTTCGCAGTAACACTTTTCCAAATCAGAATGACCATCTTTATCATCATCATCAACCTCTTACAGTCCACTGCTGGACATATCTAGGCCAGAAAGGATTCAAAATAAATCTTTAATTGTTACACTCTTACAATAGGATTGTGATTTAAAAAAAATAGACTTGATTACATTATGTTTTTATTTATCTACTAAACCCAAACATTTAGAACTAAGATTCTGGTCAATTGTTCCTCTTGAGATTGCAGATATGAGTATATAAGTACAGCAGGTATCAGATATAGTAGGAATCGACGTTTAAATCAAACGATTCCTTCCCTAAAAATTAAAAAGCCGTATCCAAATTACAGTAATTTGAATAAGATTACAGTTTGTCCAACTGATTGATGTTACTGATTCACTTAATGTAATTCAAAATTGCTTACTTAACTATAATTTAAACGTTGCCTCTCGTGTTTTGATTGTCTTGCATTAGATTTGAATATTTTTAGTTTATGGTGTTTTTTATTTGTTCTAGGTACCGGCTTACCACCCATATGTAGAGACAGGGCAGTTTTCGACTATGGAGGAAGAAAAACGATTACCTACTATGGAACGACTTGTACTTGCCTATCCCGGTGGTTTAATTGGTGACCCTTGCCTTCTGAACTAGGGTCGTGGGTTCGATCCCCACCCGTTACAAACATTGGTGAGATCAACATTTGTGTTTGTTACCTGAATGTTTAAATTTATATCTTAACTAATATTATAAAGCTGAAGAGTTTGTTTGTTTGAACGCGTTAATCTCAGGAACTACTGGTCCGAATTGAAAAATTCTTTATTTGTTGAATAGACCATTTATCGAGGAAGGCTTTAGGCTATATAACATCACGCTGCAGCTATTAGGAGCGAAGAAATAATGGAAAATGTAAAAAAAAACGTGGAAAAAATAACTATTCCACGCGGACGAAGTTGCGAGCACAGCTAGTATAAGTATAATACAATAATACGAAGTCTTTTATTGTCTCTATAATCTATCCAATAAGTACACAAAGTTTGATCAGCCGTAGGTATATCACAAAGATTGTGAGGGAACTGTTTTGAGCTTAGGCTACGAGCCTGTTACAAAGGACCAGCACTCTCCTCACTCGATGTGGACATATACATCGGTAAACACATATTTTATCTAGATAGGTAGTAACAAACAACTATGTATAATAACATTTATTTAGGGTACCTTCTATGTTCTGATGTCCCTAACACAAATGAAACGCCACAAGCCCGCTCTCCAGATTAGAACCGACACCGCTCACATATCACGCGATATCCTTACCACTGTACCACCACCGCTGCTGAATGAAGGTACAAAAATTCCATTCACAACCACCGTTTCTATGAAGGCTGCACGGGAACGGGTGCAATTACGCAGGGCGACGGCGACACGACTCGTTTTTTGCTCAGCATGAAAATGGATGAGAGGGGCGGTCACTGACCGCTTGTCGCCTGGGAAACTGAGCTGACTCTTCCGGGAATCTGGAACGTTTGAGTTGCATCCCGTGGGACCATTGAGGTTCACTAGAGGTGGATGAAGGTGGTGATGATGGACGAGTCCTAAAGGTTGTATTGTTGTAGAGCTTGACACTCCTTGATGTTGGAGCGTACAATGGATCGGGCGCACCCAAGAGAGGTAGGGCATAGCGAATCTTCGCTCGAATTGAGCCGCCCGTCCGGGGAAGGACCTCCACCCTATAGAATACCGCAGTCAAATGACCTCTGGGTCGTGTTTCTGCCGGTGAGTAGGGTTTCCGGAGCTCGTGGGGGGTTAGGGTTGGGCCGGCATGGCGGTGGCAACTGACAAGTAACTGACCAGTTACTTGCCCGTTGTCACAGCGACTTGGGCTTCTCTCTCGCTTTCCATCAGGCGTAGGGAAGCCATTATGTCGAGCCACTATAAAAAAAAACCCAACAAAAAAAGAGTATAGAGTTCCTTAGTTCAGCCATTCGCACTTCTCAAAGTTACCAATCGCTCGACAATCTACATATATAAGGAAATTACCTTATTAACGACTCTACCGTAGTGTTTTGCGTAACTATTTAAATATTATACTCAATATTGAAATGGTGCAGACACACATATTTTGCATGTATTAGCATACCGAACGTCTATTACGCCTTACGCGGTGGAATGCAAGACCTTTGCTTGCTTGTACCTACTCGTACGATACTAGTATTATCCTTAAACTAACATTTCCCACGGCTTAGATTAAAAGAATTTGAGGATTGCTTACATAAATATTCTGCAACCTTTTAGTCTATTTTATAGATAGTTTATAAAGTTGATTTGTGTAACTTTAGACGTTCCTTCCATGTGGTGTTTACCTATAAAATTAAATGTACGTACAATTAACTTTAAGACCCTTTCTGTTTTCTCAAGATGTATTGTTGTAACAATAGATGTTACCTAAGCCTAATAATAATAAGTAAATAAAGAAATATACCGGTTTTTATAACTAATGTATCTATAAATAGTATTGTATTGGTTTTGCACACAATTCAATTGACTTTTTTCAACCTCGTCGTAGAAGACAAGTAAGGGAATATCAGGAAATGGCAGCAGTGTATACCTGGGAACGAATAAAACCTACCGCGGTCACCAACTCACCTGCTAACCATGATGACTAAGACACACATGTCTAAATACACTATGCCGAAAATATGCGACCGAAGATCCGCGGCTGATTTTACGTTTCGACGTATTTGGCTAATATGACACACCATATTTTCATGACACCCGGATTTTCATCGGCAAACGAACCGAACTTCGGTCGAGCATTGCCGCCGAATCGCAGCCGAACTTACGCCTGACTGAAGTTTGACTGTACGCTATAACGTAATTTCGGCATAGTGTGTCATCAGTAATTTAAAATACATTGCAGGCGTAGTCGCGCCGAATATCGGTCGCGTATTTTCGGCATTAGACACTAAGGCAAATCACAATTGTCATTGACAATGTCATTGGAGGATGCCTCTATTCAGCACGTGGACGTGTGCAGGTTGATGATGATGATAACCTAACTAAGAGCGGCGTCGCGTCGCCGTAGCCGTCGCAAATCGACACATGCGTCATTTCCCGCAAACGCTAGAAATGATTGACAGCGCGCAAGAAACGATATTCATTACTGGCTATTAGCTGCGCTTACGCATCTGCGCGGGAATGTTGGATGCTGTGTACGACAAAAACTGCGCCGTGGGACCAGGACAACTAAATACATAAAATAATAAAAGATATTGCCAACACACATGATCTAATCCCAATGAATGTAAGGTTGGTTGACAACATGCCAGCCAGTGTCACCGTTCTGCCATCGCACCAAGGGATTCAGATTTTAATACTAACAGGTATGCTTATCTGTCTAGCAGCGACCTCTGTTAATGTATATAGAGAGAGCTATCTTAAAAACTGACATAGGAGTTGGCAACTGACAAATGATTAATTGATTTGATAACTTATCCGTTGTCGTAGAAACTTGTGTTACGTGTTCCATTAGAGAATTTTTATAGTTTATCATCGGCATATAAAACTCTATGCTGGAAAGCTGTAAAAAAAACGTGAAACTACAGAAAATCTGAAGTAAAAACTTTTCTTTTTACTTCGCTGGCTCAGAGACCCGTAAAGGATCTGAACCGTACCTGGGCCCCAAATCGAAAATGATCGTTCGTTGAACGGATCTATTTGGTGGTAGGATCCCTGGACCGTACCTAGGACGTCCTTCCGCTTGGCCGTCCCATGTGACTGACTCTCCAATCCGTGTCCAAGCAAATAAAGTCTGGTAGATTTGACTATGTTGTTAGGCTGGGACACTGTCTTCAACCAAAGGAAGTAAAAAACTCATCATCATCATCAGCCTATTGCAGTCCACTGCTGGATATAGGCCTCTCCAGTTGTTCTCTGGAGGTTGGCGATCGCAGGGAGGTAGCTTCTCGCTCCGGTGACGGGCAGCAGCCCGTCATCGGTCTGTGGTATTTAGCTACGCCTTCAATTGTGATGGTTATACCGCCACCAGTCGGTTGCCAGCGCCTCGTTTGTTATTCGGCATGATGCACCACGGGCAGGTGAGGTTGGCTTGGAGAGAAAAGATGATGGGTCTGGCGCTCCCTTACATCCCAGTAAAAAACTAATGATCTAAAATCTAGATCTAGTCATGACATGGAAATATCAATGCCTAAGCATTGATACTAGGTACTTAGACTTACATCCGTGTGTTCAATGACATTACTTTTCCCGTTGTATATAGGAATATACAACGGGAAAAGTAATGTACTACAGATACGAACAGAAAAACCGGGCGGGGTGGGACGTCGCTGGCTTATCATAACTGGTCGATTTATTGGACTCCGCTCGCCGCTGATCAATATGTATTTAATTGGCAAACTCCGGGAATGCGGTGCTATTTGACGCGCGACAATCCGCCTCTGTCGCCGGCGCGTCGCGGCTACGTGCGACATTGTGCGTGGAATTGTCAGGGTTGCCGGGAAAGACTAATAATAGAAGTATTTAAGATTAATTTAGGTACAGGAAGATCTATGCTTCGGCGCTACCCGAGTCCCTGCAAATTGCTGCCGACTGGCGACACAGGGGGGCTTAGTGGGTATGCCCTTACATCTCGGAGGTGTGAGTCCCATACACCACGCCGACTTCCCCCGGAGGGCGGCGTGAAGGTGCATATAAAAAAAAGAAAAAGGTACAGGAACATTTTTTAACCACAACCTGGAAACTAAGCTGACTGTTCCGGGAATCTGAAACGCTTAACTCCTTGCACCCCGGGGGTCCATTGAGGTCAACTAAGGATGAAGATGATGATAGTAGACGGGTCTTATAGGTCGTGATTTGTGACCTACAAGCCCGCCCGACCAGACTACCCTACGCCCATAATGTCCGCTATTGACCAGAGTTATTGCGATATTGCGGTAAATGCGGTGTTGTATGCACCCGTGTGAAACCGGGACGGGTCGCTCTTTTCATAAAAATCTGCCTTTACATACACGCACTAAAGCAATTGCTTAAAAACGAGTACAAATAAATTACCGTAATAAACAACCACATTTTTTTCGTTATAACAGCCTTTAGTATAGACTGCATCACACAACTTAGGGAGCGAATGTTTTTAACACCATCCCGTAGTATGTAGGTGGTATTGTAATGACTTAGCCCTTGCCTAAATCGCTAAAAGGATTTAAATCTTCAAAATTTATTACGTTACATGATTTGCTTTGGAGGTTTTATATACTCGATAGTGCCTAGGTATAAGTTCATGATCTCAAAATATTTCATCATCATCATCATCAGCCTATTGCAGTCCACTGCTGGACATAGGCCTCTCCAGCCGTTCGCCACCTAGGGCACTTCTGTAGGAAATACCCATAATCGCCACGCTGGGCAGGCGGGTTGGCGATCGCAGGGCGTAGCATCGTGCTCCGGTGACGCTCAAAATATTTAACAGTGGCTATTCTTTTAATTCTGAATATAAGACAAACATTTCTAAGAAACACAGACCAGCCCTAGCAGTTAGTCCATAAAACATAACGATGCTTCCTGCTAGAAATTATCAATGTCTCCCAGCAAAAACATATTTATGAAAGTTATTCATCATGAATGCTGCAATGTCGCCACCGTTTCGCGGAAAATATCAACTGATCTGATTCGCCGGAGAAAATGAAGCAATTTTCTTTGCTATCTAATCATCACGTTGAATATATTAATATTC
The DNA here is from genome assembly GCA_031163375.1 of Conogethes punctiferalis. Lineage (NCBI taxonomy): Eukaryota > Metazoa > Arthropoda > Insecta > Lepidoptera > Crambidae > Conogethes > Conogethes punctiferalis. The sequence goes on along the minus strand of CM062077.1, from coordinate 4,372,240 downwards.
AGACTAAGAATTCGTTTCACAACAAGTCGCCCTTCTTAATATAAGTATTACATTATAATTATGTATTGTACTGCCGTCATACGGCAAAAGGGCGTATCTTACATTTTCTGCAAGATTGAGTTATGTAGTGATTCGGTTAAATTATGTTATGTCACTACATGATACTTAGAAAAAAGGTACACATACAGATGCGTTTTACCTTCTAAGTATTCGTTAAGGCGATGTGGCAGTAATGTCTTTTATTTTTTTCTCCATTTTCAACTGTTTGCAGAAGCGCTATTATTCCGTATGACGGCAGTATATTAATAAGTATACGGATGTCTCACTGCCCAGGAACGCTAACAGAGGTCGAGTCCTATTTGACACCTTGAAGGCGTAGCTAAATACTACAGGCCAATGATGGGCAGTAGCGTCACCGGGGCAAGAGGCTACGCCCTACGATCGCCAACCCGCCTGCTCAGCATGGCTGTGGTGAATGATTGGAAACCGAGGTTTCCCGCCCGTTGCCAGAGCGACTTCGGCTTCCTTTCCAGCTTTCCATCACGCGAAGGGAATGGCTTCCCTATGCTGAACCAATATAAAAAAAAGTTAAGATAAAATAGCTTGAAATACTTATAAATATAAAATAATGTCATAATAACTGACCGGTATGCGGCTAGATATAGCTACGCCTTCAATTGTGATGGTTATACTGCCACAAGTCCTGTCCATTGCATAAGCAACAAACCAAGACAGTGTCGCTATTTTGAATTATACTTGTAATTCGACGTGAAATTAATAGTAAATAGGATGTTACAATAAATAATAGTGAATTTATTACTACTTAACTGTACCGTTCCTAAAGATTCATTTGATTGGTTGAACGTCAATAAAACTCGAGTTAATAAGACTAATGGTAGTGTTATGTGCCAAAGTTTGCGTAAGCCTCTGTTGCTTACTTGTTGCTTAAGCCAGTTGCCATGTGGGGATAAATCCACATGAGTTGTGCTTTTTATCGGGATGTAAGGGAGCGACCTATCATCTTTTCCAAGCCAACCTCATCTGCCCGTGGTGCATCTTGCCGAATAGCAAACGATGCGCTGGCAACCGTCTGGTGGCAGAACAACCATCAGAATTGAAAGCGTAGCTAAATACCACAGACCGATGACGGGCAACAGCGTCATCGGAGCCAAAAGCTACGTCCTGCGATCGCCACCCGCCTGCCCAGCGTGGCGATTATGGGTATATCCTCCAGATGTTTGCCCTAGTGGCGGACAACTGGAGAGGCCTATGTCCAGCAGTGGACTGCAATAGGCTGATGATGATGTGCTTTTTATAATGGTATTTTTGAAGTACTCTTGCGCTGGCTCCCCACTAAAGAATAATTGGCAACTTTTGGTAACCAGTATTTTTAATTGTTATTTTTATAATTACAATTGCCTAGGTGGCCTTGTTCTCAACATATGTTGGTTAGCGTATAGGGGATAAGCCTTTCGCTCACCTATTTTTCATAATGAATGGAGAAGATAGCGCATTGGCTTATGTCGACAAGATGGAAAAAGTTGTAGTTGTATCTATTTAAAAACTGATCGTGGTAATCGGATATTGTAAACGCACGTAATGACATATTTGAACACACATTCATATTATATATGCCAAACGTGCCTATTAAGATTAGCAAAGCATTTCACAAAGCTATTAAATGTTAAAATAGCCTAATGACTGCACAGAAATAAGCGTAACAGCACAGAATGAAGTATCACTAATGTAATTAAACTAAATAACGCAGATGTGCAAATTTTTTTATCCGTTTCGAAGCAGTAATCTAAGCATACTTTTGCCGTATGAATATTAATGGGCCCATACGTGTCACGCCACTCGGCCAGTGTATGAATCTTAAAAATTCACAATGACATACGCTTAATGGACTGTCCAGTTGCGCAAACGATCCTCTCTACGGCCTCAATTCCATTGCTCGTTTGAACAGCAACGGAGAACGTTGTGTCGGAAACGAGCGTGTGGTGGACAGTAAATTGCTCATTTGTGTTGTTCACTCGTGTGGTCATACGTTTTAAAGCCGGTATGTGGTGGTACGGTCTCACGGCGTTTCCCACGGCACAGTTGCCCTTAAACGGCCCCCTCCCCCCTAATGAATGCGCGAACGGGCGTACGTATCGACAAATTGTATCGATACTGATTTATGGGAGCGCGCAACACGCATTTTGCATAGCGACTTTTTTTGTGTTTTGTAAAACCGTTTTTGGCAACTGAGATTTTATGCTTTCTCTGCATGTGTGATGGGAATTATTTATGTTTAATTATATGTCTCAACTTCTCAAGAGGTGGTCCAGTGTATTGGCTGACAGGAGAGAGAGGAGCCACCGAGGTGGCAGCAGTATTGACATGGCGGGCGCAACGTTTCTCTACTCGGCCTGCATGAAAATGTGCCGCATTGGTCTCTTATGCCATGAAAAGTGTTGCTTCCAATTCACTGTGTGATCCGTTTACAATAGACGTAATGGCCATGATGATAATGATAAAATTATGTGTCTCAAAAACAGAATGGAACGTTTAAGAATATCCGGGGAAAGACTTCCACCCACCCCATAGAATACCGCAGCCAATAAAGATATTTTTGATTCTGATTTTGATTTGATTATGAGTCTGTTCACCCTTCTACTCTGTAATCATGACTCAAAAAATATAATATTCCTCAACGCGTCGATATTCCAAGGCATCCGCCAGAGATCTCCGTTGATCTGCATAAACGCTCCATTCCGATTCCCGATGTCCGTTGAAAAACCAAGATCACATCCGCCATTCAGCGTACCAAGCCACATCTTGGGTCTTTTTGCGCCACGCTATGCGCTCGCGCATTATTGCGGTATGGTGCAACGCGGTATGGCGCAACGTGGCGTTATTTTGATTGTAAGCTTGCCAAAAAGTTACTTTTGGTAACACATTCTTTTTTTTTATAAAACGAGCGTTCAGGATGACTTCACTCCACCTGGTGGCAAGCGGTAGTGAGGTCCAAATGTTAGGTCAGGCACACTGCACAGGCACACTTTTTTTTAAAGAGGGGAATGCATTAGGCACCTTCATGCCGTCTCCGGGGGGAGGCGGCATGGTGTGTGGGACTCACACCTCCCAAAAGGGAGGGCATACCCACTAAACCCCCCTGTGTCGCCAGTGGGCAGCAAGTTGCAGGGACACGGGTAGCGCCGAAGCATACGGCCGTATCCCTATACTGCACAGGCACACTAGGGCGAACCCACCGCGCCTGTCGCCCTCACCCTGAAGGCCCACTGAGATGCCGTTTCACGCCCCGCCTAAATAACCCAGGATTGCGAGAGAAAGCAAACACATAGAGCTTAGCCACAATTCACCTGATGCTAAGTGATAGTGAAGCCTACGATGGAGAGCGCTTATCCAGAAAATACCGATACAATCATTGAACACCTGAAGATTGCATGTCTCGGGGAACAAAGAGTCCGGCAAGGAGTGCCATAGTTTGGCCGATCACCACTAAGCAAGTACAGGCAAAACGATGCGAAGAACTTGGAAGTTTATTTTCGACTAGCTGTGCCAGCGGCGTCGCTCGCGTGGATATCGGGTTTCAAAAATAACGGACTTCCATATAATACCCATCTATACCTTGTGCCTAAGTTTTAAGTTAGACCTCTAGCAATACATTGGTGAAAACCGCATTCAATTCTATGCAGTAGTTTTCGCGTAATGCGCGTTTAAACATACAGGTTTAAATTTCTCGCGTTTTCCCAACACTTCCCGTCACTGCTCCGCTCCTATTGATTGTAGCGTGATGAAAAGTATCCTATAACCTGCCCAGGAGTATGAAGAATAATTGTACCAAGTTTCGTCAAAATCTGTTCAGTAGTTTTTTTTTCTATAACGAACATACAGACAGACAGACAGACAGACAGACAAAAATTTTACTGATTGCATTTTTGGTATCAGTATCGATCACTTATCACCCCCTGATAGTTATTTTGAAAAAATATTTTATGTACAGAATTGACCTCTCTACAGATTTATTATAAGTATAGATAGACAATAGAAAAGTAAGCCTACACGGCTAAAATATAAAAAAAGGATATTTTTTTTCTGGTGTTACTTTTTGTACCAAAATGTTATTTTTAGACCGCTTTCACTATATCATCACATCAACCTATCGCAGTCCACTGCTGGTCATAAGCTTCTCTAGTTGTTCACCACTTTGGGCTATAATCTGGCGGCTACCTTTCAAGTTACTTCTGGTGTATAGCTACTGGCAACACTGGTGATTGTGTTGGCCGAGTCGTGTTTTTTGGGAATTTAGATTCAGTGACACGTTAGCGCGGTAGGTGGCGGACATTTTATTTCTCTTGACGTTTAAGCAGCCATTCACATTCCGCTGTCACTTTGACAGTTTTTCTGTTGAATACACTTTTCGCGGAAGTCAGAAGTCATTGGGAGTGCTTGAATAGTTCAGTGGGGCGAATGAACTGTTTACTAAAGTTGAATTATTCATTTTAGTTAGTAAAATGACATTTCCAGTGTGCCAGATTTAATGGCAACCAACCTCTACAATCGGGTGCTAATTCACTTTTGGGACTCTACTTAGTTACCCAAAGGTTTATCAGTGACAGGTGGCCACTTGTGGGTTGTCACTTCACTGACTGAAATTAATAATTCAACTCTACATACAAGAATTCGTATGTAGAGTTGATTTCATTCGTCGGGTCATTCAGGGTCGTTAATACATTTCTTTTGAGACTACTACTCAAACTATATTGGTAAATGTTTTTACATATCCCAGTTACATTGAAGTCGTATAATATTAAATTACCCATCAATATACTCGTATTCTAAGTAATTAAGGTAAGTCTTATTAAATTAAATTAAAAAAAAAAGATTTATCCTTCACCAATTTATAATAGCGTTTACAACGCCAATACCAAACGTGTAACAAACACCGCGGAACCCGAAAACAATCGTCCATCGGAACACGCAATAATTTGGACAGTCCTACACGTAACTCAAAAGTTATGAGACAATTCCTCTCAGACTGTTCCTAGGTGTGGTCCGCTAAGGCTGGAGTTATTCCATTAATTAAAGCGGCACCCGGGACACCCACCCACCCCATCCCCCTGAAACAAAGCAAGCAATAAGCGCTCAGGGCTGTCATTAAATCTTGCTTGGAATGCGGATTTATGGAAAGAGTTGCGGAAGCGCTGATTGGTGCACGGGAGTGATAATGGCGTATTACTATTTTCTATTTTAGATGTTGGGTGGTTGCTGCTTGTTATATTGGTTCGTTTTAGGGGATTTGACAATTTTAACTGTGTGTGGCAAATAGTGGAGATCACCCTAATTTCATCTTGTAAACGCCATCTTAACTGGCGTTAAAAAGGTGCCTCCTTAGCGTGGCGATTATGGGTATAAGAAGTAATCCTTCAGATGTTTGCCCTAAGTGGCGAACAACTAGAGAGGCCTATGTACAGCAGAGGACTAAACTCATAATTACGAGATTCGTAGATTAAATGTTAACATTGATTTTAGAAATAAAGTTGATAGTAAGATGATGAAGCTGATATTATAAAGAATATTATCTATTTGCATTATTCCAGGTGTGTTTGCTATACGAGTATTTAAAATACGTCTTCATTTACGAGATAAGTACATATCTAAATAAGTTTATCACTTATTTAGTACCCAAAGTACAAACTTAGGCCTAGTTTGGGACTAGATGACGCTGTGTGGGCATGTCTTGTGTTGTGTTGAGTTGCACTCTAATTAAAATAAACGTATTCGATACTAATCGGCCTTAGGTTTTTAAGAAATGTTCCACAGAAAAAGAGGTAGGTAAGGCAGAAATAATGTATTGTTCATGTAATTAGTTACCTGACCGGCAATAAAACCAATTACTAATGAATCACAACTCGCGAATACCGCAGCCCTGAGCAATATCGTCTGGCGGGGGCGCACGCTCATAGAATAAAACATTATTCATAAATAGGATATTACGGCAGGTGGCGCCCCCCAGCGACCCCGCGCCCCCGCCCCCTACTCTTGATGCCCCCACTCTGCACCTACCTACTGCAGCCTGCAATGAGATTTTAAATTTAAACTTGCTGCAAGAATCGTGAACACATTGGCAGTACATTCAATTTGTGTGAATATAGTGTGGGAGAAATTTCAGGGAGATGCATTGGCGACCCTTCCCGGTCTATAACTTACTGGTTACTTGTGGTACGGGTGTCGGTAATTAGGACTAAATAAAAAAAAAGAAAATCATAATATTGTGAGGAAAATTAAAACCAGAGTGAATAATAAAAATAAGATCTACCAAACAGAAGTACATTTTAATGCAGAATGATTATCTAATTATAGGAGTAGATAAACACATAATATTATCTAATTTTTTTAACTAGCCTTTATTGTCCCACTGCTGAGCGAAGGCCTCCCCTAAGTCTCTCCACATCTCCCGATCGTCAGCCATATTTCGCCAGTCTTGCAGATGGTTGTCTAAGTCATCACGCCATTTTTTCTTTGGCCTGCCTCTCTGACGCCATCCGTCTACCGGCTGCCATTGGGTGATGATCTTAGCCCATTATCTATTTGTGTAGTTAAATTAGTATCTACGTTTTAAGCTGTCTTACCCCCCATAGAGATCTCTTTCTGACAAACTTCATTCAATAATGACATTGATAACAACGGGGAGGCTTTGCCCATAATCGCCACCCTGGCAGGTTGTCAATCGCAGAGCGTAGCTTCTCGCTCCAGTGACGCTGTTGCCCGTCAAACCGTAGTACATATCTAGCTACGGAACCTATTAAACCGTGATAAAAGTTTAGTAACCCTAGTCCTTTACAATGTTAATCCGACGTGATCAGAGGCAAGCGCCTCGCCGCATTAATGCCTAGCAACGACAGAAAATATTAAACATAATATTTATAGAGATACAGGTTCATAAATTCTTAGAAAATTTGAATTATTCAGTTTTTGTCTGTTCATGCAATACGTTGCATTCTACGCGTCGGCCGGTCGCGTTGATTTTTTTCCAATTTATCGTTTTAAATCCGGTCGCTTGTATAATTGCTTGGATAATGCCTAATGGGCTCTCGTTTAGATGCTGTGTACATTTGAACCAGTCCGATATCTAGTTGATTAACTGGTGGAGGGGAATAGGAAAGTCATGTCGATATCGGCAGTAAAAGTTTTCTGAATTTCTATGTGTGAATTCTAATTTACTACCACCACACACCTATCAGGACTTAAATGTCATTGGTTAATTTTGACGTGACACAGACGTTTGCATTGCAATTGACCAATTGCATGACAGTCCTGTTTGGGGTATTTGTCTTAGTCATCACGCTTGGTAAGATACACAAATTATTTGACTATAAGACGTTTCTTTGTTTCGAATTATTTCTTTATTTTGAAGTCAATTTATGGACTTAGAAAGTGACATGCCATGCCATGACATAAAGGGCATTTAAAAAATGTTGACATAACGTCTTTACAAATCTTTAAACTGGACACGAAGCCAGCAAGCGTCAATAAACACTGTAAATGTGTTATAAAACTTATTTTAAAATTCAAAACGAATGATTATTCCTTTAATCCTTACATCAAGTCACTTTCACGGCTTTTTGCTAAGCTTTTGACTTTTTAGTGACTAAAAGTGGCGGCTAACTGTTAACTAAATGCTAATGACAGGTGATTGTCTGACTTTTAGCAGTTATTAAAGTTATGATTCGACATGCCACAGTTGCCATGACGCGAAGGCATTTATGAAAGCGATTGGTATTTTTTTTATTGTAGTATAACTGTGCAGTCGATTGAAAAGTAAAGGTCGTGCCTGTTCAGAAATGTATGAGCTGCAAAGGTGAAAAATTACACTTTTGATGGTAAATTTCAAAGAACGAATGTGTACAAAAAAGACTATAATGAAACAAGGACTCGCACGGTGCGTTTTGCCTTTACTTACGTACGGACTATACAATTCGTTGCCAGACTCTTCGTTACCTGAAACATATACATTCTTCAGATGTTCTGAGTGAGGGTGAATTAGGCGAAGCGCAAACCCACAATGAAAAAAATAGCGATTTTTATTGAACTTAGTCACTACTTACTTAGTAATTTATATTCATACTAGCTGTGCTCGCGACTTCGTCCGCATGGAATAGTTATTTTTTCCCCGTTTTTTTTACATTTTACATTATTTCTTCGCTCCTAATAGTTGCAGCGTGATGTTATATAGCCTAAAGCCTTCCTCGATAAATGGTCTATTCAACACAAAAAGAATTTTTTAATTCGGACCAGTAGTTCCTGAGATTAGCGCGTTCAAACAAACAAACAAACAAACAAACTCTTCAGCTTTATAATATTAGTTAAGATTAGTAATTTATATTCATATTATTAATTTATCAACTATTATACTTACCTCTTTTCTTTATTATTAATTTAAACATAATTTTTATTACTAATATAATAAGTTAATAGCACAAAAGCCCCATTGTTTCACAACCGAACACAAGATATTGAGCCATGATCATGAATTAACAATTTTATTTAATACAGTACGACTTTTAAAAGGATAATTAGACAGATAATTAAGTAAAACAATGAATCTGTTACGATTAAGCGTGACAGATTGAGTTTCAATTAATGAAGTGATTTTTATTTAAACATTTGTTGTCCTGGTTTTCATGATTTTTATTACTTTTCAGCATAAATCAGTTTGTCGGATCTCTACAGCGTGATAAAAACGTTTTACGTCTTTATAATTTTGAATTATTGTTTAATGAATTGCCGTTTGAAAATACTGCATAAACGAATAACTTATTCAATAAAGTAAAGATATTGATGCCCATTAATTGTTTTACAAGGACAAAAGATTTTACAAGGCCTGAAAATACCTGATCTTGCTCCTGAACTAATTTTCGAATCGTGTAAAATTGTCCTTTAACACTTGCTAGTTCATATTAAATACTCATAAACTTCATATTTCATAACTTCATATTTCATGACTTCATATTAAATTTCATAGTTAATAGACACACCTGATAATAGTTCAGCTACAGATATTCCTCATCATCATCATCATCAGCCTCTCACAGTTTACTGCTCGACATAGGCCTCTCCAATTGGTCGCTTGGACTTGGCTCTCTCGTATCCAGCACCACCTTAAGAAAATTTGTCATTCCACCTAGCCTGAGAACGTCCTATAGTACGTTTGCTGAGAAACGGTATCAAAATAAACATAAATTTTCAAAACATATAGATTTTTTAATAGTAACACCTGAAACAATAATAATATTCCACTCGTACATTGAACTTTATGTCTTTATAATAAGGAGAAAAACTTAAACTGTAAGGAGCTCCACGTGGGAACATCACTTACAATGTAATAATTAGCGACTGACATTCGAGTTCAGTTACGTGCGCGGGAGTAAGGCTGAGCGTATGCTGAGATGCAGGCGACGCATCAGGATCACAGAACAGGCCAAGATAATTGATGTAATCACATTTTGGAGTGAGTGCGACGGAATTATTAAACTTCATTTTGGTCACCCCTTTTTATCATTGGATGAACAGGGATACGGTGAAAAGGCACCTTTATATGGTGCAAGTGGTGCAAGTTCCAAAGACTCGCATACCACGTTTCGCCTCTACTTTCATAGCACGAACGGCCAAACTACGGAAATCTTTGCAGGCCTCCTTGTTCCCCGAGAAAGGCGAGAGTGAGCCGGTTTTTGCTGGGTGAGCGCGCTTAATCTTAGACTACGATATTGCTTATCGCGAGCTACCTTATCATCAGGTGAATTGCAGCCCTACAGCAGTGCACACCCATTTTGAATAAAAATAAAAAAGCGCCCTGCATATGCTACGGTTCAGTTAAGTCTGCCCATGACTTTTTTTAGTAGTCTCCAGGATTTGTGTCATACAAAAAGGATCATGGCGTATCACGGATGTTTCGTACAAAATTTTCTCTGCCCGTGCGCTGCGTGCTAGGCAGACGACGCAGCACATCATAGCACAGCGTAGCATAGGGCAGGGCAGTTGAGGCAGACTTATAGGATAGACGCATATCTGCGTCGCACGCGCCTGTGCCGTAACGTATGTAGGTATCGGATGTTTCGTGTTTTACAAAATCTGCTTTAATCTGCGCGGCGTGAACTTGAACCGCCCCGCGTCCCAGTATACGCTTAGCCGTATTAATGGACGCAGTGCATCGGCGCACGCGCAAAAACAAGTGAAAGTGGGCAGCTTCGCGCTGTTTTGTGGAGCAAAGGGCAAGTTGAGCACCGTTTTTGGAGCATCGTTTAGCAAAAGGCGCCGTAATAAGCGCTATATTTGGAGCAAATTGGAGCAAACGGCTCACAGAAGAGCTTTCAGCGCACGATTTGGAAAGTTCCCTGAAATGTTCTTGGTTAGTTAACTTTTTTGTCTGTCAAGCTTGATAAGTTCAACAGTCCGGGTCACGTTTCAGTTGCTTTTGGAGAACGGTTTATGTCTCTTAAGGCAAATTTTCCGTCTGATGACGTTTAACTGATTTAAATAAATCGATACGACTGATTATAAAAGTCATGATTTGTTCTTTAAGAAATAATAAATTGGTAGGTACTACATAAGAAATAATTTTGACAATCAGTTTGGTTTAGAACACGCGAACACACAACAATCCCCGCACAATAAAACATTTATTTTATGAATATGTCTGACTCGCTGTGTATTTAACTATTTTTGTATTTTTAAAAAAAAATAGTACTTAAGTAGATCCGTTGATTAGTGCCTATAGTCTCGCGGATGTTAATTGAATACATTGTGGAATAAAATCTAAATATATAAAACTCAAAGGTGACTGACTGACTGACTGACTGACTGACTGACATAGTGATCTATCAACGCACAGCCCAAACTACTGGACCGATCGGGCTGAAATTTGGCATACAGGTAGATGTAATGACGTAGGCGTTCGCTAAGAAAGGATTTTGATCAATTCTACCCCCAAGGGGATAAAATAGGGGATGAAAGTTTGTATGAAACTTTGTCAATTTTGAGCCGATTAGGCTAAGACTTTGCATTTATAAAGCTACTATGACGAAGACATCTGCTAAAAAAGGGTTTTAATAATTTCTACCCCCAAGGTGATAAAATAGGGGATGAAAGTTTGTATGAAACTTAGTCAATTTTAAGCCAATTAGGCTAAGACTTTGCAAGTATAAATCTACTATGACGTAGGCATCCGCTTAAAAAGGATTTTGATCATTTCTACCCCCAAGGGGATAAAATAGGGGATGAAAGTTTGTATAGAACTTTGTCAATTTTAAGCCGATTAGGCTAAGACTTTGAATTCATAAAGCTATACTATGACGTTGGTATTGCTAAGAAAAGGTTTAGATAAATTCCACTCCGAAAGGGATAAAACTTCAAATTTTTAAATTAACCCTTTACGGGTTAAATTATGGAAAAAACTTTAAAGGCCGAGAAGTAAACCCACAGCCCAAAACTACTGATTCTTCTCAATAAATGGCATTACCGGTCAATTTAAATCTAAATACATAAAAGGAGAAACTCACTGACTGACATATCAACGCACAGCCTAAACGGCTAAACGTAGGCACTTGTAATTTAGAAGGGACGTAGCTTAGGTACCGTAGAGGTGTACTAAGAAAGGAATTCCCGAAATTCCCACGGGAACGAGAATGAGGAATATGCATGTAAAATAGTTTCATTTATTTACTAATTTATCATAAAATAGATAAAAATAATTATAGGTACTACGAACAGTGAAAACAAAATCAAAATTGTCTGAAAAGTGGGCGAAATACAGTCGTTGAAAGTAAATATATCCATCTCTCTCACGAAAACAGATTTTTCTATGGAGTTTGTATGGTGCGCACGGTAGGTGACGTCATCCGCCACGTCGGATCTCTCTGTCTAAGCAATAGCTTTAGCGCTTTATAACTCGCTTAGTAAAAAAGATACATTAAAAATTCTTCAAAGTTTATGTATCTGGAAGATAAAAGATCTCAATAAATCCATAAAAAAAAAGTCATGCATATCTATTCCCTGTTAGCAGAACAATCCCTTTGTATGAAAAATCTAACCCACTTAAGTTAGACGCTTGAAATTTGCCATGCACCTTAGTAAGCTTAAAGCTTAGTTGCAACAGGATATTGCAAAATTCTTACGGAACGGGAGTTAGCGGGAATAAACTTTTGTATGAAAAAATGTAAATCGCGTAAGATACAATATTGATATTTGGCATGCAGGGTACCCTGCATGCATGCTAAATTTCTAATGAACGTAAAGCTTACTTGCAATTCGATATTGCATATTCCCACGGGAACGGGAGTTATTGGGAAAAGACTTTTGAAGACGGCACTCATGAATAAGACGGCACTCATGAATAAGAGTATTTTATGCATGGTACCTAGAATTTATAACACTCTCCCCCTGACATTGCGAAAATTAGAATTAAGCGAATTTAAATGTAAAATGAAACAAATACTAATCACCAAATGTTATTATAAATTGATTGAATGATATTATTATATATACGTAGTCTGACTTTATATAAATTTGTACACCGTAAAGGTACGACATGTTGAAACCTGTATTATTGACCTGACATCTATGTACACATGTTTCGAACAAATAAATTATCTTTATCTTTATCTTTGAATGTATAAATCTAAAGACGCGGACGAAGTCGCGGGCAAAAGCTAGTCATGTATAAAATTTGATTAAACATCGTATTTTCAAATATATTTTAAAAAATCGTTCATAACCCACCGAAATGAAAACTGTCGCAAGAAACACGATAAGTTCCATCTAAATACGCTGGTATATTCACTTTGACAACGTTCTCAGCTTCTATATCACGTAAAAATTGACCAAGTTTGCGAGCCACCTTACATTATTATGATTTAGTGGCACACAGTTGCAGCGCTGCAGATGACCCCACCCGGGCGGGTGGGGGCCACCCCCCCACAAGTCAGCTATAGTAATAAACCCGGCCATATTTCACACTTAGCGCGTAATGAGCGCGGCCCAAATAATTGGATCACGTACATAACTCATTATTACCTCGCACCTCACTTCGGCCTGCGAATGTATCATTACTCCCCCCCTTCCCCCCTCCCAGGGCAGCAAACACAATAGAAGTTTGTTAAGGTGCACTGTATACGTTTATAGGCTGTGTACACATAACTGCTGTTCAGTAGGCAGCATCGCTTTGAGTTCAAAGTGTATCGTATGTAGGTAGTAGGTATAGGCCACCTAAATTTCAAGTTACGGTCTTTTATGTATGTGTAAAGGATAATGCTAGAAGTTGGAGTAAACCTAGGTTTACCCGAATTGACTTAGGATAACCCTAGTTACTTGGGTAAAGTCAGAATATTAAGTAAAATTTGAGTTGGGTAGACCTAGGTGAGCATGGGTAAACCCCGAATTAAAATTTATTTTACTTATTATTCGGACTTTACCCAAGAAGCTTGGGTAATATTAAGTCAACCCGGGTAAACCTAGGTTTACTCCATCTTCTAGCATTACCCGTAACATATGTATACTTTTTGGCAAAAGCTTAGTGGCTTCCCGTGTTCTGTAGTTAGAGACGAATGCCCTAGTCGCTGTGGCAACGGATAAGTAAGTTGCCACCGCCATTCGGGCCTGTAGAAGCCAGCCATTTGACCATACTCAGACTAATCCTGAAGCGGGACATGCAGTAAAATGCAACATAGAGCCTAGTTACTTAACCGTTAGATGTGCAATAAAGAAACCTATCTATCTATCCTGGTATCCTGGGTACAAATAAAACCTATTGCGATCACAAACCCACACGCCAAGCGCAGTGACTATGGCAAATCCCCCTTTCATGTCAAATGACAATGACTGGAGGAGGCCTATGTCCAGCAGTGGACGTCTGCAGGCTGATGATGATCATGATGTAGCTATCGACTGCCGCTTAAGTCACGCTTTTAACGGACACAAGATCGTTCTATCCTTAATACATGTCTATGGAGGTATTCAATGTAATGTCGCGTTTACACGCTCGCGTTTAATACGACATTCAACGGGCACAAACACAAGCACAAGCATGAGAACGGGCTGTTCGTCTGTTTGAATGTGCACGTGCGCGCGCAGTGTGTAGAGCAGGGCTGCTCGCCGAGCTGCTTGCCAGGCTGCTTCCCGGGCTGCGTGGCACGCGTGTAAACCTAGCATGAAAACTAATAGAATGGACGTACCCTTACAATCAGGAAACGATTGATTCGATCGCGCCCGCTTCAGTTTGTTTGTTTGTACGGCGAGGACAGTGCATTTTCATTGTTAAGTTTGCACTATTTAACTTGTTAAGATAAATATCTTAGACAATGTTCAGTACCTAAATAAGTATTGACTGCTTGCTTTTGTTCTATGACAAAGCTTTGTGAAGGATATTTTCTACGAATTAAAAAGGGGAAACTTTTGGTTATTTGTCACGATTTGTCCACGAATATGTCAGTCTGATTTTTTTATTCATTTGTGAATTCCATTAGGAAGTGTTTACTTCTATAATTGTAAATTTTGTTACAATGTTTCATAGTACCAGTTTAAATTACGTGCAACCTTTAGAGAGCCTTTTGAAGTCACAACTGTAGAGTTTCTGGTGTTCAGTAACAATTTTGTTTTTATTGAAATGACAAAATTAAGTCATTGCTGAAATTGGAAAGTATTTATAGTCTAAAAAGACAAGATTCATAGTTTAAAAAGGTCTACATACAATATTATTCACCCTACATAGGACCCGACACCAGACAGAGAAACCTACTCTACATACTCTCATCGGTTTTTTAGGGATATATACCACTATTATAGGTAATTGCAAAACAAAACTCATCGATAATAATGTGTACACACATATTTTTTTTACATGGTCGAAATACGCAAATTTGTATGACTTTTGGATTATTCAATGAATTGATTCATGTATGTAGTTCTATAGTAATAGCTAAGGTGACCGGTCTAAACATGCTAATCCGGTCTAATAACTCACTTGGGAAAGCTCATATCATGCCGCCGGCATGCGATAATACGTTATATTGCATGCGCACGACACACAAAAACCTCGTATCAATGGTGCTATGCAAACGACTTTCCATAAGTCGGAATTAACGAGGCATTAGCTAGTTCGCCGAACATCCGTCAAGCGGAGCGGTACGAAATCTGTGAACACGCAACGCCGGTTTGCTAATCCGCTTGCCGCGTCGCTCGTGCTCCATCCGACTATCATTTTTTAAAATACTAGTCAATTACTGATTAATTAAAATACTAGTCAATTTAAATTAGGTAATTAAAATACTAATCAAATTTAATTAATTAATTAAAATACTAGTCAATATTAATTAAAATACTAGGTAATCTGTATGAATTAATTAAAATGCTAGGCAATTTTAATTAATTAATATAAATGCTATGCCGTGCTTTAGTAAATTTTGCCAGTTTTTAGTAAATTTTTGGGTGTAAATAAATATATGTTTATATAATTTAAAATTCACTTATTTAATAAAATTAAATAACAATAAAAGTCTATAGTTTATCAAACGCATATTATATTTATGTTGTAGCAGTTTATACAACTCTCAGGAACAGAACCAAACGTAAAACAGTGTAGGTATTAACTACAACGGTTTTCAGCAATCACTTGTTGTCGGAGTGATCTTACAAGGGTTCCGTATATTCGTATTAAGGTGCGGAATGCTAAAAGAGCCCTTTGCATGACAAACCGCACGCTGCCCGCTACCCACCGCCCGCTCGCACATCGGCTGCCCGCTATCCGCTGCCCGCTCGCACACCCGCCGCCGCTCAAGCCGCGGCCGCACGATGTTATTCAACTTTAGCATTTACCACGCAGCCGTTAGCATATTCATGGAGCGCGTATAATTTCACCCTTTCTTTGTAATGAATATGGAGATAGAAGAAAGTTCTCGCGACTTAAAAACTAGTAGCTACTGTAATTGGCGGTCGTTCGATCGTTTTTTGCCAACCTGCGCCCGCGCAGCGCCGGCTAACACCGCTGTACGAACCGATATTATTTTATTTTCATTGCGTTTTGTGTTCTATTAATAGCTTTATTGCTTTCTCCGTAACAATAAAGGATTTTACGTGTGCAAAGAAATGTTAAAATTGATTCCGAGCAGTAAGTAAACGTGCGTTTATTAAACCACTTGTCTTATTCAGTGGTTACACATTGGTCTATATGTTATTGAATTGGATGTACTTACTTAAACCTACATTTAACCTAATTTTACTCCGTTTATTTATTAAATCTGACTACTGGATTGTATTTTTGTGTACCAAATAAATTTTCTTTCTTGCTTTCTTTCTATTAATGTGCTTTTGTTTTGGAAGAGCTTTTGATTGGACTCGATAAGATATTAATTATCAGACAACATCACATACATTGCTCCGATCCCAAAGTAAGTAGCTTAAGCACTTGTGTTATGGGTATCAGAACAACGAAGGTACCACAAATAAATAAATAAATTAAATTGTAAAACTTAAAACGGCATATAGGTTGATGTTACGAAGAGAACATTTTGCATACGATTAACCTTCACAGTTGCTGGATGCGAGTAGCCCAGGATCGAGAAAAGTGGCAACAATTAAAGAAACCTATGTTCAGAAGGTACCAATAGTAAAAGCTTCGGTTAACTTTGAAACTAAATGGGGCCCAGCCCATAGTAGCCTATGTATACCAGGTGTCCTGGGTAATTATTATTATAATTATGACAAGCTGTGCCGGCGGCGTCGCACGTGGATATAGGGTTTCAAAAAAACGGACTTCCATAAAGTGGTACCTAAATTTTAGTTAGACCTCTATCAATACATTGGTGAAAACCGCATTCAATTTCATGCAGTAGTTGTCGCGTAATGCGCGATCAAACATACAGATAAAAATTTCTCCCGTTTTCCCAACACTTCCCGTCACTGCTCTGCTCCTATTGATTATAGCATGATGAAAAGTATTGCCCAGGAGTATGAAGAATAATCGTACCAAGTTTCGTAAAAATCCGTCCAGTATTTTTTTTCTATAACGAACATACAGACAGACAGAAAGACAAAATATTTTACTGATTGCATTTTTGGCATCAGTAGGTATCGATCAGTATCACCCCCTGATAGTTATTTAGAGAATATATTCTATGTACAGAATTGACTTCTTAGATTTATTATAAGTATAGATAGATGATGTGTGGTATTCCTAAGTCTATAATTACTAGCAACCGAACACTCAAACGCAGTCTTCTATGAAAGAGTTTATCTAAATTACAATAGAGTTGTACACAACACAACAATAAAATTGTCAATTGGCATCATGTAGTGAGACAATTATCTCATTAGCCTCCGAACATGTTGATTGCACGCATCTGCCCTAATCAACCGCTAATCAAACGGTATCACCAATTAATTAATCACCCTTCAAGTGTTCCCTTTGTAAACAGCTACCGTAAATTAATTATAGATATTGCAGAATTTATTGCGGCATTTTAATGTAGACTTCTACGTCTAATAGTCTATTATTCAAGTGTTGTGTACAATTAATAAAACAAGTGGTACCTACTTCGATTTAGGTAACTTATATCTATGGACTGTGTGTGTAAGGTGGTTTAATATACAGTGTATGTATATTTTCTGTTTGTTTGTTCTTAAATTCCGACGGAATGATCACTTCAAAAAGACTGGAGAAAGATCAGACGGAAAACTAACAGCATAATGTGCTTTTGAGGGTTCCGTAGCCAAATGGCAAAAAACGGAACCCTTATAGATTCGTCATGTCTGTCCGTTTGTCCGTCCGTATGTCACAGCCAGTTTTTCCGTAACTATACTGTAAGATATACTGTGGAAACTTGGTAAGTGGATGTATTCGGTGAACCGCATTAAAATGTTCATACAAAATTAAATTGTTTTATAAATTTTTAGTGGTTCCCCATATTTAGAACTGAAACTCCATTTTTTTGCATCGTACCCATGTTTGTGGGGTATCTATGGCTATAGGTCTTCAAAAATCATATTGAGTTTTCGAATATATATTTTTTCTAACCAGAATAGTTTGCGCGAGAGACTCTTCCAAAGTGGAAAGATGTATTCCCCTAAACATTCGTATTTATTATTAGTAGCATGGAACAAACTTGATACTGCAATATCCTTGGCTATCCATCTACACGCGACAGAATGCTAATCAGCCGTAAAGGCTAAAGGCGCCACTAATTTCGCTGTACATTAATCAACTTATCTAGGTACTATCTCTTCAAGTCTAGATCACAACATTCCCCATTGCGACCCTTTATTTTACACCTTATTCGCTTGACATACGAGCGGCTGTCAAAGTGACAGGCAGATGCGCTAAATGTCACGCAGCAAAGGACATTTGATGCGCGGGCGCAGGTAACGGGGCGAGACACGCTCTGTTTCCTCTAGTGGCATTTGTATGGCTATTAATTTCAGACATTGAGTTTACATGTTAAGGTAAGAGTTATAGCGGTGAATTTGTAAGGGAGAATATTAACGACGATTTTATACAAATGATTGGCAATCAATACCGATCATTTGATATTGAGCCCTGGTTGCAAACATAAAATATAGGTAGATTTTCTTTTGGTTAATTGCAACCAGCTTCTTTAGTATTCTTTAAGAAAGATACTTTGACCAGTTCATACGACTCGGGTGCTTATAGTTTTTAAGCATATGTGTTTTTTTTCCGTTTGACTACGGAAAATAATCTGCATCGCCGCTACTTTTCATCCCTTTGGTGGTCGTACGAATCAACCAAGAGACTTCTTGAGGTTTCTGCAGCTCCTCAGCTGGTGGTAGGGCTTTTCCGCCTGGCGCTTTGAGCCAGTATAGCGCACCTGGTGGCAATTGGCAAGTGATTAATTTGGCTACTTGTCCGTTGCCACAGCTACTTGATTCACTCTCTTTCGCTTTCCATCGGAGACGGGAGGTCACCATAACTTGCTTACTATAAAAATTAGTCCTCAG
Source organism: Conogethes punctiferalis (assembly GCA_031163375.1). Classification (NCBI taxonomy): domain Eukaryota; kingdom Metazoa; phylum Arthropoda; class Insecta; order Lepidoptera; family Crambidae; genus Conogethes; species Conogethes punctiferalis. The sequence continues at coordinate 4,353,232 of CM062077.1, read as the reverse complement.
AAGTAGAGGCTCTCAATGGTACTTTCTTCAGAGCTTTCCAAAATCCAGTTTTAAAGGTTTAAGAAAACATAGGTATAGACAGACAGACTATATAGGCGACTTCGTTATTATACTACATATATAGTGAAGAAGCTTTACAAACTAGACGCTTATAGAGCAACGAAGTTAACCCTCAACATCTACAGCCTAATTGAAAGATCCACTACAAAACGGGTTTAACCCTTTAACCGTTTAATTATTTCGCCCTTGCAAGTGCTAAACGTTTCGGCTGGGCTCGCGCACCGTTACACTCAATAGGGCGTGACGTGTCGTGCGCGCGCGCCGCACCACTGCGCGTGGCCGTGAACTCGAGGCGCCCTGTTATACACTTAGCAAGTTGTGGCTAACATAGAAAATGGCAGAGTTTTGGTTTGTAAACGCGATAAAAGATAATGAGGATTTAAAAGAGGCAGGGCATAGCGAATCTTCGCTCGAATTGAACCGTCCGGGGAAGGACCTCCACCCCATAGAATACCGCAGTCAAATGACCTCCGGTTCGTGTTTCTGCCGGTGAGTAGGGTTTCCGGAGCACATAGGGGGTTAGGGTTGGGCCGGTATGGCGGTCGCAACTGATAGGTAATTGACCAGTTACTTGCCCGTTGTCACGGTGACTTGGGCTCCTCTTTCGCTTTCTATCAGGCGTAGTGAAGCCATTATGTCGACCTACTATAAAAAAATGATGACATAAGTTGACTGTTTAAACTGTAAGGCTCCCTCTCATTTGCCCCTCCCGTGTTCAAATATGTATACGAACTAAAATTCGTAAAAGTCGATTTTCATTAATTTAATTCATATATTCAATATTAAGGATTCATGGTGCAAAAGTACGCGATCCGTTCAATGAACGATCGTTTTCGATTTTGTTGGTAGGGGCCCTGGTTTTTAGTGTCCTAATCGATATGTCTTTATATCTCTAGTTTTATATATAACATCTATCACCTCTCTAACAACAAACAGGTGGTTTACTAACCGAGCTGGTGAAACAACTTCGTGCGGTCTCTCCCCAGGGTTAGGTTAGGTCCAGGCCTCCCGTGCAGCGCCTAATTGGAGCGGGAATCAATAAGTCAGCCGGTTGTATCGGCAATATGATCGGAGTTATGCGCCGCACCCTGCCCTCCCCGGAGCACGCTGCGCCTGCGCACAGGGCTGCCCAATAAATAAAATAAATAACCCATGACAAGCCACGCTGGGCCATACAGCGCCATCTAGCCCCAAACTAAGCCAAAGCTTGTACTATGGGTACTAGACAACTGATAATATACTCAGATACATTTTTTTTTGTAAATAAATACATATTATACATAGAAAACACCCAGACCAATACAAACAGATATGTTCAGGCACACAAATGATTGTAATGTGTGGGGATCGAACCTACGACCCTTGGCTCAGAAGGCAGAGGTCACTACCAATTGAGCCACCGAGCCAGTCACAGACCAATAGACGAAAACTAATTAGATCGCACACATGATATATGCAAACTTTGCTCGTACTTCCCCAAAACGCGATTCGAGTCGCGGGTGTCAATGGGCGATGTTGACTGCTTACTATCAGGCATCGCATTTGCTCGTCTGCCGCCATTCGAATAAAAAACTACCCTTACCTATACTTACTTACTACGAATATATCATTAGAACTGCACCAACTCACCCTTTCTATCTTGCTATTCTCTACTCAAAGGTCCCTGACTCAAAGGTCCTTGTCTAGAAGAGATCCCTCATAGGGTTCACCGTCTAAATTGTTCCATTGTTTGGTGTGCTTTAAAGAGAGCCTCAATTAAGTATCCTTTCGTTAATTCACATAAAGTCTTGAATGCACCGTCCGTTGAAGGTTTCGATAACGAATACATTAAATAAAGTACATAATTATCACTACCTCATTTCTTCTCGTAGGTGTATTTAAATTTGGTGAAGTTATAAAGTAAAAGATTCGTTGTAACTTGCGCTCGAGAAGAGCCTTCAAGAAGAAGTCTAAAGTCAGTAACAAATAATCATTATCGTTCATCTTTAGCCTACCGCAGTTTACAGCTGGACGTAGGCAACTCCAGTTGTTCGCCCCTTTCATTTTAACATTTGGATGATGGGCACGCTGGGCAGACGGGTTGGTGATCGCAGGGCGGAGCTTTTCGCTCCAATGACGCTGCTGCCCGTTATCGGCCTGTGGTAGAGCTGTGCCTTCAATCGTGATGGTTATATCGCCATTAGTTGGCTACCGGAGCCTCGTTCGTTATTCTGCAGAATGGATGATGAAGTCTAATTGCTACTAACAAAAAAATATTTTTTATCTAATTTAGTAGCTCGACATAATGACTTCCCTACGCCTGGTGGAAAGCGAAGGGGAGCCCAAGTCGCTGTTACAACGGGCAAGTAACTGGTCAGTTTCATGTCAGTTGCCACCGCCATGCCGGCCTAACCATAACTCACTACCTACTCACCGGCAGAAACACGACCCGGAAGTAATTTGGCTGCGGTATTTTATAGGGTGGAGGTCCTTCCCCGGACGGGTAGCTTAATTCGAGCGAAGATTCGCTATGTCCTACCTCTCGTATCTACTATTTTAAATCCTTGTGGCAACCCTTCCGATCGCGATGCGCATACGCCGGTCACGAACTGGCCGCACTGACGCCGGCATTATAAAAATATTTCCATTAAAATTAAACGTGGTAATGATCTGATTCACACACCCTCGCGTGATTTGCTGCCTTTTGTTGAGCCCCCGATGGTTGGTGATACAGAATCTGAATAAACGCTGCACTAATTCAAATTACTGAACTTAATTTTTGCAGTCGAAAGCTGCTTGTCACAAACTTCTGTAGAAAATGTTTCACTGCTTCTTTGTGTACCGATTCCGGGTTAACACTGCAGGATATAGGCGTCTCCAGTTGTTCGCCACTTAGGGCAAACATCTGGATTGTATACCTACCCATAATCGCCACTTTGGGCAAGCGGGTTGGCGATCGCAAGGCGTAGCTTCTCGCTCCGGTGACGCTGCAGCCCGTCATCTGTCTGTGGTATTTAGCTACGTCTTCAATTGCGATGGTTATACTATACAGCCACCAATCGGTTGCCAGCGCCTCGTCTGTTATTCGGCAGGATGCACTACGGGCAGGTGAGGTTGGCTTGGAGCGAAATGATGATAGGCGGCTCCCTTGCATTCGTACCTACACTTATAAACTTAGCTTATTGATTATTCTTTACATTGTATCTTAGAAGAACCGATATACATAAAAATTTGATGATAATTTCCCCATTTATACATAAGTATTAAGGATAGTTACATTCAATAAGGTATCCGGCTAACAATTTGAAATAAAACAAAGGAAAGCCTTGTAGTATAAATTCCATCATTATTCGCAGTTCGCAATATCTTACAAGCGGAGATTAAACAAAACTTATTGTTTGCGCCGATCATAAGCGCAAATCAGTATAAATTGCGGCCTTATCAGATATCAAAGTAATTGTTTTCCCGGACGGACGTGGCTTTACAATGAGCGAGGCGGATGCGACGAAGCCTTAGGACTTAATTAATAAAAGGTTGAAGTTAAAACAAACATGGTTTAATATTAGCCTGGGCTAATAAGAGAGGTATAGCATAGCAAATCTTCGCTCGAATTGAGCCGCCCGTCTAGGGTACCTGCACCCTATAGAATACCGCAGCTAAATGACCTCCGGGTCGTGTTTCTGCCGGTGAGTAGGGTTTCCGGAGCTCGTGGTGGGTTAGGATTGGGCCGGCATGGCGGTGGCAACTGACAGGTACTTGTTGCCAGGTACTTGCCCCTTGTCACGAATTGAGCTTCTCTTTCGCTTTCCATCAGGCGTAGGGAAGCCATTATGTCGAGCTACTCTAAAAAAAGCCTGGTAGTCTATTGTATAACATCGGAAATGCGTTAATGTAATAACAGCATTTTTAGCAAAAAAAACCGACTTCAATATGGTGACAATGGGACTAACTAAAAAGTACACCCTTTCGAACAAGAAAATAATTGTTCGAAAGTCAAAAAAAGAACAAAAACAAAAAAGAATAATCGAATTGAGAACCTCCTTCTTTTTTTTGAATTCGGCTAAATAGGCGTATAAACATTGTTGTATTATTTTGCAATGTTTAAAGAGAGCTTTCCTCACGGCAGCGGCATGACTGTGCCCCTGGCATTGCTGATGTCCAGGGGCGGAGGTTACTGTTTAACATCAGACATGTCGCTTGCTCGGCTGCCTCCAACAGCAATTAAAAAAAGTTTTATTAAATTTTTTATTTAAACTTCATTGCATAAAATGGCATTAATAAAATTTCATTGCAAAAGGTGAACTTAATGCTAGGAGGTGAAGTTAATGCTAGGAGTATTCTCTACCAGCCAACCTTTTAGTCATGTAGAGTGCAGAAATTGTGTAGATTTTTATATTTTAAAATTTTATTTAAGTTTTTTTTTTTATAGTGGCTCAACATAATGGCTTCTCTACGCCTGATGGAAAGCGAAAGAGAAGCCCAAGTCGCTGTGACAACGGGCAAGTAACTGGTCAGTTACTTGTCAGTTGCCACTGCCATGCCGGCCCAACCCTAACCCCCCACGAGCTCCAAAAACCCTACTCACCGGCAAAAACACGACCCAGAGGTCATTTGACTGCGGTATTCTATAAGTGCTCATGGTCCGATCTATCGACCCACGAGAATTCAAAATTTCTCGTGAGCCGATTGCTATTTAACTAGCTACTGCTAGTCAACTATTCGAATCATTTTTACACATTCAATATTATACCTACCGGATGTTTACAATGTAAGCCGGAATGATCCGAAGATGAATATGAAACATTAAACTTGAATAATTATCATCATTTAACACGCCAGTCAAACCGACTTCATCAGTTTTTCCAGTATTTGAACTCCATGGTATGTTAGCCATATTTTCATACTTTTTGTGCTCAAACGTTGATTTGTATTGTCGGAACTCCGAAGGGTACATAGACATGATATATCATGTTGGTTTAAAAAGATTTTTTTCTTAACAAAAACGAAAATATCATAGAAGCTTTATAACGATATTGTAACTTGATTTATTGCAATTTACACTTGGGATCGCTTAAGTATTCTGAAATAATGATTGCGTTGAATTTTCTACAGAATTTTATTGAGTGTATCAAGATAACACAGAATTGGGCCCGATTTCGCAAATAGATTTTTCTGTTAGGTATCCTAAGTGGAGAATTTCTGTTTCACTATCTGCCTGGTAACTATCTGAGACTTTCTCTGCTTCTGTCAGTGGTTGATCCGATGCTTTTGAAAATGGTTTTTCAGCAATATATATTTATAGGTATAAATATTTTTTTTTGTAATGAAACAGTTCCTTTTTGCCTGATGTATTCTTAATATACCTAGATATACCTACTTAAAGAAGGGCCGGGGACAATTTATTCTTCTTTAAAAAAAAAATTAAATAAAAAAACGATGTTTACTACTAGACCATTTTTACTTTTTTTAATTACAATATTTTTGGCGTTACGTGGTCGTAATAATAATTAGCATGGATACGTTTCAGAAATTTTATTAAAGCCTCTGTTGCTATTTTTAGTGACTGAGATGTATACTTTTCAATAAAATAATATGGTATTCGACCTAAGTTTGAGACCACCATTATCGATTTAACACACATCCGACTACTCAAAAACGCACCAACCGCAATACGAAATAACCACGAAAGTGATCAGTCATCGTTCTGTCTAATTAATCACGACGCGGCATAATCAAAAGCGAGTTTGTTTACATTCGGCGAGTTACCCGCCGTGATTCCCGGGGCGAGGCGCGGGCGCGGCAAAAAGCGATCCATTCATATGCACGGTGGTGAGCGCGTTTTTGCTCTGCCGGACCGGACGCGCGGACGTTCCCCGCGTTTTATTTGTAAATTGGGCGAGCTGACTGCCAAGCGGGGAAGGGTTGCCGTCGCAGTGGCCGCTTCAGACTTCCCAATTTCAGGGGTAAAAAGGGAATGGGGAATAAAATATGAGGGACTTCCGAGATCGTAGTCCGTTGCTCAGCGGCTACGATGCTAAACAGCACTCTTTGTCTCTTAGACATCACCCTTGTATCTGAGACTAGAAGTTCTGATGCTACCCCGGGTATATAGGATGGTTCATAGCAGATAGAGCGAGCAAGACAAGAAGTGTCCTGCCCACAAAGAAATGGTAGCATTCTGGAACTCCTAATCCGAGCGTTGGTTGCCAACCTAATATATTTTGATCCTGGAAGAAGGATAATAAGCACAAAGCGAGTTTGTTTACATTCGCCGTGATTCTGGGGGAGAGGCGCGGGCGCGGCAAAAAGATCTGACTTAACTTGAGCTTCTCTTTCACTTTCCATCAGGCGACAGAAGGCTTCTATGTTGTGCTACTATAGAAAAGGGAGCTAGAGCTCCTCTCCACTAGTCTGGGAAGAGTAGGTACTTTTGAGCCGTATAGTGCCGCACGTTGTATAAGGTTTTTTTTATTCTATATATAAGTTATATTGGCACTGATTTTCTGAGATTTGCGTGCCACCTGGCAACCCCGGCCGGGCGGCAGGCGGGAGCTCCGCGCGCCGCTCATTCTAATGCGCGACTAGTTTTTGCGCGCGCGCATAATTGCATACGAATGCGTCTGTGTACTCGGAACGAATCTAATGCGTCGCGGACTTCGCGTAATGAGCCTTGTTTATACCCGGGGGACTACCTACTTGAGGGGTGGCAACTTGTGACAAGTGTATTGAAGTTATCACTACTGATGTCATCATTAAAAAAGATGACAATTTGAATATTGTTTTCCTTTATTTGCAATCGGTTCAATACTACTACTGCCTAAACGTTACTGGAAGAGATCGTTTATTTATAGCAATGAATGATGCGAATATTCAAACGATCATTCGTAATATTTATTAATAATAACTCCTCCTGATCGATTTAATTGATCATTGTATAAATGAGTCTTTCGTAATAATTCTAATTTACATTTTAAGCACATTTTATGAAAAATATTATTTATCAAAGTTCTTGAGTAATCGAAAGTAATTAAATACGCCACCAGAAAAGCGACCTTTCCCCAATTTATATTTTAAATCCTTCTTGCACATGCTCGTAATATGAGTGATTTATTAAAAGAAACCATTTCATGCAGAAAAGTACATTTTGTTCGATACTGATAAAATTAAATAGCATAGGGCCCAGGTGAGTCCCTTGTCCGACCCTGCGTCGCCACTGCGTTGTCTCCACTTGCTGCACTCATACAGATTTCATCACGTTCGCTACCCGTGTGCACGGCTCGCAGGCAATTATGTTTAAACTATAGCTGTCATCTCAGCCCCATTTTTTACTTTGATTTACATTATTAGAACGGGTAATTAGTTTCATGGACAACTTATAATTGTCAGTTTTATTATTATTCATTTGATGAGCTCGGTTTTTCTTCTTCCTGTAGAGTTTTTAATACAAATAGCTCACAATTGTGTATTTACCAGCATAATAATATGCTCTATTATATTTTTATTCTATAAGTTAATTGTTATTCTAAGTATGACAATTTAAAAGAAATATCTAAAACCTGTTTATTTCATTTATTATTTCGTTTCCGCATTTATACCTACTACATACCTACCTATGTGTCCGCTTAAAATATACATCTATGTATGTCCGTCTGTTTAAACAAGGGTAATGAATTGAGTAAGAACTATGAACAATTTTAGTTATTTTTGTCATATATTCAACTGTAGGAAAAGACTTATAATATTTTGTAAGAGTATGAAAGATTATTTGCCTTTATACGTCTGTTAGTAGACAAAACGAACAAAGTCACAAAATTAAGTCCCACATAAAATCAATACTTATGAAAGGGGCTAATAGAAAGTTAAGGGTTTCCTGAGCGATGGCGTCTCATGGAACATTCTTCCAATCGAACGTATTGTGTAACTTCTGAACCTTGCTTTGCATTATATGTATAATCAAACATGAACGATGTAAACATGATAAACATAAGACCAATTGGAATTAGAAAGAGTAAACGAGTGTCTTGCACGTTAGAAGCTGCATTATGAATCTGGCGGTAGATTAATTTTTATCTACTTCTGCCAATTTTTGACGATTTTTATGTGCTTCTATATAAGTTAAATCTTTATGAATATAAATATTTTTGACTTTAAAAGGTTAGAACAGATACTTATAAACAATATTATTCAAACAAAACGATGACACAAAAGGCGCTAACCTAAAGTCACTATTAAATTGCCAATAAAGTGAATGTGAAAGCATTGTGCTGTCCAACTGTCTAAGCGACTTAGTCTTAGATCCCAGCGGCGCGAGACTTACGTCATAAATAAAACAAATGCTACAGGAAATACAAGGAATCTTTTGGTATCAAATTTAAGTTTTTCTTTGCACACTATTTTATGTTATTAGGTAGGTATGTCTAATTGTTGAAAAGGCTCAAGAATGCATTAGTCTTATAGAACCACCGTTTCACAGTAGATAATATTCCTTGGCGTACCAAAAAGTTTGGTACCCCACTTGTGCCTAACAATTAAAAAGTGGAACTCTTTGCCAATGTGTTCCATTCCCATCCTAGCCCATTGTAGAGCGATTTGGGCTTCCTTCCTAGCTCTCCATCAGGCGAAGGGAAGCCACTATGTTGAGCCATTATATCATCACCATCAGTCCCTTTATCAGTTCACTGCTGGATATAGCCAATATATAAAGAAGGGTAAAAAGTATGATGTAGACAGGACGGTTCCGGTACCTAGATCTATTTTGTTAGCTCTGTACAATCTCTGGGTTCACGCCAACTGGAAGCATTAAGATGTCTGGACATAGCCTATTTGTTTACCGTCCCTGCAGGCCCCCAGCGCTATTTAGATGAGCCGGAACACTGCAAAATGGCTGTTTCCCTATTTCAAATGGATTAGGTTTATTTAGAAGAAGGATTAAATTGTTTGCCAAGGAAAGATTTTTTGTTGACCGACTAACAATTTTTGTTTATGAGATAGGTAGGTATGTAATGGGTTCTGTTTATCTTTCTGAAGCCAAAGCCAGATAATCTTATTTGGTAAATTAAAATAAACTTATATTTACAAATTGTCACCGAATCTATCACCGGAAAGAATCACAAGAAACTCGTGTATCTGCTGTTTCAAATCTATTTACAAGAAAGTTTACTAATGCAGACGTCATTCTAGACCAGACCTATGTTATTAAGTTCTAGTGTCAATGAGTACCAATCTTGATTGATGAATTAAAGTCTGCGGACCATTCAATAATTGTTCACTTATCATGATAAATAATTAAAGTAGAGGAATATGTATTTACCTACATGGCAATGTGAATTCACATTGGTCGTTATGTTGCATTGAATTTATATCACAAGTAGTGGTTCCTGGCCTGATAGAAAGCAAAACAGAAGATTAAATCAATCATCCTCAATCATCTTGTCAGTTACCACCACGCCGGCTTAATTGTACACATATGTGCACTTTGAACCACATGCAAATCACTGAGTCAAGCAATCTCTTCGAACTCGGACGTAGATCTTCATCCGCAGATCCATTTCTGTGATAGGCGACTCTTGTTCGCCCTCAGCAATACGCCAGAATTAAGTGGGCATTATTTAGCTGGAGCAGCGCACTTATATCTGTTAATTTATTGCCTTATTTTAATTGAGCGTTGCATCCCGACGTTCGGACCTCGTCGGCAGCATTCAATGTAAATGCGGTTAAAAGTAATGGCCTCGCCAATTGACTCTCGTACGGGGTTCAGCAGCCGGCGTCGGTCTAGTTTTTGCCGCGCAGAAAAAATGCTGAGAAGTGACGACGGGCAGCGATGTTAGGATAATACCGCGGACGCGCGATCGCGACGTGACAGAAACGAGCGGCGAACGCGATTCGGTGCTCGGTGTTCGTGTGCTCGCGACGGTCAAATATGGCGTCGGAAGTCTGACACCAACTTACAATGGAGTATCTCTTACGGGACTTTTGAAGATTTAGCCACCAGGTCATAAGCGAATATGGACCTGACAGAGCACTTAGCTACTTTTACCAAAAGAATAATTTCAATCCAAAATTTGAAGAGAAATGAATATCAATTAAAATATCTACTATCAATTAAAACATCTACAAAGTACTTTAAATCTATTTATCTAAAATGACTTTATATTATACGTTGGTAAACGAACATAGACCAGAGTGAGCACAAAGCTATTTTCGGTGAAAATATTAGTTTACAAACATAATATGTACTTACATATGAAGTTTTACCTTTTTTGTATTTTATTTGATAAGATTTTCAAATTTTATCATATTCTGTGAGAGTTAAGAAGAAAAGGTTTGCTTTCGCATTTCTGGGTACCTAGAAATACTACCCAGTGCACCTAGCTAATTTTGGAAAAAGTATTGTTTCTACCAAAAATGTGACAGCAAAACCAGATCTCCTTGGCTCTCATAACTGCTCAAACTGCTCTTGGCTAAATTTTTAAATTAAAATGTCGAAAGAAAAGTATCTTCATATAATATGTTCGTTTTGCCAATGTTTGACGAGCGACGCATATATTGTCGCGCGACTGTGTAACCGCCTCCCGGATGAGCGGAGCTGATCTGCGCTCGCGCACGCGGCCCGGGACGCGGGGACATAAATCGACAATAAAAAGCGCCGCGTCGCGCCGCGTCCTTTTTTGCCGTTTCTTGTTATGCGCATTCCGTTGTTTTTGCCCGTACACGTTCCCGACAAACGAGCTCCTTCCAGTTTGCGAGTTTTTGCCGCGGAACAATGGTGGGTTTGCGCAGTGATTGCGCGCGCGCGGCATTTGCATGCGGGCCAATCGCGGCGCGGCCCCGCCCGAGGCCCCGCCCCCCGCGCCGCCCGCTCGCCTAGCCGATGCTAATGCGGCTGCGCGCACGCAACACGTGACGCGCCTAACGAGATGACAACGTACGTGGGACAAAGCTCGTTTTGTTGCAGCTTCATCGGTCAGCGTTATGGGTGCGAATTACTCTTTTGGTATAGGGTGAGTCCTGAATTTATAAATTGGCTAACAATGAAAAATTTGTCCTGTCTATCTAAAAATAAAACTGTTGAATCAGTCAGTAGTCTCCATAGATACCTAGATTCAGAAATGGGTCTAGGACATGAGAACTGGGGTAAAAACTTTGCTACAAAGAGAAAATAGAAGTATCTAATCAGAATTAGACACTGAAAAATACGTCCAATTCGGCGATTAGGAATTACGGATGCAAGATGACAGACCAGGAACAGGAAATAAATAAAAAATATATGAATCAAAATATAAAATAGAAGGCTTAAGAATTAGTATTTACTGTGGAATATTTAATTGAATTAAACTACGCACGAACTCGCCAATTGTTTTCGTTCTGTAGTAGATACTGCATTCCAAAACGGCAATAGATTAGTGATTGGTAAGTTTAATGAAAAGCTCCTACACAACTTATTAAAGAACATAGATATAAAATTACCTACTTTATTTCACTTCTACCACAAAAACAAAATAAAGAATACATTGACTTAAAAGCAGTGGACGTTTACAGACACTTCTTTTTTACATGATAGATAGATATAATTTTTATTGCACACCACACAATTGACTTAAAACTAAATATAATAGACATTTTGATGGTGATTATGATGAAAGACTAGGTTCTTAATTGTAATGTAGCACTACAGACTCTCCATCTCCAGATCAGAAGGTTGCGTGTTCATATCACGTCGGGGTCACCAATTTAGCTCCTGAGCAGGGAGACGACAAATGAAACAGCCAGTAGGTAGTGCAATAATCAAGAGCATAGTTTATTACTTATTATTTGCTTATATACTAATGTGTATGTGCGTCAGCTGTGACCTACTGTATAAAGTCTGTGCTGACGCTACAGTAACATAACCTTTCTGCAAGACTGTAATATCTATTTCTACTAATACCCAATGAATAAGTAGGCAACAAAACAACTCAGTACTTAGAGTACTTAGACAACGCAACTCTGACTCCCCTGGTGTTGCGGTATCTATGGGCCGAAGTGATCACTTACCATCAGATGACCTTACGGGCCGTTTGCCCCCTCTGTCAAAAAAATATAAAGATATGTGATATAGTTACTTTCGTGGACATCCCGAAGACTCATCATCATCATTATCAGCCGTAGGGGGTCCACTGCAGGACATAGGCCTGCCCCAAAGACTTCCACAACGGCCGGTTGCAAGCTGTCCGCATCCAGCTCCATCCTCCCGAAGACTATTCGTGTTTGAATAAGTTCTGTAGCTGGGTACAGAATTGTTCATGCGACTCGATGCACGTTCAATTAAGTCGATTTTATTCAATGTCAGTTTTATCAATACATCTATCTCAAAGGGCTTTATACAGTACTTTATATTATCATCTCCGTCATTAATTATCTACCGTTTTATCGCCTTATGTGTATGACAAAATCTTACAAGCAACATCTCTGATTCAACGTCAGCGTATTAAGGCACCACTATACAGCTTCATTAGCCGATCGGCTCAAATCAGCGGTCATTATAAAGCCGTTAGCGGATAGCATCGCGACCTGACCTGCGCACGCGCTGCGTACCGGCTATTACACGTTATTACAACCACTAGATGCGGGATTAAGCGTATAGACCTCGCTTACTTGCTTGAATATCGTTCATCTAGTGTATATTGTAGACTAGCTGTGCTCGCGACTTCGTCCGCGTGGAATAGTTATTTTTTTCCCCGTTTTTTTTTATTTTCCATTATTTCTTCGCTCCTAATAGTTGCAGCGTGATGTTATATAGCCTAAAGCCTTCCTCGATAAATGGTCTATTCAACACAAAAATAATTTTTCAATTCGGACCAGTAGTTCCTGAGATTAGCGCGTTCAAACAAACAAACAAACAAACAAACTCTTCAGCTTTATAATATTAGTTAAGATATAGTGATGTAACAACGTTATTCAGCAGAACACAAAACAGAGCTAATATCTCTTGCTAACAAGCAAAGATACATCGCAGTGGACACTATGAGCATACTCTACTCAGGGCCGGATCTAAGGGCCATTTGGGCTGCAGCCCAGGGCTCCGAGGTGAATAGAGCCCAAGCCTCGCTGAATTCTTTTCTATAACTAAAGCAGTAACAGTTTTTTTCCATGGCTATAAGGTGAGTTCTTAAGAAGCCCCCCTAAGTAAATTCAGCCCAGGGCCCCACATATTCAATCCGCCGCTGGCTCTACTACCTACCTATTACTATAAGCAATCTTTACAGTATTGTGACATCATACTTTTAAAACTAATTTAGACCGACTTACAACAATTATTAGACCGACTTACAAACTTAAAGATATCGCCAAGATCATAGCTCAGCGGAAATGGAAGTGGGCGGGCCATATATGCCGTAGACCGGTGGTAGATGGGGTAGGAAAGTGCTCGAATGGAGACCTCGTACTGGACGCCGAAGTGTGGGCAGGCAACCTATGCGTTGGACCGATGACTTGATCGGGATTGCCGGGAGAGACTGGATGAGGAAGACCCAAGACCGCAAGGGATGGAGTGCACTTGAAGAGGCCTACACTCAGCATTGGGTGGCTACAGGCTGAAGAAGAAGAAGAAGACAACATCATTACATGTCATCATGGATTGTTTTAACAGACAACATCGCATAGGTAGTCGATTTCATCAACATCAGATGATTGTTTGTAGTGGGGAACGAACGAAGAAGGCAGGATCACTATCCGATTGAGCCAGAACCAAGGATCGTGGGTACGATCTCGTCACAAATGTTCGTGTCATGAACATTTGTATTTACGTATCTATACGTATATTTCGTTGTTCTGATACCATTATACAAGTGTTCAAGCCACTTACTTCAGGATCGGAGCAATGTATGTGATGTGGTCTGACAATAAAAAAAATCTTTCTTCACTTACTGCCAGTTTAATATGCTGTATTGGCCAGCCATAGGCTTTATGCTTCGTTTAATAACTCCTAAGTAAAACATATCTAGATTTATTAGTAAGTGAATTTATATTTCTGGGATGTAATTACCTTTTGGTATGGAGTAAATTTAATATCAATTAATAGTTTATTTCATGATTCAAAAGAATTTAGAAACTTAAGTTACACGTCAAAATAACTACTAAGTTTGCGTGTATTTCACGATTATTTGAGTATTTAACGCTTTTCGCTACACGTGAAATGAATTCCATCCTATTTTAATGATAATTTATATGTAGGTAATAAATCTAATTTAAGATAATATAACGTCTCGATAAGTAAAGCGTCTTATATCCGCAATCTTGATTTAAAGTGGCCTAGAATATCGTCACGCCTTTTGACTGTTTAGGTAAAAATATTTTTGGGTTCTCTAGACTAGATGAATGAAAAAATTTAAACGCGTATGTAGGTACGCTCTCCTACAGATAGTTTTCGCTCAATCCGTCAGTGATATTGTTACGATGAAAATGAACATTTTTCAACTTGGAAATTCTGTGACACAACGTAAATGCGATAAATAAATAAATAGAAAGAAAGAAAAACTTTTATTTATAGTTCATTCGCGTTAAGAAAATAGTGACTGAAATAAAATAAAAATAATATAAAATTTAATATAAATAATATATATAATAAAAATAGAAATAAAATTTCTAGCGTTTTAATTGGCTAGTGGCCTGTCAGTGACCTGTCAGTCACTATTTTCTTAACGCGAATGAACTATAGTGCACAACAATACAGTAATAATACAGGTATGCCAGTTTTAACAAAAACACAAATTAGCATTTTAGGAACAGTGTAGCTATAGATACCTATACCTACACTGCGTCCTACCTACATTACTACCTAACATGTATAGGTTAACCTATATAGGTTACTCTATAACCTATAACCTGTGTACGAGTAAGTTAACCTAGTAGGTAAGACGCACCCTGGCCAGGTGGAGTGACGATTTGCGCAGGCCGACTGGCAAGTGTTGGATGCGAGAAACCCAGGACCGATCAAAGTGGCGAACATCGGGAGAGTCCTATGTACAGCAGTGGACAAATACGGGCTGATGATGCTGATGTAGTTATAGGTACATCATAACTTAAAATTATAAAGCTAAAGAGTTTGTTTGTTTGTTTGTTTGAACGCGCTAATCTCAGGAACTACTGGTTCGAATTGAAAAATTCTTTGTGTTGAATAGACCATTTATCGAGGAAGGAAGCTATATAACATCACGCTGCAACTATTAGGAGCGAAGAAATAATGGAAAATGTAAAAAAAAAAACGGAGAAAAATAACTATTCCACGCGGACGAAGTCGCGAGCACAGCTAGTCTAATATAATAACTGTATAGGCCAATGCACCGAATGGGTTACCATTCAGCATTACTTACTTTTTTTTTCATAAATCACTACGATGATGGCTTGGCCTTGTCATCATCACCGGACTGGTGAGGGAGCGGAAGGTTCTCACCCCTATCATCATTACCGGGGCAGGGAATACGAATGGCGTGAAGAGAGGTAGGGCATAGCGAATCTTCGCTCGAATTGAGCCGCCCGTCCGGGGAAGGACCTCCACCCTATAGAATACCGCAGTCAAATGACCTCTGGGTCGTGTTTCTGCCGGTGAGTAGGGTTTCTGGAGCTCGTGGGGGTTAGGGTTGGGCCGGCATGGCGGAGGCAACTGACAGGTAACTGACCAGTTACTTGCCCGTTGTCACAGCGACTTGGGCTTCTCTTCTCGCTTTCCATCAGGCGTAGGGAAGCCATTATGTCGAGCCACTATATAAAAAAAAAACGTATTATTGCGTAACAATACAATCAAATATCCACCTTGAGTGATTAATATTCTCTATCCGCAACTGTCCATATATTGCAAGCCGTATTAGAATGGTTGATCGATTTTTTGTGTTCAAGTGGAGATTGCTATTTAGCGAATCGACTTCCGATGGTATATTGAAACGTGGCTAATTAAAATGATTCATTGTGTTGATTCTATTTATTAACGAACTTCCCTCACTTCACTTCAAGTATTTCAGATAAACATTGGGTAAAATTATTGGCGTTTTTGTAATATTTTCTTGTGTTTAAGATCTTTAATCTTTTATAGCAGTATCGACTATGTTATGTTACTCAGGGTGAATGTTGCTTTCCAATGGTGAAAGAATTTAAATCAGCACAGTAGCTTTTGAGTTCACAAACATATTATTATACTAAAATAAAAATCTTTCCTAGTTACAATATTATACCTATTAGTTTAGAACAAAAGGAACAGAGGAAGACAATCTAAGAGATGGGAAGATGATATCAGGAAAATAGCAGGTCCAACCTGGACTCGAGCGGCTAAAGACAGAAAAGAATGGCAATCTTTGGAGGAGGCCTTTGTCGGAAGACAAGTTGAGGAGTAATTACCGTTTGCCGAAGTAAAAACATGTAATTAGTTAATTTTGTTAGCAGTTATAAATATTAGGCATCTTGCACAACCTTTCAAATGTTTCAAACTAAAACCCAATAATAAAGGCTTTTTATTTTTATTTTATTTTATTTATTATTTTTATTAGTTTAGAAAACAAGTATCGTGGATGCTTGGTTTCTTAAATGACTACAATTATCTATTGTTCGACGGACTAGTTGGTTTGATATTCTCCGGTGCCACCTGACAAACGAGAGGTTCCGAATGCCCATCCCGTGTCGTGCTCAAATTGTTATTGGGGTTTCCTGTAAAAAAAATACTCACTAGCAGCTCCGGAGTCAGGAAGCACGTCAAGCCAATGGTCATCTCCCCAGACTGCCAAACTATCATCCCACCTGATTATGAGGAGGATTCCTTTAAGGAACAGATACTGCATATAATTTAGATGCTTAGCTTAGAACTATGATGACAAACTTAGGTTTGTGCATAGGTACATTTGTGAAGTTAATATCTCCTGCGTACAAGGCTAGAACAGAAAAGATGAGGTAGGTATTTAAATTTTTTTGTAATAAGAAACAATCATTCAAAGCAGATTTATCTGAGACATCACTACTAAAATTTGTGGTAAAATGAGATCACAATAGTTCAAAATTAAATGAAATAAAAACATTGTGCGATTAACCAGTAGGTAATTATTTTATTTGTAAATATTTGTTAATAATTCACTGTCATCCTAAATACTTACTAGAATTTAAATCATGGTTGCAAGGAATCAGTGCAATACAAGCAACAGGCCATTCTAGGGCATAATTTGAAAAGTTAACGAGACAATTTACAAGAGCAGTGAATTTGAAAATTGATAAAACATTTTCTGCCCGTGACGATACACAAGCTTCCAACAGATGCATCTATCCTAAATTGAACTCTATCACGTTCGCTTAAGAGCTAAAACAGGAATATTTTTATACAGTCGAATGTTTAAGCGTGGGCGCAAAACACCTCCCTGAGTGAGCGCGATCCATCATAGTATCTATTACAGCATTACCTCGAGATGTAAACACGGCCTACAAACATATTGTCGTGGGGATTGAGATAAAAAATAAGGGGTATGGGTAAGTATGGCTCAAATAGCAAGGGTTTCGTACAGATAATACTATTGAAACTTAGGAGTAGGTACAGTTGAAAGCTAGTGAATTATCTTATAACCAGGAGATAGCTTACTCAACACTATTCACCATCAACATATCAGTGTACGGGAATAGTGTGTAAGTAGTGTCTAAGGAATGCATGAAAAGAATACAATTTTTTTTTAAATCTTTGTCGAGAAGCATGGATGCACCTTATCATCATTGGCTTCCAGCCACCCTCGTCTGTCGCCCGTGGTACATCCTGCAAAATAACAAACGAGGCTCAGGCAAACCGACTGATGGCAGTATAACCATCACGATTGAAGGCAAAGGTAAATACCACAGGGCTATGATTAGCAACTACGTCACCGGAGCGAGGAGCTACGTCATGCGATCGCAAACCCGCCTGCCCAGCGTAACGATTATGGGGAAAGCCTACAGATATTTGTTCAAAATGGCGAACAATAGAAGAGGCCTATAATAATAATAGATTTATTTGACGGACAACATGATCTAAATGTGTTAGTACAATTGTTTTAATCACTATGTTAGTACACTGAGTCCAGCAGTGGACTGGGATAGGCTGATGATGTTGATGATGATTGAAATCTTTTTCTGAGTCACCTTAAATAAACCTCGCATTCATCAAGAACTCCATCAGAGACTGGACATAGACCTAAGCTGCTATTAATAAAAAAAAATAGCGAGTCGATCCTTTCTTTAGCAGCGGAACCCAAAAAAATAATAAAACCGTCCCCGTGCCTACCCTTGCTCGTATTTCACTTTCAAAGGGGTGAGTGCTCAGTACCACACACGCTATTTAGACCTTGGATCTTATACGTTGGTAATAAGGTTTAATTTCTTTTAGCAGTCCGAAGTATGGTGGATTTGGCGATGACACGAGTCAAATGTAAAGACATGCGGGTTGGATGTCGGCGTTTTTTATTACGAGACAATTGGATGTTTGTGTTGTTAAGTACATTGAAGTCCCCTTTTCCATAAAAGAGTTGTTCACATGAGTGATGTTTGGAATTGATTTCAAGACGCTTATCTTTTGAAGAGATAAGTAGAATAATATTTATTTGAATAATAGTGAATCAATCATCATCATCTTATCATGATTTATTATGATTATATCATAAGACACTATAGGGATATCCACTATACGTGCCCCAAAGACTTCCACAACCGTTGCAAGCTACCCACATCCAGCCTCATCCTACAATTGTATTGTCATTAGTCCACCTCGCTGGAGGGCGTCTCACGTTGCATTTCTTGAAATATCTCAAATTAATTACATGTAATTTCTGCCACAACGCAATCTGTTCTTCTTACTATGTGGCCTGCCACTTCATGTTTCTAATCATCTGAACTATTCTAATATTGAAGTAGGTAAATATGTACTATAAAATATAAAAAGAATAGAAAAAGATACAAAGGGAAATTGCAATCGACGAATTCTACCAATGTAGTTACATTTCGTTAAAATACAGTCACAATATAGACAAATAATAGCTGCAGTATTGAATACTACTGGTATAAATTAAGAAACATCTTTACAGTTTAGCGTTAAGTACAAAAAAAATCTCCAAAATAAAATCTTTTACAAGCATTCAAATATCAAATGCGAAAATAAACGTGCAACAACCGAATCATCCTCCATGACGAATCAATACGAATTGAAGGAACAAAAAAGTTAGCTATAGTAAAAATGTTTTTTTTTTTATTAGATTGACCGAAGCACCGGCAACGCGATGCCGTTGAGGGAAAAACGCGATGCGTACTCATTACGCGTTTACGATCGGGATGAGGTTGTAGTGTGACAAGGCTTTCACACTACACTTCATTCTAAAGATAAAATAAATAAATAAAATAAATAACCCAAGACATGCCACGCTGGCCACACAGCGCCACCGAGCCCCAAACTAAGCCGATGCTTGTACTATGGGCACTAGACAACTGATAAACTTACTTAGATACCTTTTTTTTTGTAAATAAATACATATTATACATAGAAAACACCCAGACCTGTGACCCAGACCAATACAAACAGCCATGTTCATGAAAACAAATGTTTGTACCTACTGTGCGGGAATCGAACCCACGACCCTTGGCTCAGAGGGCAGAGGTCACTACCAAATGAGCCACCGAGCCTGTCATGTCGAGATGGACGACATCTGTTTCGCTAAGTGTATTTAGAGGCATCCTAGTCTGTGTAGTTTCCGAATTTAGAATGGGACCACCCTATCTCATTGCGTGAGTGTCTTAAAAGACTACCTGGAGGAGGAGGAGGAAGGAATGGACGTCTACCTGGGTAGAAATGAGACGCACTGCGGCACCAAACCGGCTCCAAAGCGTGGAGACTGCAGCATCAACATCAACCTATCACAAGCCAACCTCACCTGCCCGGGGTGCATCCTGCCGAATAACAAACGAGGCGCTGGCAGCCGAATGGTGGCGGTATAACCATCAAAATTGAATGCGTAGCTTAATACCACAGACCGATGACGGGCAGCAGCGTCACCGGAACGAGAAGCTATGCCCTGCGATCGCTAATCCGCCTGTCCAGCGTGGCGATTATGGGTGTATCCTTCAGATGTTTACCCTAAGTGGCGAACAACTGGAGAGACCTGTATCCAGCAGTGGACTGCAATAGGCTGATGGTGATGATTAAAATACTCGCACAGGTACCTATTTTTCTTCATTGCGCTTAAAATCAGGACTACCCACTGAAGTAAACACAGTTGGTGTTCTCATCGAAATGAGCCCGTAATAAAGTGTGAAGCGGCATAATGCACGCTGTTCGTTCCGCGCAGCGCATTCGTCAAGCGCGGTGGGCGAGCGCGCGCGGCTAAGTTGCGCAGGCGCATGAGAACTTGCGCGCTGACGGTTGTCTAACCACAAGAGGTCTCTCTTGTGGTCATAGGACATTCTAAAGCTACCACTTGAGCAGGTTCTTTTTCAAAGCAGCCTTATTTTGAATCAGATTGAAAGTGGTTGTACCACCGTCACGTCAACCAGAAACATAATCAAGTTATGAAAGAAAACTAACACCTTATTAATCCACTAGACAAAAAAGGTGTTAGATTTCCTTCTGGTTCATGGCCCTTTAATTCTGTTGTGGTCACTCTGAAGCTACCTTCTAATAGAGCAGCTTCTTTTTGAGGATGACTGTCAGGAGCGGTGGTGGTAAGGCATGGTGTCCTGGTCAGCCAGGAATATATGAGGTTATGAAGGAAACCTAACACCTTCCTGATCCTAGAGTTATACGACCCTCTGAAGCTACCTATCACTGGAGCAGCTTCATTTGAGGCAGATTGAGAACACTGACACCCATGGGATAAGATGTGATGGTCCTATTTTGAATCCAGAAACCACACGGAATTTGGATTCGTTTCTAGCCTACGATTAGAGGGATAGTATGTATCAAATATACCGATACTCGGTATGATAGGCAACATCAAGATTAAATACTTATGGTGTTTACCTACCATTTGCCAAATTCGGTACTGGGAATGTGGAAAGATTACATCTCCGCCACCCCATCTCTTTAACAATGCAGTAATACGAAAATAGTGTATTACAAATGACATTGGAAGTGGCGATTCAAATTGTCATTGAAGACTAGAAGCGTCTCGGAGATTGAATTGTCACGCGTGCGCGCGCGCAGGCCGTGAAATCGGTGATGAGGTGCGATCGCATCCAGGCTCGCTTGTGCCTCCTTCGTAGTCCTTACTGTGTTGCCAGTTGAAAACATCTTTTAAAATCAATTTAATGTCATCATCATCATTATCAATCAGCCTATCACAGTCCACTACTGGACATAGGCCTCTCCAGCTGTTCGCCACAGGGCACGCTGGGCAGGCGGGTTGGCGATCTTAGGGAGTAGCTTCTCGCTCCGGTGGCGCTGCTGCCCGTCACGAGTCTGTGGTATTTAGCTACGCCTTCAATTGTGATGGTTATACCGCCACCAGTTGGTTTTCAGCGCCTCGTTTGTTATTCGGCAGGATGCACTACGGGCAGGTGAGGTTGGCTTGGAGCGAAATGATGATAGGCCGCTCTCTTTCATCCCTAAATTTAATGTCAACGGTTACTATAATATTATGCTTTCGAAAGTCTAAGCTGCCGCAATAGGTTTTATTTATCTCCAGATTAACGCTGCTGCCTGTTTCCTGATATGCTCTTAGCCGTCTTCTAAGACACACACTAGTTGAGATGGGGTGGTCCTTTACTAAATCTAGAAATCACACGACGGGCCTATGTCCAGCAGAAAATGTGAGCAGGCCTATGATTGAAGCCTTAAAGTTTCGGTGTCTATAGGCTAAAGTGACTACTGTCTCAAAAAAAACGACGAACGTCGACAAAAGAAATCCTAAAATAATATCACACAAAAATGTACACTAAACATAAACTTTAAGTGTATTATTTCGTAGCGCCCTGGGCACACCGCGGCCGGCGCACGCGCCTCCATTATAAACCCATTTGCACATCGGCGCGATTGTTTACGGACCATCTTCGCATTTAAATAATTTTGATGGATGACTCGCGCGCACCGGGCAACGCGCTTTTTCTATCGGTGAACTCATTATTTTCTCTTTCTCACGGCGTTTTGTCTATTTTACGGGAAGATTTAATAAAGACGCAACCGCCATTTTGAAATTGCGTTTTCTTTATTGCCGTTCGCGGTCACAATATAATTGTCTGTGCATTTTAATTCGCGTATGATTCATTATTGAAATTAGCCCGCATGGAGATGTCTATGTAATTAAATTGATGAGGTCATGCAGTTACTAAGGATACGAGCATTTTTAATATTGCACATTTAATTAATGCCTTGTTCAACTGGGAGTGCCTATACACAATTTATACACTATTATTTCCCGGCCGGATTCGGCTCTACGGGCCCTTCACAGTTTTACCGTTTTAAAATATACGAGGAAAAAGTGTCAAACGTTAACATAAATTCTATACGCTTCATACTAAACTGGTAATGTACCTAGAATAAATAAATAACTTTTTTTGATTTTTTTTTTTTTTGATGACTACGATGATGGCCAGGCCGGCCTTGTCATCATCACCGGACTGTTGGGGGAGCGGAAGGCTCTCACCCCTAAAATAAATAACTAAATGTCATAATATATTTTTTAACTTATTAAATCTGGACGGAAATTTTTGGGCAGCCCACTAGTAGGTAAGTTATTAACATATTGAAAATATAAAATACTTCGGCGAAGGTTGTTCCTTAGTTCCTTTTTACGCCAGGAATGAATGTATCTAAATATAAATATTCATATACCCCATACGTAGGTAGGTAAAGTCGGCAGCAAACAGATACCTATATTGAAGGCTTTCAGATAGTTAGATACAGCTAAAGTAGTTAAATTATTGAGTACACCTAGCCTAAATAGGATAGGATTATTATAGGATACATAGGATACGCAGGATAGGATTATTATATTTATTACTAGCTGTGCTCGCGACTTCGTCCGCGTGGAATAGTTATTTTTTTCCCGTTTTTTTTTACATTTTCCATTATTTCTTCGCTCCTAATAGTTGCACCGTGATGTTATATAGCCTAAAGCCTTCCTCGATAAATGGTCTATTCAACACAAAAAGAATTTTTCAATTCGGACCAGTAGTTCCTAAAATTAGTGCGTTCAAACAAACAAACAAACAAACAAACAAACAAACAAACAAACAAACAAACTCTTCAGCTTTATAATATTAGTTAAGATTAGTTAAGATTATCTCTGTACGTAGGATTTTTCTATACTTACTTTTTCAACGACTCTAACATAAAAGCGTCAACAGTTAGCAAGACTCCCTGCATAAGAAGTTCAGTATTTATTTGTCTAATGAAATTGTACCCGTCACGCGAGTGGGACGCGTTTCCATAACTACCCTTATTGTTTTCACCCCTCGTCTGCAGTTCGCAGGTATGGAAGGAATGCTACTTGCGAGATACCAATAGGACTTTTATGAGTAAACGTCTGTTCTCGTATTGTTTTGTTTTTGCAGTGTTACAATTATACAACATAATAAATACTTTGTTGCTTTGTTTTAGCCCGACTCATTTAAAAAAAAATGATAATAAAGGACTGTAATGTTTAAGGTATGTTGATGTATACCGCACCTTCTGGATTGTTCATCGTCATCATTATCATAAGTCTTTCGCAGTCCACTGCTGGATACAGGCCTTTTTATTTTTTAACCGACTTCGAAAAAAGGAGGAGGTTCTCAATTCGTCTGTATGTATAATATTTTTTTTTTTTTTTTATGTTTGTTCACCGATATTTCCGTCAATTATGGATGGATTTAAAAAATTTTTCGACAATTCGACAGAGGATACTTCCGAGGTGGTCCCATTATCACCAAGTCAGGATCTGATGATGGGATCCTGGAGAAATTGAGGGCAACAACCGAAAATTGTATGCTCATATGGTGTTTTTGTTACGTAATCATATTTTACTCAGGTATATACTTCCGGGCGTCAACATCTGATGCTGATGATGAAGCCACCTAACTCCTTAACGGTTAAGAGTTAGGGGACAGTACTGACATTGGTCGATATTAAACTAGGTAGTAGTATGTACTTATGCAGGGCTAATAGGACAGGTGATTTGGTAAGTGATATGCTTGATTCTAGATCGCAAAGTCTTCACTTGACTTAAAGCAAATTTTTTCATTCCTAAGTAAAACTCTTAAGGACATTAATTAGCCTTTATTCAAGGTCACAGCACATTAACGCAACTAAAAATAGAGAAATAAAATTATTTTTAAAAAAAAATTAAACCGACTTCAAAAAAAAACACAAACGACCAAAACTAAAAAGCGATAAATAACGTAACTAATTCTATCCTTAATTCATATCCTTAATACATAATTATTTAAATATTACAATTATCACTTATTTTTGAAGTCGGTGCCAGCCAACAATATGTATATTGTCGTGTGGATTTGCCGGCCGCGCGCGTCATACAACAACAGTCTACGTTAGGTACCAAAAGATGGCACCGACTTCAAAAATAAGTGATAATTGTAATATTTAAATAATTATGTATTAAGGATATGAATTAAGGATAGAATTAGTTACGTTATTTATCGCTTTTTAGTTTTGGTCGTTTGTGTTTTTTTCACTTTGGTCAACTATCTGAAGGCTTTATCCATAATCGCCACGCTGCCGGGCAGGCGGGTAGGCGATCGCAATGCATAAGCTCTTCGTTCCGGTGACGCTGCTGCCCGTCATCGGTCTGTGGTATTTAGCTACGCCTTCGATTGTGATGGTTATACCGGCACCAGACGGTTGCCAGAACCTCGTATGTTATTCGGCAGTATGCACCATGGCAGGTGAAGGCTTGGAGCGAAAAGATGAATGTTGCTGGTTTAGTCGATATATATATATTTTTACTTGTATGAATATTCATACAAGTAAAAATGGATCTTCGAAATGTCTGTACCTACGCCTATAACTTTCGAACAACTGCACCAAATTGGATGACTCTTGGCCTTACATAGGTATTCGTTTTGTTAGGATAAGGTCTGTGTAATAAAAAATTCACAAAAGTGGATATATTTACACCCCTTTCTATTAATGATCTAAATAATCATTTTTCCAAAATCTCCACTCTCCGGGATGACATTAAATTAAACACATTGGCCGATATCTCCAGTATACCGTCTCCTACAGTCGACCCTTTCGAATTTTCTCCTGCGACTGAGGATGAAATTCGCAAGATATGCCTCTCAATTAATTCGAAAGCGGTAGGTTGTGATGAAATTAGCCGTAACATGCTCATTCCGATTCTTGATATCTTAGTCCTCTAATCACTCACATAGTTAACTTTTCCTTAGACTCCGGGGATTTCCCGGATATCTGGCGAATGGCCTATGTGCGTCCTCTTCCTAAAATCTCTAGCTCTTCTCTTCTGTCCCATTTTCGACCCATTTCTATTCTTCCTTTTCTCTCTAAGATCATTGAGGCTGTCGTCCATAAGCAGTTGTCCGGTTTCTTCTTCTCTAATAACCTTATTAGTGAATTCCAATCCGGTTTCAGACCGGCTCACAGTACCACCACAGCATTACTTAAAGTTACCGAGGACATAAGGTCGAACATGGAGAACTCATTGCTGACAGTTCTTGTGCTGATCGACTTTTCGAACGCATTCAATGCCGTAAACCACGATTTGCTGCTTGCCATACTCTCCCATCAACAAGTATCATGCCGTTCTCTTGAATGGTTTGCGTCTTACCTTCGTGGACGGCGACAAGCTGTTCGAACTGAATGTGAGACATCGCAATGGTGTAACCTTGACTGTGGTGTTCCGCAAGGAGGTATTCTGTCCCCGCTCTTGTTCTCTATTTTCATTAATTTTATTACGAAGAGCCTCAGATGTTCTTATCATCTTTACGCTGATGACCTCCAACTTTATAGGCATGGCGAAGCGGACTCTTTCAGAGAAGTCACCAACGCCTTAAATAAAGACCTTCAATATATCCAGGATTGGTCTGTTAGGTTCGGCTTAGCAGTGAACCCCTCAAAATGCCAGGCTATCATTTTCGGGAACCGGCGACAAATTGCTAAAATTGATGTCAGCACAGAATACAACATTTACTTTGATGGTATTCTTATACCCTACTCCCGACATGTTAAAAATCTTGGCCTGTATATGGACGACACTCTTTCTTGGGACAAGCAGACCGCTGAAACCAGCAGGAAAGTGTCTGCCACTCTGCGCGCGCTTTACAGGCTGAAAAATTTTCTGCCTGTAAATACCAAAATTCTTCTAAGGCAGGCACTAGTACTTCCGGTCATTGATTATGGGGATGTGTGCTGCTCGAACATATCTCAAGAGTTCCTAAACAAAATTGAGCGCCTTCAAAACAACTGTATACGCTTTATTTTCGGGGTTCGTAAATATGATCACATCTCCCATTATCGGTCGCGCCTGAAATGGCTTCCTATTCGGCAACGTCGGAGTTTGAGAACACTCTGTTCTCTTTTTAGTATTCTTAAAGACCCTCATGCTCCTGATTATTTAAAATGTAAATTTTCCTTCCTCAGTGAGAATGCCTCTCGCAACCTTCGCACCTGCAATGCTCTCAAACTCCGCACTCCCGCTCACAAATCTAGCTACATGTCAAAGTCTTACACTTTGGCGGCTATCAGGCTGTGGAATTCTCTTCCTAGGGATATTCAATCCTCTTCTAATAAATTCGCATTTAAGAGATCAATTCGTGACCTTTTCTTGAACACCGCCTAAATCTGTCATCATTCTCTTTTTTTTTTTGTTATATCTTTAGTTAATGTTTCTGTCTGAATGTTATGTATATATATATATATATATATATATATATACGTGTATGTATTTATATTCATGTATGTATATTATATTTTATAAGTATATTATTATATTATAACTTTAAAAATTCTGTATGTAATATTATTGAATAAAATATATATGTACCTATGTGCATTACCTGTATATTAGTATAAATAATTATAGCAGTTGTCAATATACCTATTACCGCACCACATCATAGTTTTCTGGCACGCCCAATGGTTGACTGGTAGAGAATGCCATTAAGGCATTAAGTCCGCCATTTGTACCTTCTTTGTGCAATAAAGATTAAATAAATAAATAAATATTTAAGAAACATGACGATACTAATTACGTATGTAATGATTGAATCAAGAATGGGATTGAATCATGTAAGGGAGCGACCTATCTGTTCGCTCCAACCCGCTCTCACCTGCCCCTGGTGCATCCTGCTGGATAACAAACGAGGCTCTGGCAACCGACTGGTGGCAGAATAACTATCACGATTGAAGGCGTAGTCAAATTCCACAGGCCGATGACGGGCAGCAGTGTCAATGGAGCCCTCGCTCCGTAGCTCCTCAGCTACGCCCTGCGATCGCCAACCCGCCTGCCCAGTATTTAGCGATTATGGGTAAAGCCTCAGGTGTTTGTCCAAAGTGGTGAACAACTGAAGAGGCCTATGTCCAGCAGTGGACTGCGATAGGCTGATGATGACGACTAATTACATCGGGTCAGCTAGTAAGAAATAAACTACGTCCCACTTGAGAATTTTCGTAAGAAGTATGAATAAAGACAAAGAAACACAATCCAATAAGACCAGATGGCTTTTATTCAACTAACCGGTATTAAATTATTTATATAAGTACTTAGTATCACAAAAACATATCATGCCTTATTCCAACCGGAAGGTGGGACCTGTTACACCGTACTAATTAGAGTTCCCTATAAGAAATATTGTTTCGTCATGACGCGCGCCACGTCTGATTAATTCTTCGAAACTATTCCAAGCACGTAGACTAGTGTCACATTCCAATTGGTATTATAAATCGGTTCCAATAAGTCTTTTTTTATAGTAGCTCGACAATGGCTTTCCTACGCCTGATGGAAAGCGAAAGAGAAGCCTAAATCGCTGTGACAACTGGCAAGTAACTGGTCAGTTACCTGTCAGTTGCCACTGCCATGCCGGCCCAACCCTAACCCCCCATGAGCTCTGGAAACCCTACTCCAGAACGCGGTGTTCTCAAGCATCGTTCCTGCCCGTACAGTTACATCATTATGAAAAATAATGCATTAATCAGAGCGAACAATAGACAACACAACAAACAAGTATTGTAAGTGTCTGTCGAAGTTTGTTCGCGGGGACTCGTTCGGAGGGTGATTGCCTCTGACTAGTTGGACGCCTCTTATTGAATTACTACCACTATTGCCGACTATAATGTAACATGTAGATTGTTTCTGTGTTTAAGGATAAATTAAAAAAAAAATTAGACAACATCACATACATTGCTTCGATCCCGAAGTAAGTCGCCTTGAGGACTTATATTATGAGAATCAGAACAACGAAGGTAAGAAAGACTTTTTACAACGTTTATGGTTATAAAAAGATCTTCGTTGCCGGCACATGTGTTTCCTCCTGCCTTCTTCTCTTTTCAAACGAAGCGTGAAAAGCTTTTTGTGAAAAGCATGACGGTGGCAACTGACGCCTGTCCGTTGCTGTTGTGACTTAGACTCTTGTTCTTAGGTCTCTTTTTTTTGGACTTTTTTCGTCGTATCTTGTTTCGATTCGAGTTATCAACTTATCAGCATAGTCGATTTTAATTTATCAAATGTTAGACGTTATTTTCGTGTGGTTTCCGGATTTAGAATAAGACCATCCATATCATCCCGTGGGCGTCGTAGAAGATGACTAAAGGAATATCAGGAAACGGCCAGCAGCGTTTACCTGGGTACAAACGAAACCTACTGTAGGCACCAACCTGTATCGCAAGCGCGGTGACTAAGGCAAATAGCTAATTTGAGGAGGCTTTTGTCTAGCCATAGATTTTTCATGTTGACGATGATGAAAATCTGAACTTCATTCCCGAAGCCAGTCGATAAAGTCAACTGTACTGCCCCATGAAAAGCAGAAACACTGCTGACAACCACTTAATTGCAATAGGATTTCAATCTTAATCGCCGAAATCCAAATCAGCTCCAGGTGAAGTTAATAGCTACCCATTCGCAATTTTCGTCTGTGTGCCAACTCCGTTAGTTACCGCCGGAACAGTCGCGATCACTATCTCTGGAGATGCGCCAGTAATTCCGAACGGGCCAAATTTATTAGAAAGCCGATCGCGCTTCCCCGCTCGCCAATTTACTAATCGTAACTCATCTGCGATAAGCGCGGCATTACTCGCTGCGCGCGCGCACCCGGCCGCCCCTCCCCCGCCCCCGCACTCCCCCCGCTCTTCTGCCCGCCCGCGCCATACTAAGGTGACCACTACATGAGCATTAGGCGGATAGTTGTTAAGAAATGTTCATTATTTTTGGACATCACCACATTATAGGTACAGTAAACGCACACGAACACTAATACACAAAAGACTGATACGCACAATGTGTTTCTTACATTATGTCATAATGCAGGACCATAAGACACGACTATTGGACACATTATGTCTCTTAAACCTATTGACATTAAGTGTTTTTTGGAATAAGACTAAGAAATGTTCACAATTTGTTGTTTTTTTTTCTTACATTGTTAAAAGTACGCGCTATCAATACACGAATCTAACGAAAGGTTACAAATGAACGTATATGTATATAAATTCATACAGGTTTTTGACAGTCTTGAAAATTAAAAAAATTGAGGTTATGTGCATGTACATTACATGTATAATAAAAACTGTATTTCTTTTGTTACAGGTACACTACTGAAGACGTAATTTATGAACATAGATGCAAGAAAAAGATTAAGATTGACAAATTTTAATATAGATTTTCACCTATCTAGATAGATTGAACTACATAATACTTATCGTCAAAATCCGTCATACACTTATACTTCGTTTTAAGGTTACCACTTCCAAACTTCTTATGCTAAAAAACGAATTATAGACAAGCAAAACCAGGACTACCCTCACCAAAACAGCTCGTATAGCTAAATATAACGATATATACCGCACACACATTTGCCCTCTGCATGATCCAAAGGTTAGAGAAGTTGGTAGAGAATGCTCCTAGCATTAAGTTCGCCTTTTGTACCATTTTGTGCAATAAAGTTTTAAATAAATAAATATATTGACAAGCAAAACCAGGACTATGCTCACCAAAACAGCTCATTTAGCTAAATAACGATATTTAACTAGCAAAACCAGACTATCCTCACTAAAACAGCTCGCATGGCCACCCGAACACTGGTACCGCGCGACGCGACCCGCGCATTATCGATAGCCCATCGTCTAGTAATAATAAGGAGCCAGATTGGACCGCTTTAAATAATATCGGTAACGATACACGTACACCCACCGAAAAATACAAGCAAACCTCAACTTTACACCCAAGAGTTAAAGACTACCCGGTTAAATGGTATTACTGAGGGCGGGTGTACCGGTCGGCGAACTGAGCCAAACTCGCCATTAAACCCTATGCAATTTTAAATCTGATTAACGATATTGTTCCTTGAACGCTCAATGCTAATCGCATTTGCCGTAGATGCGGTTGAGTGCACTGAAGGATCTGTATAGGGCGAGCTCAAATATAGGAATATCTATCTAAATATGTTTTTTTTTTTTATAGTAGCTCAACATAATGGCTTCTCTACGCCTGATGGAAAGCGAGATAGAAGCCCAAGTTGCTGTGACAACGGGCAAGTAACTGTTTAGTTACCTGTCAGTTGCCACCGCCATGTCGGCCCAACCCCAACCCCCCACGAGCTCCGGAAACCCTACTCACCGACAGGAACATGACGCGGAGGTCATTTGGCTGCGGTATTCTATAGGGTGGAGGTCCTTCCCCGGACGGGCAGCTCAATTCGAGCGAAGATTCGCCATGCCCTACCTCTCTTATTCGAGCGAAGATTCGCCATGCCCTACCTCTCTCTGGTTCCTCTAGTTACCTGCAGAGGAGGTTTACATAATGTTTATTCCCGATTGGACTAGGAAATCTTATCTCTATGTTCATTCAAATTTGTAATTTTAAAGGAGATGGCCAAAAATGAATGAACAAAAAACTCAGAATGGACAGGAATGAAATGTGCACCAATGGATTAACAATTAAATATAGCTTGCCCGCGGCTTCGCTAGCGTTAAATTCGGGGTGAATGCTCCATACAAACTTCCACCCCCCCATTTTAGGGAAGTGGGGGGTTAGAAAGGGGCAAAAAGTAGCCTATGTTACTCTCTATCCCTTCAACTATCTCCCAATAAAGTCAATTCGTCGTTCCGTTTTGATGTGAAAGAAAAACAAACATACAGACAGACAGACACACTTTCCCATTTATGATATTCACCAAATACGTAAACGGCAACCCCGAAATATGTATAGTATAAAAGCTGAGAGCCAACAAAAAATAAGTACAAAGATCTGAGTTTTAGTCAAGTTGTGGGTAAACACGCTGTTTTGTTTCCCCTTTGGTGAAATTTACTATATTTTATTGTTAATTCATTGGTGCACATTTCATTTCTGTCGATTATTTATAGGTATTTTTTTTGGCCATCTCCCTTGAATGAAGATGCAGATGAGTCCTAGATTACTATTGTAATCTAGGACTATTAATATTAAATTTGATTGGCGTCCTTTCAAATTTTGCTTTTTTTTTTCGATTGTGATAACTTCAAAATAAGAAAGATATACCGCCACCAGTCGGTTGCCAGAGCGCCTCGTTTGCTATTCGGCAGGATGCACCCCGTGCAGGTGAGGTTGGCTTGGAGCGAAATGATGATAGGCCACTCCCTTACATCTTATAAACCAATTTAGGCACAATCAAATTAAATGCAAAAATCGCCAATTTCGCCCAGTCTCTTAATCCGTAGGGACCGTCGGTTTAGTTATCACTGACATGCATCATACCGATCATTGCGTCCCTCATTACGTCATCTTCAGAGACGGCTTTCCCACCACTCCGGAGCCTTTCCCAGAGTAATAGCTCTATCGGGAAGCGGCTACTTTACAGATTACTGTAACGATGGATGTGTAGAAAGCGACGTTTTTTCACAGTATAGAACACATAAGTAAGGAATATCTGCCATTGTCCTCGTACTTTTATTTAAATTTATATGTAACTAGCTTTTGCCCGCGGCTTCGCTCGCGTTAATTTTGAGGTGAATGCTCCATACAAACTTCCACCCCCCATTTTAGAGAAGTGGGGGGTTAAAAAGGGGCAAAAAGTAGCCTATATTACTCTCTATCTCTTCAACTATCTCCACTTAAAAAATCACGTCAATACGTCGCTCCGTTTTGCCGTGAAAGAAAGACAAACATACAGACAGACAGACACTTTCCCATTTATAATATTAGTATGGACTAGTTAATCCTACGTGACTTCCTTCACGCTGTACCTACCCTAATCCTACCCTTTTTATCTGCGTAAAAACCATCCTTGTACTTCAAGGAATATTTAAAAAAAAGAATTATCGAAATCGGTTTAGCTGTTCAAGAGTTATGCACTTAGCAATACAATTGGCGATTCATTTATTTTATTATAACATTTAATTAATACAAAAATAACAAACAACATAAATTATACACACATATAATATTTAATAATATGCTATCACTGATAGTATTGTTTTATTAATGCTTGTACCATGATTTCATCCTCAGATTGTTCTACATTTCTACTTATATTTTCATTCTATTGTCGCCTATTTTCATTACTTACAAAGAATTCTTTGACCACAATAACACCTTAAGTTAAGTGATGACGGCTTCACTTCCAAAAGGCGTACTGTATTTGAATGTACTGTGGCTGGGGTCTGTCGCCCTCGCATTCTCACGTCGGCGCCCGCGGCGACCCGCGAGTCGCGACCACCAATTGATAGCCGGCCAATTATACAATTGGTCTTTACACAAAGTGTCTGACGCCGGCCTGGGAGCCTAATTGTAGCCTCGGAGCGTTTTTGTCGTCCTCGCTGCCCACTTTACGCCTCAACAATTTAATTACAAATTGCTGTTTGCCCCCACAGATGGTATTGATGAGGAACATTGATGAGAAACGTACGAAATGGCTGGTGAATGTGAAATGTGAAGGAATTAAGTAGGTTTTCTATTCTCTATTTTCAAATATGCAATTCTCTACGTACCTACATCACTTTGTGAGCAGTATGAAAAGGAAACAGCCAAAAAAGGAGTGAAAAAAGACATTACTTATTTACATATTTAATCTTTATTGCACAAAAAGATCAGGATACATAAGGCGGACTTAATTCCGCATAAGCATTCTCTAGCAGTAAACCATTAGGTACCTACTAAGTTGATGATACGAGTAACAGATGAATTTTCTATATGCAGACTATTGGCACCAAAGTGTGATTAAGTATTATTTTTAAAGTAACCTACAAATTAGTTACATAAAATATATAAAAGAAATAGATTAAGTATGCTTGTTTCGATGTATCAATACAAAAACGAAATAAATAATAAGTTTAACGTGTAACTTTTTTATTTTGAAGAACGGTAGCTATTATAGAGCAATTACTGGAAGCGAGACCTAACTGTCATCTCCTGTAACGAGTAGTGGCAAGTCAAAGTCAAAAGTCAAATTTGTCAGATGTGATGGACAATAATTGGGTACTAACTACCTAATATTGTTTGGCACTGCAGGTGTAGTTGCACGATCTTGTTCGTCCCCTAATAATGTAACTTATAGGAAAATTCATTTAAGCACATGTCTGTTTTTATTTTTTAATTCTGTTTATGTGTTATCAAACGAGTTCTGTGTGCGTAGCACGAACACTTTCAAAAAAGTATGCGTAACTTAACCGTAAACGGGCGATAATTTTCACTACGTTAACGTACGTAAACGTAGTACCTCTTACGCACGATAGGGGCGCTGTACCAAGTTTCATACAAATGTTTACGGAAACGTTACGCATACTTTTTCGAAAATGTTCGTGCTAGGCACACTGGAGAGGATACGGCTTTTCAGCAACCATAGTGTAAGCCGCCCTCAGACTAGGTGGTGACTGATGATTGGCGCAAGATGGCTGGCAAGAGCTGAACGATAGAGGTCCAGGATCAAGCAAAGTGGCGAACAATTAGAGCCTACGTTCAGCAGTGGACTGCAAGAAGAAAATCATGATGATCTCAGAGTTATACATTTTAAAATTTGAATGTAGAACAGTTTCAATCTATAACAGCGCGTTTAAAATTTATTTATACAAGTTAATTCCTAGCCTGATCATAATAACAGAGAACGATCAGAATACACGTTCAAGTAAATTACACACAAACGCCAGTCCCATCTAACTAATACAAATCGATATCTATTAGATTTCTTCGTGCAGATCACATTTTCCACTTTCTACTTACGCGTAACGCCGCTTCTATTTCTAAAACGCTTATTAGCTCCTAATTTCAAATCTATAAGAAAAAAAGTAAGAAAACAACTTTTTACTTTCCACAATTATGTTATAAATTCACCAGTACACATAGGAGTTTTACACGGCTGATCGGCTGAGTAATCAGAACAGCTATTTTTACCCTCTCTCGCTCAAAAACGAGTTGAATTATACATGGTGTTTTTATCTGAACTGTAATCGGGTTGCGTCTGAATGAGCAACATTGACCTTCATTGTAACCCGTCTTACACTGATAAGCATGTACGTAACAGGTACGCAAGTATTGACATTTCAATAATCTTTATGGTCACAATATGATTCCTTTGCGTTGCGCGTTAATTAATCGTTTTTATGTGGTATCTTGAATGGACCATTTACCGCAACTCGACGACCAATGCTGAGGGCCTTTTTTGCATGAAAAATAATTTAATATGATCATCGAATACAACATATAAATGGATCTTGCGAAAAAAAAGGTTAAGGACAAATCCTTCCAAAAATATTCAGTAGCCTCGGACTCCAAAAGTAGGCAGATTAGAGAAAGCTTTCTCTAATTTGTGTAAAATCATCGCCATAACAGATTTTATGAGTGATGGTACAGAAAATGCATCAATGCTTAGTTTTAAAATAATATTTCATGCGCACTTGACTGAGTTTTGCCACAAAATTTCCAAATTATATTAATTGAGGGGATCCTTCAAGATAATTTGAAACATTTATTCCAATGAATGCCAATTTAGACCCAACTAACATTTTATAATCTGAAAAAATTAACTGCATAAAATTCCGAGTATAACGGGAAGCTAAATTTCTCCTCTGAACCTTATTAGCCAAAAACTATAACAAACAAAACCTCGCATTTAAACAACCACCAACTTTGGTAGATCTAATTATAGGGCACCACAGATGATGAATGAACATCTCAGAGTGGCTACAAATCACAATGAGCGCAGCGCACTTTGTTGTAGGCAAATTATTTAATTGTCGGCCTTGCTCTATGGTTAGCCGCCATAAATCTAGCGGAATCATCGCGAATTATTCAAAGGGGCCGCCTCGACTTGATGCTTTGTTCCGTTTGACGCCAATTTCGATCTCTTGCACTGTACAATATGCATCTATGGTTGGGACGAAAATCCTTTAAAAAATATCTTCAACTTCTTTTGGTTATATTCGTAGATATTAAACAGCTAGTGTTATAAATTTACTGATTGGCCTTGTCTGCAGAAAACCACCAATTTTTCTTTGTGACAGAGAAGGCAAGCTGGTCCGATCGTTCCTGATGAGTGATCAGTCACTATAACTTTTCTTGTATTACTGTAATACAAGAATTTTTTTTCGGGTGTTACAGTAATACCAGGTTTAAGAAATAGGTATGTAGATTAACTTCACGAGGATCCATCCTATACAAATGGATACGACTCTGGAAACTGATTTCAAGATATCAAGAATTTATTGCAACAACCACAATTTTTAATTGAACTATTGATATGAAATCAACTGCTCTGAAATTATCATATTTCTTGTCTTATTTATAAGCAGAATACCCTTTGACTATTATTCCGGAATCAGCTAACGTAGTGATTACACTCTTACTACAATTACTGGCCAATAACGACTATGGTTATTAACGTTATGTTACAGAGAGCTACACAAATTATGGGCCAATAAATTGACCTGGGTTGTATTCTCCTTAAGAATTTTCTGATGCAGATTTATCAATTTGTTTATTATTGTAATGCAGTTAGACTAGTTGAGTGTTGTGTACTAAATCACTTCTAAATCATAATGTTATATATTGTAGGATTTTTTCCTAACTGACCACGATCATAGATCATCACCGGACTGTGTGTAGGAGCTGAGGCTCTCAACCCTAATGTCTTGTAAGTACTGATGTAAGATCTAGATGTAAATGTAGTTTGTGAGAAAAGATTCAGACATCCGTGTGCTAACTTTAGTACAATGTCAGTGTGATTTTTCTGAAATAACTTTGCTAACAGAGTTAAGGATGTTTTGAAATACGCGGCTGTTATGTGGAAACCGTAGAAATTATCATGACGATGAACAACTCGAAAGGTCTATCTCGAGTTGTTTGCCAAATTTTTGGTCAAACATCTGGAACCTTTACCCATAAGCAGGCATCATGCACCACGGGCAGGTGAGGGTAGCTTGGAGCGAAAAGATGTTGGGTCGCCCCTTACATCCTTGATGGGTCACTCCCTCCATGCTGCAGAAGTGCACGTACGTTATTGTTTCTATTATTACTATGTTTGCCACCGCCATGGCATTATACGAAATTGATGTGAATAATTTAGTTACGAGTACTTGTCTGTTGCTGCAGCAACTTAAGACTCTCTCTCGCTTTCCTTCAGGAACCTCGAAAGTGGCTTAGAAAAAAAAAACACAAAATGTATGGCGCTGCACCCGCAGATTTCAAAACTCCTAATAGCCCGGTCATTCTAGCGCTTTTGAGTGGCCAAAACGCCGTATCCCTAAATTCCGCTTTACACTACGTCTCGCTTATTCCCGTTACTTCAAGGCCTTAATTAACTAAGTATTCAACTTATGGCCACGTGTGCATCGCTGAATGAGACTCGAAGCCACTACAAGCCGACTCATTCATATTCGTAACGATCTAGCGAGGCGCCTGCGCAATTGGCGCGTCTTTCAACTCGCCGCTCAAAAATTACCGCCGGCGAGTCTTCTTCGGTCTTTTTTTTAACCGTCGCCGAATTAATTCAGATTAGGGGTCCATAGCTCGACTCGTCAAGTGGCTCAATGAAGACACAGTTTAATGGTTCGTGAACGTGCTTTGTTTGCCGTATTCATTTGCCTTTGTTGGTGTTGTAGTGATTTTTTCAATATTAATATTTGTAAACTTAATGAGTGATTGATTATATTCGGTAAAAAAAATCTGAAATTATGTCTAAAAGATTGTTACTTAAATGTTAAAGAAAATCTTTTAGCACATCTGTACACTAATATTATAAAGAGGAAAGATTTGTCTCTGTGTATGTTTGTAAGGAATAAACTCAAAAACTACTGTGCCGTTTCAAAAATTCATACTACTTTCACCCTGAGTAACATAGATTATTTTAGGAATCCTTACTAAAACGCCAATAATGTAACCCAATGAAATTTTAACCTGAAATACTCGAAGAAAAGCGAGGGTGGACCGCTAGTTATATTAGTTGGTTGGTAAACTCTAGTTTTTACACACGTATGCACTTCCTATTTGATTTTATATATTGTACTCACTGGTACAATCAGAAGTGGATTAATATTATACATGTACATACTTAAAATTCGACAACCAGAAAAAAACGAATTCCGGATTCAAGCCGAGCCTATATCTCTCTCAGTACTGAAATCTATTTTGCACTATTTGCAAGAAATAAGGAACAGTTTACCATAACTTACGACTAACTTGTACTTATAAAAACGAACTCCGTTTAACTCAGGACGGCTCAACATAATAACCAGTGGTTAGGCTATGCCGATCATATTGTGAAAGTCTTCAATTCTCTCAAACATAAGAACAGGAACAATGCTATAAGGCTTCCTTCGGTGAGATTATCACCCTCGCAGGGCGAACGACAGCGGTTATTAATCTAGCTAGAACTGAAGGGGCTTGCTTCTCCGAGATACTACGGAAACTACGCAACTGCTTATATTTTTTGTTGGTTAAACTTTAAGGGTGAGAGCCTTCCGCTCCCCCACAAGTCTGGTCATGATGACAAGGCCGGCCTGGCCATCATCCATGCCATCATCGTAGTCATTTCGAAAAAAAAATGTTAGTTAAACTCACTCGTCGACACAGGCGAACTGCTTAAGATAATAGACTTAGCAATTCCTGAACACAATCAAGCCACTGCTTACAATGAAGGAAGAACTCAACTAAGTCAGCCTGAAAGTAAGACGTATAGCCACGAGAACAGAAAGTGGCTGCAAAAACAAAAGCTAAAAACAAATCCTTGATCGTGCTCTCTCTATTCCTCCTTCACAATCATAATCCGATAGGAAGGCAGATGGACACCACCGGAGGAAGAACTTTCCGATGCACGGGGGTATATTACCCGCCAAAACTGTCTCCAATCAATTATTTCTTTACATTAGAATCGAGTAACACATGAACTCTAGGTAGTTGGGTGGCATATGCAACTACGAAACTAATGAGACAGTCCAACTTTAAAAAAAATCGAGAAAGAATAGTACATAGATAGTAAGTACAACATTTCTTCAAGGGGTAACATTTTTTAGAACACATAGGTAGAATTTAAATGTTAACCAGGTATTATGCACTGAATATATTCAAGTGGGGGTACACTAATAGGTCGGACCTCGCCTGCGAATATGGTGCTCTTGCTGTCCCACGTGTGGAGAGATCTGTTCTCTAGCGGAGCTAACTTCCGTGACCGGGGGTGCGGACAGCGGATGTGATTACCATTTGCCATAGAAGCTCAAAGAAGGAGGTGGTCATTTGATTACCGATATCTTTTTTTTAATGCAACAGGCGGCAGACGATCAAATGTGATGCCTGGTAAGCAGTCGACACCGGCCAAAGACACTGGCAATATCCACGGGTACTCTAAGAGCCTCGGTGTGGTACAACCACGGCAGGAGCAGCACCGCAGCGCAATTACGCCGCGAGAAGCGCAACAATATCGCGGATCGCGGCGCATTGTATGCAAATGCGCGACACGGCGCGCGCTACTTATCGCGCCGCCATTATTGCGACCAATACGCGCTTGCGCATCAATGATACCGTTTTGAAAATTTTTAATTATGAATTGATAGGGATTTTCAGAGCAGAGAATCAAAGTCGTTGACATAAAGTAAATCACTGAAGTGGCAGTGGACAGACCATACTGGACCAGCGCAGTACCAAGAATCGTTGGTATAAACGAATTTTCGAGTGGATACCACTTCTCGGCAAATGTGGTTCATAGTTCATAAGCCAAGTGAAGTGATGACTTGCAAGAGTTGCAAGATGGCTGACGGGTGCTCAGGGCGAGCAAAGTGGCGAAGAATTAGGTAAGTAGGTATAGCATCGAAAATATCCTACAGAATTTTCTTTATATGTAATAGTTTGAATAAACAAGAATAAAAAGATAGTTTGCCATCCATCCATTCGATAAGGAGAGATTCGGTAAGGGTATTGCCAGTTAAATAGTGATCAATTTAATTCATGAGATACTTCAACGCTTAATTCTCGATCGATACGGTTCAGGAAAGTCAGGAAACGAACGTTTCAAAATTGGATCTTTGGCAACTGCCTCATACATTGGAATAAAACTAGTTAATTACGCATTGAGGATGGCCTGAAGTTTAGTTGGTAGTAGATTAAATCTCCTACTTCCCAAGATATCTATTACACATTAAAAATACTTCCATAACGCGACATTCTCGCAGACAATGATAAAACCATTTTAAATTCCCTCAACATATTATGAATGGTCGGATATTGGCCGGCGCGCAGTGCCAATTACCTAGAGGCCCATCTGATAGCGCTAACAAGCCGATGCGTATCGCCTACACCCGCCACCCGCCGACATTCAAATTCCGATAGCAAATACTATACTCCCCCGCGACATAAATCTCAAAGAAATATAAGTGTTTCCAACCTTAACGCAGTTGATGAGGGTTCGATTTCGCTTGCAAACGTCTCGTTGGTCACTTTGCATGATGAACGCGGTGGCGTGAATTACGCGGCCGCAGGTCGTTATATCCTAGCCACTTTCAAGCTGAGTTTCCACCTCCACATTTTGGTCCTTACTCCTAACGTAATAAGGATCAACGGAACGGTGTTTCTGAGTTGGTAAACGGTGCAGTGTATTGTGGAGACTGTGGAATATTTCACGGCTCGGTCGCGATCGGGCAGATTGTGCGCGTGCGCGACGATAGCGCGTTATCACCTGCCACGGCGGAAGGCCCCGGCGCTATGAATCAAGGCGACAATACTCGCCCGACGGAAGAGCCTTTTGTTTCGATTGTTGCATATCGAAAACCATAAGCCACTATCTGAGACACTTGGACAGTATCGACGGTAATTAGGAACGTGTGTGCTGTGTTTGTTTATTGTGCCTTTCGACTTTGGCTGCCAGAAGGTTCAGTGGACCAAGAATTCCTGATTTTGAATTCCAAGCTGGATCGAAATTAGTTTCTGTGCTTTTCTGTCAATAAATAATTGAGTAGCAGCCACGGAATCAGGAAGTTTGGTGGAGAAACGACCTATAGGAAAGCACGTTAAGCCTAACTAACAGTCTTGCTCCTGATTCCATCGTGTCCCTGTTTATTTATTGATGCAGCAACACAATTTTCTAAGCCTCCGACAGAATTTTGACCATACCAATCCCTATCTTGAATAATTCCTGATGATTTATCGGACGACTCTAGCAATATTTATGGCCTGACCATTCCGTTGAGTTGCCGAACTCTTGCTCTTACGAATTGATTTGGCCCATATATACTTTCTTGACTGTACTGTTCTTTTTAAAGAATGTGGGAAAACAGTGGACATGTGTAGAACTTTGTCACCGTAGACGACAATTTTCTTTGGTCGAGAATCATCTTTTACATCCTTAAGTTCGATCACTTGCTATTATACTCGTATCTCTATATGGGATGCCTCTTCATTCTCATTCGCCAATTGCCCATCTCTTTCAATTTATACATTCCATATTAATACACTAGCAGTGCTCGCGACTTCGTCCGCGTGGAATAGTTATTTTTTCCCCGTTTTTTTTTTTTTCATTTTCCATTATTTCTTCGCTCTTAATAGTTACAGCGTGATGTTATATAGCTTATAGCCTTCCTCGATAAATGGTCTATTCAACAAAAAAAGAATTTTTCAATTCGGACCAGTAGTTCCTGAGATTAGCGCGTTCAAACAAACAAACTCTTCAGCTTTATAATATTTGTTAAGATTCAAAGCAAAAAGCCGACTCAGTTGTAGTATAGCAAATGCAAGTGTATAATAGTATAGTGAATGATTTAGGCGATCTAATTGTGCCTATACCTAGACGTCGGCACGATCAAGGCACTCGTCGTGCGTCCTTGAAGCAAGCTCAATTGTGATATATCGTTACCGCTTCCACTGTAGGTACATCCGTCGTTCTTGACAATTAGCTCCGTCAATGGGACAAATAAAAACTGCTCTAATGTATGTCACGCGTGAGTATAGTGTGTCTTTTCGTTCTAAATAAGCTAAA
This sequence comes from Conogethes punctiferalis, assembly GCA_031163375.1. NCBI lineage: Eukaryota > Metazoa > Arthropoda > Insecta > Lepidoptera > Crambidae > Conogethes > Conogethes punctiferalis. The sequence continues at coordinate 4,311,634 of CM062077.1, read as the reverse complement.
ATACTTCAGAACGCTATGTTACATTAATTAGATTAGTCGTTAAAAAGTTTCTATCAATAAGACTTAAATCTAAACTAATATTATAAAGCTGAAGAGTTTGTTTGTTTGAACGCGCTAATCTCAGAAACGACTGGTCCGAATTGAAAAAATCTTTTTGTGTTGAATAGATCATTTATCGAGGAAGGCTTTAGGCTATATAACATCACGCTGCAACTATTAGGAGCGAAATAATAATGGAAAATGTAAAAAAAAAAACGGGGAAAAAATAACTATTCCACGCGGACGAAGTCGCGAGCACAGCTAGTCATAAAATATTTGAAATTGCATGTGCATATGCCATAGATAGATATTCTTTATTGAACACAATACAGGCTTGAATTTAGTTATAATTTACTTAATTAAAGTTGTACAATCCCAAATTAAACCACCAATACATAATTAATCCCAAAATATTGTAATAAATGCCTTTGCACCCAATGACGATTTCCTGACGGGAATATTTATCGCCAGGAATCCACGATATCAACACAACTCTAGACACCCGAGTTGTATTGTAACTTTAACAAAGAAAATTTTGTAAATCTTCACTCGTTATTGGCAGAAGTGGACCTCATGTAAACGCCGGTTGATATTAATTAAAAAGTAACAAATATATAAAAAAAAATGGATAAAACATTTCACACGTTCTGAAGTAAATTAGTTAATTAACCGATAAAGGGCTAATAAACGTGGCGTCAGGGCGATTGGGGGCGCGTTATTTATGCTCTGGCGGGGCATGCGCGCGCGCATATGGCGTGAAATGAACCGATATTATTGACCAAATGTTAACCAGAGCAGGAGTGGTTTGAATGTTAGTCATTATATTATGTAGGAGACAAAATTAGTACTGTTTTTATAAAATACTAGTTGTGCCAGCGGCGACGCACGCGTGGATATCGGTTTTAAAAATAACGGACTTCCATAAAACGGTGCCAAAATTTTAAGTTAGACCTCTTGCAATCCATTGGTGAAAACCGCATTCAATGCCATGTTCTAGTTTTTGCGTGATGCGCGTTCAAATATACAGATAAAAGATTCTCCCGTTTTCCCACCATTTCCCTTGACTGCTCTGCTCCTACTGATCGCAGCGTGATGAAAAATATACTATAACCTGCCCAAGAGTATGTAAAATAATTGTACCAAGTTTTGTTAAAATCCGTGATCAAAAATGATATGGTCCCTCATCATCTTGGACATATCACTGAATCGATCAACAGGGCAAAACTTTGTAAAAATAAGACGCTCCTTAAGTAGGTTGTGATGATCTTTCTGGTTCTGTCGGTCTGTCGTCCCATCGGTTTATATGTGTGAAAGAACAGAGAGTGTGTATTTACGTACATACGTACTTCTGCTCTTTAAATGTCCTGCGTACCTGGCTAGTCTCCTTAAGAATTACCCACGATTGAAATTCAGTCAGAAAACTAAATTTTTTTTTCTAAATATCAGACAACATCACATACATTGCTCCGATCCCAAAGTAAGTAGCTTAAGCACTTGTGTTATGGGTATCAGAACAACGAAGTACCACAAATAAATACATAAATACAAATATAACACTCAGACACGGAACAAACACAAGTGTTCATCACACGAATGTTTGTCCCGGGTGGGAATCGAACCTACGACCCTTGGTTCAGAAGGCAGGGGCACTACCAATTGAGCCACCGAGCCAGTCAAACTGTATAAAACAAGTGATTCTATATTCTCAACGTCAAAAATTAAGCTAAAAGATATAAAAAGTATTTCGCACCCGTCCCCCCTGCATTATAATTATCAATAATTTGCACATTTACCAGGCATTCCTCTTAGCAGCCAAGATGCAATAACATCTGTCAAAACGGGTCGTTAAAATTGCAACATCCAATTTGCATATGCGCTTGGACATCAATTATGCGCAAAGGGCATCACATGCAGTTATTAGAGTACGCGTGACTTACACTACAATGAGATGATATGAAAAGCTGCTATATGCTTAAATTTGGAAAGGTGTGTTTGTCAAACAGAATACTTAATATTATAACGGAACTCGGGTCCCTACCCGCCCTCGCTGCGCTTCGAGTATTTAGGTAACATTATTGCGACGTGGGATGTAAGGGAGCGGTCTATCATCATTTCGCTCCAAACCAACCTCTCCTGCCCGATGTGCATCCTGCCGAATAACAAACGAGGCGCTGGCAACCGACTGGTGGCGGTATAACCATCACAGTTAAAGGCGTATCTAAATACCACAGACCGATGGCGGGCAGCAGCGTCACCGGAGCGAGAATCTACGCTCTGCGATTGGCAACTCGCCTGCCTAGCGTGGCGATTATGGGTATATCCTCCAGATTTTTGCCCTAAGTGCCGAACAACTGGAGAGGCCTCTGTCCAGCTACATTTTTCCTAAATAATTGTATGTTCTGCAAATTATTTTATTATCCTAGCTTGGTATGTCCTGAGTTAATTATCTTTATTTATCAAAAAAGGTTACCAAAGGCAAGTTTCCAGACTAAGAGACCCAGAAAACTTTTGAAATTGTCAAACTTACAAATGTTTCTTATCTTTTTTAATATAACAAACTGTAACCGTTGTTATTATTACACCTGCCCGCTACACCATAATCACCTCCTACCAATGTTCCATGGAAGCAAGAGATGAGATGTTCCCCAAATTGGCGCCAATAACCGCGGTCGACGCCGACGTATTAGACAATTTGAATACCGAAGCCGAGAATTACTGTTTTATTGAGCTCGCAGCCGCCTGCGCCCGCGCACCTGACAGTCTAAAGAACGACAGTAACACAACTTACTAACTTGGTTAACGTAGTGACCCAGATACGGAACAAACACAAGGGTTCATTACACGAATGGGATTCGAACCCACGACTCTTGTTTCAGTAGACAGGAGTCACTACCAATTGAGTTAACGAGCTAGTCATAACAATCCGTCTTACTGCGCCCCATATTCGCCTTATAGGATTTGACGGGCTCAGGACATAATGTTTGGGGAGAAAAGCGACTACGCCAGACCAGATTAGCGCGGGATGGTATCTTGAGAATACCATCACCCTATTGCAGTCCACTACTGGACATAGGCGTCTCCAATTATTCGCTAGGGAAAACATCTGGAGGATATATCCATAACCGCAACCCTAGGTAGGGGATTGGCGATTGTAGGACGCAGGCTCGTGCTCCGGTGACGCTGCTGCCCGTCATCGGTCTGTGGTATTTAGCTTCGCCTTCAATTGTGATGGTTATACCGCCACCAGTCGGTTGCCAGCGCATCGTTTGTTATTACGGCAGGAAGCACCACGGACAGGTGAGGTTGGCTTGGAGCGAAAAGATGATAGGCCGCTCCCTTACATCCCATCTTGAGAACATAATAGCGTAGTCACAGGCGGCGTCTTCACTGTAGTTTCTCGCGATGCGCGCGCGCACCGCACTCATTACTTTTATCGCCGCTAAGTGCGCGATTATGCACAACGGGCCTGTCATTACCGCGATTGGCCTCGGCGCTAATCGTATGCGCTGCTTTCTCTGTTCTCTCTCACGTGCCATATTGTGATACACTTGACGATATTGTGGTGTATTGTTAAAGTTGATTGTTGTAGAGTTAAGATAGATTCCGGCGAAGTTTTGGTGGAAGAATTGTAAATGCGTGTATCTTGTTGTAAATTATTTGCATGTACGATTATTATACCGAATCTAGCGAAAAATATAATATGTAGAATAATTGCTAGATGAATTATAATCTAACCACGGGTTTCTTGCGACCATGCGTTTTGGATCAATCGACGCATAGCCAGAATCATCCTGTAGGCTAGCATGTTGACAAGTCATTAATTCTGTTACCTACTTGTCCGCGACGAGAGGCTACTATTCTGTGTTACATTAAAAATAAGTATATTATATCCTGCCTGATATTAACAATAGGCTATTATGGCTAAAAATTGTAATTAGTCCGTCTTTTAGCTTATTCAAAAATAAAAGACACGTATGTTTCCTTTTTCATTCAAATAAACAATAACAAAGATACAAGGCATCAAAAGTTAGGAGTGGGAGTCTTTGACGTCACTTGCTCCCGTAAAAATGCCTCACTGAGTGACGTCACGCGTAATTTCAACGGGCTATAACTTTGTAATTTTAATCTAATTTACAAATAAAAAAAATACGTGTCTTTTATTTTTGAATAAGCTAAAAGACGGACTAATTACAATTTTTAGCCATAATAGCCTATTATTTTAGTTTAAAACATCCCCTAAATGCTGCTTAAGTGATTCTTAGCTTAAGTGACTGTTGGTCAGAAAACTCTTCACAAATATGTAACGTATGTCTATCCGTCATATATTTGTGAGGTTTTTCACCTGAAAGTAGATACTTTATCCAATACTTTAATATGCAAATGTACCAGAATGCAATACACATTTTTGAAAGTTGATAAAAACAATTCGAACAGCAAAATACTCTTGACGAGAGATAATTGGCTTACAATTATGATATCTTACTACTTGAGTGCTTAATAAAGAGGTGTCTTTTGAAAGTTAATATTAATTGCATACACTTACTTACACCGATGAGAACAAGATATCGCTTTTTGCAAATGATGATTTTCTCGTAGTGTTTTAATGTTTTATTTTAGGAATGCCTTCTGCTGACAAATAGACAGGCTTTGGCACTCGAAGGTCAACAGATCATATGGGCCATACCTACTCTGGAGAGGGATTTCACACTCGCATGGCACTATGTAGGTCGAAGTCAGCAGTATCATCAGAAATGTCATCAGATACATACGCGAACTGTTTTACGCAACAGACGCTTAGGCTAAGCATATACTGAGACGCATGCACCGCAGGGCAGAGTATATTTTGTTAATCACGGGACTTCCGAGACCTACGAATACGTGCGCTGTGATGCAGGCGCAACAGATATGAGTATGTAATTTTTAGGTCACGATGCGTACACCAGCGCTCTGGGTACGGTACAGGACACCGAGGACGTGAGACGCACTCCTAAAACGGAGAATGGCCATTAAACCTGACCTTGGTGTGCGCTGTACCGCTCTTCTGAGGGAGTAGTGGTGCCCGGTAGGATGTCACTGATCCCGTATGTCCGAAGACACGTGTCGCCTTCCCCGAGGTTGTTGATCGGAGTGCAAGAGAGCACCTCCGAAGCCATTTTTAATCGCTTGTTACAACAGGCGGGGAGTATGTACCTCGATAGTATTCTTGCGCCCCATACGGCAGGTAAGGTAGCCGTCAGCGTTACATCCTACCGTGACGGAGACGCCAACGTTGCGAATAAGTCAGATCCGATGTCGTCCTGACATTCAGCATCAAATACATTGCTCCGATCCCAAAGTAAGGAGCTTATACACTTGTGTATCCGAACAACAAAGGTACCACAAATATATCTTAACTTAATATTATAAAGCTGAAGAGTTTGTTTGTTTGTTTGAACGCGCTAATCTCAGAAACTACTGGTCCGAATTGAATAATTCTATATAACATCACGCTGCAACTATTAGGAGCGAAGAAATAATGGAAAATGTAAAAAAAAACGGGGAAAAAATAACTATTCCACGCGAACGAAGTCGCGAGCACAGCTAGTACTTAAATTTAAATACATATTGAACATGTCTGTTTGTATTGGTCTGGGTGTTTTCTATGTATAATATGTATTTATTTACAACAAAAAAATGTATCTAAGTAAGTTTATCAGTTGTCTAGTACCCATAGTACAAGCTTCGGCTTAGTTTGGGGCTAGGTGGCGCTGTGTGGCCCAGCGAGGCATGTCTTGGGATATTTATTTATTTATATTATGAACACCCAGACACTGAAAAAACACAAATGTGCATCACACGAATGTTTGCATAGTGTCTGCCTCAACTGCCCTGCCCTGTGTCGCGCTTTGCTGTGCTGCGTTGCCGGCATCTCAGTATACGCTTAACCTTATAGGCTACGCGTCGCGTCACGCACGCGTCGATAACATCGCGACGCGACATGCGCGTACGCACCGTGAGAATGAATATGCATGAGATTAGATAAGGATACCGTTACATGACGTCTTAATATACAAACGGGATAGAGTTTGAGCTAGATTCAAAATCAGTATGCAAACATCCATTGCTAGACATAGGCCTCCCCAATGACAATTGGCATTTGGGGGGATACGCCTTAGTCATCACGATTGGCAGGAGAGTTGGTGACTGCCTAACCTACCTGACGTTCCTGCCCGTTTCCTGATATTCCCTTAGTCGTCTTCTACGATACCCACGAGGTGAGACGGAGTGATCCTATTCTATTGTCTATAGTCCAGAAACCATAAAGACCGTGCATACCATAATGCAAGATGAAAGCGGAAGAATACTTTCGTAAACGAGATGGGATTTACAAAGGCGCAGGCCACTGTGTCGGAAGCATCGTTAACTGCCCTTGAATCAAAATGGTAGTCAACTGGTTTCATCATCATATACAGGCATAGGAGGTCCACTGCTGGACATAACCCAAAGACAGTTACAACAGCGTCCAACCCCATCCTGCGACCTTTATTTTGACGTCAGTCCACCTCGCTAGAGGGCGTCCCCAACTGGTATTCATCATCATCAACCTATATATAAGTGCACTGTTGGACATAGGCCTCGTTCACCACCTTGATCGATCCTGGGCTTCTCGCATCCAGCACTTGCCAGCCGTCCTACTGGTACTGGACTGGAACTGGTATTTGGAGAGCATAGGAGGTCCACTGCTGGACATAGCCAGCATCCAACCCCATCCTGTCACCTTTATTTTGTCGTCAATCCACCTCGCTAGAGGGCGTCCCCGACAGGTATTAGGAGAGCATTATTATAAAAATACCTTGCACAAATCTGGTAGTCCCATCGTTCAGCGGGCTAGCGAGAGCCGATCCCCCGCGTTCGATATGATATAATTAAGCCCCAATGCACGAGCGCGCGAAATATTACCATAGCGTATCGACATCGTTTCATCGATAAGCGCTTAATAGCCGCTGAAAACTTATAATACTGGCGGGACGTACGCAGGTTAAGAACTATGAAACACTTTAAGCGCACTTTTTGTAAGTAAGTATAGGTGGCCGAAAAAGGTTAAAAACTATGAAGTTAAAAGCGCGCCTATAGCTTCTGAAAACTTTATAACAGGCAGGACATACGAAGGTTCAAAACTATGAAGTTAAGCGCACTCGTTGAACGTAGAAGTTGGATAGGTGACCAAAATCGTGGGCGAAATATTGAATACTAACCATGAAACAAATTAAGCGCACTTTTTGTGAGTTTAAGTGGCGAAAAAAGGTTAAAATCTATGAAGTTCAGCGCGCTAGTTGAAAGTGGAGTTTGGATGGGTAGCCGATATTGCGAGAAAATATTATTACCATAGCGCGTTGACTTATTTACCGAAAAGCGCTTAATAGCTGCTGAAAACATACATACAATACTGGACGTACGCAGGTTAAAAACTATGAAATACTTTAAGCGCACTTTTTTAAAATACTTAACTATTATGAAAAATGAAATATTTTCGTCGCTCCATCGGGTGATATACCATTGAAAAAAACTGGAACATACGCAGGTTGAAAACTAAGAAGTTATGGGCGCTTGTTGCAAGTAGAGGTTGGATCTACATTTTGTCAAAATAATACATAAATAGATCGAATTGTATGCCTTATGTTGCATCAACGGTTATCCAATATAAACTGTATTGAGCCTTTATTCGGACGCCCAATAAATCCGCCAATCGCATGAATGTTATCCAACATTTGCTGGGACAATTGACGCGGTATAACTCGGCCGAGGCGAAAAGGCCTTATACAAACGAGAAATACGCGTATACGTTGGAGAACAAAGGAACGGTTATAAACGACACTAATATTTAGAGTAAAGATTTCGCACCCGCCACAAAATAAAGCCGCAAGTGCTCTTACTGATATTTATGACAGTTTTGAGTTCTACAGCCTTAGTACTTTTCAATTAGTTTTGTACGAAACTGACGAAATTATGAAGCAAAATTCTTTTATTCGATTTAAGAATAAAAAATATTTTTATCCAGAAAAAAGACACAAATTGTATTATTTGATAAAATTATGATAATGATACCTAAGATAATGTACTTTTAACAAATAAAGCAATCAACAAAAAACGGTTTTTCATTTTTCCTGTAACCTTCAACATTTTCAATTGCGGCTTTATTCTATGGAGGGTGCCATCTGTGTTTATGTTTGTAATGAATGTCTAAACACATCTCGCCAAAAACATTCTCATGTTAAATGTAGCCAAGATGAGAGCGAGACCACATTACGTCAACTATCAGAAAGTTATCAGGTGTCTTGTAGAGCCAAGCTTATTGCAACTCGTGGGTTTGTCCTATTATGCCTATCGACCTAACATTTGGACCTCACGACCGCTTACCATGAGATGGAGTAAGCTCATCCTGAACGCTTTTTTTATAAAAAAAAAATAACACTACACGCCCCCAACTCTCAGGCATCGTAACTTCACAATCACAAACTTAAAATCTTTGCCAAAATATTTGGACGGCCGTTTCGCATAATATAATGAGCGTATTTTTTTTTCTCTTTCACAATAGTTCGTGCGAATGTTCAACGGTCAAGCCACATCTTTTTGCAAAGAAAGATGATGACGAGTTTTTGGAAATTGCACGACAAATCGCTACCTTCATGTTGTGTCCCTGCTCGTCCGATGGTTAAATGGTAGTCATATTTTTACTAAGATTTAGAGCTTGCGTTTTATAACATGTATTGCTCTAGTACCGAATCAGGAAGGAAATGTATCCAAGCTTGCGCAGTGCCTAAAGTGCTGTAATCGCGGATTGCACGCTCGATTGCCAATCATTAGTTGGACGAGCGCCAGCGCTGCCACCGTCTAACTATACGTAGATAGATAATGATATTTCAAAGGCGATCCTGTTAATATTACAAATGTGATAATATGTATGTCGCAGTATTTGAGCTGAGCGTTTGATGATGACTGTTTGACAGCAGTTTTATAGTGTGTTCCTTTCCCAATACGCACCATCAGGTTGGGGGGCCGGATGCCCAGAAGGACTCGATGCAAACAGCCACAGCGTTGCAGAGCTAAGCTGCCCAGTGTAGGTTTCTTTCATGTGCCTACATACAATATGATAAGTACCAGATAACGACTGGATGCGACACCCAGAATAGAGGTAGGGCTTAGCGAATCTTCGCTCGAACCGCTCGTCCGGGGAAGGACCTCCACCCTGTAGAATACCGCAGCCAAATAACCTCTGGGTCGTGTTTCTTCCGGTGAGTAGGGATTCCTGAGCTCGTAGGGGATTAGGGTTGGGCCGGCATGGCGGTGGCAACTAACTGTTAACTGACCAGTTACTTGCCCGTTATCACAGCGACTTGGGCTTCTCTCTCGCTTTCCTTCAGGCGTAGGGAAGGCGTCCTGTCAGTTACCACCGCCGTGCCGGCTCAACCCTAACCCCCCACGAGCTTTGAAAACCCTACTCACCCGCAGAAACACGATTCATTTTGTTGCGGTTTTCTATAGGGTGGAGATCCTTTCCCGGGTGAGCGCTATGCCTTATCTCTCTTACATTTTATTTATAAATCACTGATCGTGCATTTAGTTATTCCGCATCATTATGATTGAATGTAACTCGAAGGTCCAAAGAAATCGTAACATGTTCGACCGTCCCTCGCCCAATCAAGCCGGGACGAAAACAAAAATTCGGTCAAAAACGTGTTAATATTCAAGTTTTCCTCACGCCCGCGCCGGCTCTCGCCAAACGCAATTTCTGAGCTAAACTCATACATAAACATGCATGCCCATATTATGATTGTTAAATATTTTAAACGTATGTTTTCGATCGTGAAAAAAAGTACGTTCATCATGACCACAATGCATGCATAGTCATATATATGTCGCAGTCATCTGGTTGAATCTCCTATTCAATTGAATGACTAGACCGAACGTTGACTAAACACGCGTCACTTAACGTCCAACTAGGTAGCGTATTGAAACATAGCCCTTTGAACAGAGCGGAAGTAAAAGCAGTCAGGTGATTGTATTTTAGGTAATTTTTTTCCCACGCGGTGTTAGTAGTCACCAAAGCAAATAATATGGCGTCAAACATGATCAAAAAGATATGAAAAGTGTTGATATTTTACTTGACTTACTTGTAATAAAATAGTGTGAAAGCATGGATATAACTATTAATACGCCGCCGCCACATACTTTTAAAAAAAAATTAAAAACTAAACATTACACAGTCGGCTTTTACCCATTCAACGACTATGCTAAAATGGCGTTCAGTCAAGACGTAGAACGTTTCATTAAATAACTTGAGGAGTGACTTTAGGTCATGGTCATGTAGAGAGGATGGATGAAAGTAGATTAACTAAGAAAATATATAGCGAGAGCGTGAATGGATCTGTTGGAAGGGGAAGACCTAGAAGGACATTCCAGGACCAAATAGAAAGTGTCCTAAAAAAAGGTTTAGTATGTTCTAAGTACCCTAAACCGACGAGCATGTATGAGGAGATTGATGAATGTGGACGAAGCAAAAGCTGTGTGCCAGGATCGTCGCAAATGGAAGGACGTGGTCTCTGCCTACCCCTCTGGGAGAAAGGCGTGACGGTATGTATGTATGTATGTGACTTTAGGCATTCAATTAAATGTCGTCATTCAATGAACGCGCTAGCCATTCAATTGAATAGGAGATTCAACCACATGACTGCAACATTTAAACTCGCGACAGAAGGAATTCTCGTAAGTCAATTTTCAACGAATGTGTGATCGATCGTAAATGTATAGTGTTCGAGCTATTTGTAGTGTCTACTGTACAATTTGTAAATAGCCATTAAGTGACATTTAATGTAAACGAGTATTGGGTATAATTTTCTTCTGATGAAGCAAAAAAACATAATGGCGCTATTGATCTTAGTAGCGAAGTGCAGTGAAGCTGTACTGTTTTGCAAACTCGAAGAAATACTCGATCATAATGTTGTTGATATTGTAGGCTTCAGTCAAGTCCAGTTTATATTTTAAGTCGTTTTAACATACAAGCGAGGAATATCTGAAAAATTTGGGTTCTATTCCCGATCACGAATATTGGCAAGATATTTTTTTTAAAGTGGGAGTGGGTGTTCTAGAAGACAGCTCCAGTCTTAGCCTCGTAGTTGATACGCCTCTTAGCGCTTATATGCGCACTTATACAAATTTTTACTAGCGTTACTTAGGTAAAAAGTAGTAGTAGTTCTTTTTGAAAAGCAAGTGAATCTTAATTAGGAAAATTAATAGGAAAGCCAAGAACTGTTTGGGAAATTTTAAATACTGATTTTAATGATATTATTATATTAATCCGTTTCTCGAAAAATTATACCCTAAAATTGTCTTGATACATACTTAGATTAAAAAAAAATCAATCATAACATTTAATTAAAAGCAGATGATTACATTTTTCAAGAAAAGACGTACGTGTCTGTTCCGAAACATTTAATGGGGGTGTTTCCAGGGTCAAAATAATTACATTATATTTAGTCCGTATTTTAGATTATAAAAATATATTAGACACGTATTTTTCCTTTTTTCATTTAAACAAAAAATAACAAAGATACAAGGCATCAAAATTTAGGAGTGGGGGTCTTTGACGTTACTTAGTGGCGAAAATACTCCCACTATGTGACGTCACGCGTAATTTTAACGGGCTATATCTTTGTCATTTTTGGTCTAATTTACAAATGAAAAAATACGTGTCTTTTATTTTTGAACAATCTAAAAGACGGACTAATTACATTTTTTACAGAAACGTGCCTATTGCACGTCTGTGACGCCAATCTCGCCCAAATTCCGTTTAATCACTTTCAAACATCAGTCGTATTCGCAACTTGCGACGTTGGTATCGAGCGAATATCGCGTATATCGCAAAAACAGAGAGATCTCACCTACTCCATATTCATTCTTCACATTTACATTTAATCTGCTGTACGTATACAGAACAAAGTTTAAGTTCGACGCCCAGATTCGTAAAAAATCGTAAGTATGTAAAGTTGGACAATGTTATCATATTAAACGGCCAGCCTGTTTCATACATCCGTCATAGTTCTTATTTTTTAAACAATAAGGTTGAAAATGAGTTGTGATTTCTCTGTGCGCTTTTGTAGGTTAGTTTTAAATTCTGCGCGCGCGCCGCACACCTGCGTCGCCCGTGATCCGAATCCCGCGCAGACGCGTATTCCCCAAACCGATCGGGAGTATTTGTCAGTTCCTATTTACAATCCTAAGTGACGATTCTGAGAATTTGAATAGTACCGAATTCTAGTGAACACGATTTGGAGGTTATATTTTTTGATGTGATTGAAATAAAAATTCAATGGCGTCTATTTTGTATTATTTCGCGTTGAGTATGCTAAGTGATTGGTAACGAGTATTGTTTGGCACGTGTCGATTACATTATGTAGGCAAGCAATGTTTCTGGGAATTTAAGGTAACGGCCAGAAGTTGTTTTTGAAGAAGTCAGCTGACGGATTTACGTCATGTTTGAATTTAAATGCAACAATTACCTAGATTATGTAATTTGAAGACAAAACATTTCACACTCTTCCAAAAGGTAACATTGACATCTTTATACATAGTATTATTTCTTACTGTCCACGAAATTTGTAATGATGAATCTGGAAATTATGAACATGTAGGGGTCAAAAGTGAGACCCTGTAGTGGTAGGTGTAGTACTGCTAACAGAAAAATATTGTTTTTTATAAGCTTTTTTTGCTACTTTTATTTAAAAATTGTGGAACAGTAAAAATGTGTTTATTATCGGTAGGTAGGTATTGTATCCAGCTTGTAATACCTGTATTAATCTACTGCAAAGGCAAGAGTGGCGACGGTTGGGAATGAGTGGGGTGATGGACCACTGGCACTCCTAGGTGTTATCATGAGTTATTTTAAAAACACAAAGCAGAATGAATACAAAATAGATTGGCGCACTATGGTTATCCACCACAAATAGTTATGAAACGCGAGAAGGTACTTGCTTATAAGCGAGAGGATACAGGCTGGATGCTTTCATTGTAGAGTTCGTAATTATGCGACCGGAATACGCATGCACAAAATATTATAAACTATATCACACCCCGTTACCGTGATTCGGTCACTTCGGGGCAATAATTGGACCGGACGTCATTACACCGGCCTTCGTACAGGGCGTTCCATATCGGCCGCACCATAAGATAACCAAGTAACAGTATTACAACTGTGCGGGACGTGGTGAGAAGAGTAAAAGATTCGGATTTATTTACACTTTAAAATATGTACAAAACTCATGTCTCAGTCCAACAAGTTCACAAGGAAGAAGGAGAGCAACAGGATGGATGATAAAATATGTGTCGGGTGGAAAAGACACAATACGGATGATGACAAGGTATGAAAATGAAGAAAATAATTAGTCCGTCTCTTAGATAATAAATAATAATAATAAAAAAATATAAGACCCGTATTTTTTGTTTTGTCGAAATAACAAGAAAATACTTAGATATAGCGCATTAAAGTTACGGAGTGGGGGCTAACTACGTCACGTTAGAGTATATTTTGTACTCTAACGTGACGTCATGTGACATTTAAAATCAATGTATCTTCGTAAGTTTTTGAACAAGAGGCAAAATAAAAAATACGTATCCAATATTTTTCATTAATCTATCTGATGGACATTAAATTATTATTTAGTCATCATCCCAATTGGAAATAGCCGTAAGTAATAAACTCCAAACGATGTAGATGTGGATGAATATAGATGACAAGAGTGAAGTCAATGACAGTAATGTTTAATTTACTTTTTACAAAATATGACATGTAATTAGGTCGAATCAGGCGGGACGACACAACTGCATGGAAATTGTAGCAATACACTGTTAAATTTCCATGAACTTACCTAATTAGGTGAGGCGAATTCGCCTCGCATAAAAAAAAACAGGTCGTGTGATAAGGGTCAAACGTGCATACTGTGATCGATCTACATTACTCTAATTAAGCGTGGATGGCATTTTCTGGACCTCGTCGTCTGCAGAATGCAGTCATTTTGTCGTGGGGTTTCTTGTTTAAAAATAAGATCTGTCTTTCTCCGGACAATTTTTACATATTTGCACAATGCATAGAGTCTAATTAGTCTTCTATATACTCGTACTTTGATATATGTGTTTTAATGCGCCACAGGTCCGCATAGTAGGTATTTATCTGAAATTTAACCGTTTAATATCTAGGGATACGCTATTTTTAGCTTTTTGCTACTTGGATCTCTGATTAAACAATATTCTTGTGGGGCTTTTTATCTTCCCCCCGTTTTAGTATTTAGTCGGTTTTATGTTTATTATAATAATTATTTTGTTTGATATTTTCTTTCGATAATATGTAGTGATTCTAGTGACACTTTGTGTTGAATAGACCTTTTCTGCTTACATAATATTGTGGTTAGGTACTTCAAGGGCATTGCACCTTGTTATGGCATACTGTAGTTTCCTTCTACTGTGACCTCACGATGGCATCTCTCCACAGATTGTAGATAAAAACAACACATTGATTATGAATGAGGAGCAGTGTAGAAAGAAGGTGACTTTTAATTTGGGCTTTTGAACGTTCCTTGTGTCTTATCAAACGTTGTCGAATGATTTGCACACAGTGTGGCAACAATGTTTATTATTAAAATTTATGATATGATGAATAAAATCAGTCGTATAAATCATAACTGGACGTATTTTTTCTACAATAAAACATAATGCATTGCAAATCACACATTCCATTTTTCTCAACAGGAAGTTTTGCATTTATTATTCGTTTGATCATGTTGCCGGCGCAAACTCTTTTATAATAATTATATAGTACATTTATTAATTAATGTGTGTATAAAATACGTAGATATATTATGACAGTGCTTTATATCAGATAAATAATTTTTTCTGAGTACAAGTTCCCTGTCTATCTCGCTGCTTTCTGCTCAATGGTTGTCCGTATGAATACCGTCAAGTGACAAGACCGCCTCTCTAAACTGTATGAGAGAGGACTAAGTGCCTAGTTTAATAACAAATGTTTAGGTGTGCAATAGAAAGTATAAGTACTTTCTATTGCCACCTTTTGTTTTCAGAGGCTGATAGATAGACAGCGACCAAAGTCCTACGGACTAGGGACTGAGGTACTCCACTTGTACTTAAACAAACCGACAAAGAAAAATAATCAGACTTAGCACTTCATATGTTTATCCATGTACGAAGTATAAATATATTATTATTATATGGCAAAGCACGAGAGAAAATTATGTCTGATGTGATAAAAAAACGCATCTTGAAACTTTAAGCTAAAGGCTTTGTTGTGATATCCATTACATTAAAGACATTGGGAAATAAACGAAAACATAAACAAAAACATATCGACAAGTGTCAACAAAAACAATACCGGCCGAGCTATTAGGGAACAAATAAATCATTTTAATTGTCAGTCAAATGTAATCGTAATAGGAGTGGTTTATGCGCTGCGCGTGCGCACAATAGGCGCGTTCGGGGAAGGAAGCGGCTCTCGGAACCGGCCACCTGCGCCCGCGCACACAGCTAGCGGCCTGTGCACACCGAGAGTGATTTATGAGATAAAGTAAATGATAGCTATTGGATTAAGGTAGATTGTAGATACGAATATCATTACATCATCAGCCTATCGCTGCACATATGCCTCTTCAGTTGTTCGCCACTTTGGGCAAACATCTGGAAGCTGTGCCTATAATCGCCACGTAGGGTTGTAGCTCCTCGCACCGGTGACGCTACTGCCCGTCATTGGCCTGTAGTATTTAGCAACGCCTTCTATCGTGATAGTCAAACCGCCAACAGTCAGTTGCCAGAGCCTCGTTTGTTATGGGTGGCAGGTGAGGGTAGCTGGGAGCGAAAAGATGATAGGCCGCTCCCTTATATCCCATAGGCCTCCCCCAATTACAATTGGGATGATGACTAAAAAATAATTTAATGTCCATCAGATAGATTAATGAAAAATATTGGATACGTATTTTTTATTTTGCCTCTTGTTCAAAAACTTACGAAGATACATTGATTTTAAATGTCACATGACGTCACGTTAGAGTACAAAATATGCTCTAACGTGACGTAGTTAGCCCCCACTCCGTAACTTTAATGCGCTATATCTAAGTATTTTCTTGTTATTTCGACAAAACAAAAAATACGGGTCTTATAATTTTTTTTTATATAAGAGACGGACTAATTATTTTCTTCATTTTCATACCTTGTCATCATCCGTATTACAATTGTCATTCGCTTTGGCCAACACGTTTGGCGAGCAAGTTGCTGAGGTCGCTCGTGATAAGAGCTGCAGGACCGAGAAGTTTTTATCCTCAACAGCAAAACCTTCAAAAATCTAACACTTTTTTTTACTACACCATGACCATAAACCCTATGTGAGCCTTGTATGCGTCAGCGCATCACGTATGGAGAGCGCGGCTCTCATTAGCAATGGGCCGAGTCGTGTCGGGCTTCCGATCGCTACACATTGTTTATTACACGCGACATTTACCAAATGCGCGCGCGCAGTGAGCTGCAGTGTTGCCAGCGTGCATTTATGTGCATTAAATGAATTGTTAACGTACGTAAAAGAAGTACCTCTTACGCACGATAGGGGCGCTGTACCAAGTTTCATACAAATGTTTACGGAAACGTTACGCATACTTTTTCGAAAATGTTCGTGCTAGGCACACTGTTTATTATTTGTACGATCTTGTTTCATGCACTCTACAAAATGCGCCATTGTTGTTTTTTATAGTAGCTCAACATAATGGCTTCCCTACGCCTGATGGAAAGCGAAATAGAAGCCCAAGTCGCTGTGACAATAGGCAAGTAGCTGGTCAATTACCACCGCCATGCTGCCCCAGCCCTAACCCCCACGAGCCCCACGATTCAAATTTTTAAACTTTCCTCTTTTTTTTGCATGTGTTCCAAATAAACGTGGGTATTCTATTCTATAAAAACCATTAGGTATATGATAAAAAGAAAGCAATAAATATAATAGATCGCCGTTCATCCAATAACCCATGAAGAATATCTATCTACAACCCAAAACAGATGGTAGATTCCGGAACACTAAACTGGGTAGATTAATGCATTGGAGCAGACAGTGGGTAGATTTACGTTTCAAGCAGTGGCAACGCGTGCGCCCGCGCGCTGGGAACCCGAGTTCACTAACTCGAGATACGATCGGTGCTCGATCTGATATTGACATTGTTTCTCGATAAAATGAGGGCAATAATCTTTATTAAAAGCCAAGCTTCGGTGGTCACGATGTTTTTGAGCTGGATAAGCACGGACCTCGTCACTTGCGTTTTAAATAAGCAATCGCTTTTCTTTTTATTTTCAAGGTAATAAGCTTTTATGGCAATCTGATATTGCGGATGATGTGGTGCTGGAATGGCGAATCTTTATCCAGGTATTCACTTGGAACTAGCAATGCCGGACTATAGTTAGTTTGCCTATCAAAGAGTCGTCAGTTGACTACAAAGTCATCTATAGATATCATCGATTGCCTGATAATACATCGATCGTATCTGATATGAATGATCGATAGGACAAAACTAAATACAGTAACGATATATCAATATACTTGTATTTATAATGGATGAATGAATGGATGAACGAAAAAAAGTAATTAGTCCGTCTTTTAGAGTGTTAAAAAATAAAAGAAACGTATTTTTCATTTGTAAATTAGACCAAAAATTACAAAGATTAAAATTACGCGTGACGTCAGATTTTGGGTTTGCTTTTATTCTTTTATTAAAAAAAGAAACTTAGAAATTAAACGTTTAAAACATCAGCATTACAAAAGTACTTCCCGCTTACAAATTAATCTGTAATCCGTCTAGTTTATCAAAAAGAAGGAAAAAGCATTTAAAACGTAGCCGTTAAAATTGCCGTTAAGGCAGGGTATGGAGAGTGGCAGGGTGACTGTACTAATTCTAATTGATTTCTCCAACGCCTTTAATACGGTCGACCATGCTATCCTCCTGTCCTTGCTCGGTCGTCTTAGCACAGATACTACAACCATTGATTGGTTTTCTTCGTACCTCGGTGGCCGACAACAAGCAGTCAAGACTGATCAGTCGCTATCAAGTTGGCGCAACCTTGCCACGGGTGTTCCACAGGGTGGCATACTCTCTCCTCTCTTATTTTCCTTCTTTATAAATTCATTAACTGAATGTCTTAGCTCCTCTTACCACCTGTATGCAGACGATCTACAGCTGTACCAGCAGTGTTCAATGGGTAATATCAGTACGACTATTGCAGGGGTGAACAATGATCTTCGCCTTATCGCAGACTGGTCGGATCGTTTTGGCGTCGCTGTCAACCCGAATAAGTGTCAGGCTATCATTGTGGGTAGCGCGCACCAATTGCGCAATTTGGACTTGACAACTGTTCCGCCAGTCACATATCGTGGTGAAACTATACCTTATTACACCAGCGTCAAAGATCTTGGTATGTACATTGATTCCACCTTAAGTTGGTCTAAGCACGTTGAGGAAGTTAGCCGTAAGGTCAGCGCTGCGTTATGCTCCCTCTATCGATTTAAGCACTTCTTACCTATAAACACTAAGGTTACTCTTATTCAATCGTTGATCCTTCCAATTATTGACTATGCCGATGTGTGTTATCCTGATCTCAATCAAGGGTTTCTTAACAAGTTGGATCGTTTGCAGAACAACTGTATACGTTTTATCTTTGGCCTTCGTAAATTCGATCATGTCTCCTCCTTCCGTATACAGCTTCACTGGCTCCCTATTGCCTTACGACGAGAAATCCATGTTTTATGTATGCTTTATTCGATTCTCCACAATCCCAAATTTCCCATTTATCTCAAATCCATTTTCCAGTTCCTTAGCTCGACTCACACTCGGCAGCTTCGCTCCTCTAGCAATTCACTCTTAGCCATTCCTCTGCACCACTCTAATTTCGTCTCCAACTCCTTCTGCGTGCAATCCATCAGACTCTGGAATAAGTTACCCGAAAGCATCCGTAGTGCTCCAAGCAGGGCATCTTTTAAGGTGAGAGTCCAAAAGTATTATCGGCTCCAATTTTCCGCTCAATAGTGTTCCTTTGTTTTTTTTATTTATTTTTTTTCCTTTTTTACATCTAGTCGTCGTCCTATTATATATTATATATATATACCTATTTATCTATATTTATATGCATTTATTGATTTATATTGTATTTATTAGTATATTATTAATTACTATATATTATGGTTTTATGCATTGTCCCAATAATTAAGTATGTTTATTATTTTTAATTTTTTATTTCGGGGCATGTTAATATTAATATATCATATCAAATGTTTCCACGTAAATTGAGCAGCACACTACCCACTTAATTGTTTCTGTTTTGCCTAAAGGTTGACTGGTAGAGAATGCCTACGCGGCATTAAGTTCGCCTTTTGTACTTTATTTTTTATATTGTGCAATAAAGATTAAATAAATAAATAAATAAATAAATAAAATTGATCACGTAATTATTACAACTTCATCAAGGAGTGACCTTGTGGCGACCTCGCGGACACACGCGACCCGCGGTAGGGAACTGTGCGCCCGCGCCTGTGACCGCCATAATGACAGCTCAATCGACGGGCTGTGCCATTTGGGTCGACTAAGCAATAATTAGGCAGCTAGCGCAAATTTGAAGTGATATATAATATTATCGCTTTATGCGATCTCTTTCAGACAACCATAAGGTAAAGGATAAATTAAACAGAAAGGGTGAGGTGAGTTATCAACTGAAACAGAAATAGATGATAGTCAAAATATAGATAATAAAGCGAGCATTGGGAGAGGCATATGCCCAGCAGTGGACTGATGTGGGCTGATGATGATGATGATGAAATAAAAAATAGTGACAAAATAACTTCCCTACATTTCTCGTAACGATTGTGGCATAGTGATAGAGTAGAGTAGATCAGGAACGGTGCGCTGCGCGGATGACGCCAGGATGCTAAGCCAACTGGTATTAATACTACTACTCCTAAATTATTAAACTTTGACTGTAGAAAATAAGGTTTAATTTTAATTTGTAGCTAGAAGGTTCTCACAAGAATTTTCAGAATTGGATTGGAGGTATTAGATTAATGGGTGAGAGGTCTACTCGTAAGACTAGCAAATATAGTGTTACGTAACAATCGAATGCTCCCTAAGTATAATACATTTTCCCGTTGTCCAGTACTTCTGTGAAGCTGTTCTTTTGTTATTCGTTTATGTCTTTTTGTGTATATTTCATTACCCGTCTATCGTTTGTTTTGCCAAAAAAAAAATCATTTCGTTTCATATGATCGATCTAAGTGGAACACCCCAAACCGCGAATTATTGCGCGCGCGCATCGCAACCGACACTTTTATCGTTTATTAATTGCAACGGCCTCATTGCTGAAGGTAAATGCAGATGAAGTTTGGGGGAGACGGGTCGTGCACACGCTAATTAATGTCTGTTAATGACTATTTAATTTTTGCTAAGGTATGCTGAGTGAGGATGTAAGGGAGCGGCCTATCATCATTTCGCTCCAAGCCTCCCTCACCTGCCCGTGGTGCATACTGCCGAATAGCAAACGATGCGCTGGCAACCGACGAGTGGCGGTATAACCATCACAATTGAAGGTGTAGCTAAATACCATAGGCCTATGACGGGCAGCAGGGTCACCGGAGCGAGAAGCTACCCCCTGCGATCGCCAACTCGCCTGCACAGAGTAGCAATTGTGGGTATATCCTCCAGATGTTTGCCCTTAGTGGCGAACAACTGGAGAGGCCTATGTCCAGCAGTGGACTGCAATAGGCTGATGAATGATGGTGATGATTTAGAATAGAGCCAGTCTATCTCATTCTGTGGGTTTTTCTTTTATAGTAGCACGACATAATGGCTTCCCTACGCTTGATGGTAAGCGAAAGAGAAGCCTAAATCGTGTGACAATAGCAAGTAACTGGTCAGTCACCTGTCTGTTGCCACCGCCATGCCGGCCCAACCCCAACCCCCGGCTGCCGATGCAGCACTCACCCCACGAGATCCGGAGACCCTACTCACCGACAGAAGAATAAAAAAAACAAAAATTGAGGGCAATCAAATTGTTAGTACACAGATGTTAATCGTAAGACGTAGGTAGAGATGGAAGGTGGACACTGGCACTGTGTGAGTGGCAGCCGTGGCTTGGCCAGAGATCTGTGGGAGGAGGACCGTGTAAAGTAGTGGTTGAAAGAAGCCTATACTCGGCAGTGGTTAGATGTAAGCTGATATGATGATGATGATGATGATGAGATGTTAATCTATAAATATCCCAAGACATGCCACGCTGGGCCACACATCGCCATCTAGCCCCAAACTAAGCCGAAGCTTGTACTATGGGTAATAGACAACTGATAAACTTTTATAGATACTTTTTTTTTGTAAATAAATACATATTATACATAGAAAACACCCAGACCAATACAAACAGACATGTTCATGCACACAAATGTTTGTACTGTGCGGGGATCGAACCCACAACTCTTGGCTCAGAAGGCAGAGGGCACTACCAAATGAGCCATCGAGCTTGTCAAAATCTATATGTGTAATATTTTGGGGCCAAGACAAATCAATATCGGAAAAAATCAATATAAGTTTTATTTAGGTATGACCTATGTACACGGGATATTATAGAAGAGCGGGCTTTCCTGACACAAGTTGCAACGCACTTAAAAGGAGATTCCGAACATTTAACAGCTGATGTAAACATGATACTGAATAAAGATTTTATTATTTGATTTTTTTATTATAGAAACCGTTCATAATTCATGATAATTTATCAATATGCCCTCAAATATCATTTAGAAAATAAATAATAATAATCGGACACGCAAGCCAACAATTTTATTATTAATCAAGTATTATTTGATATTATATCCAATTTTATTGGTATTTTAATGGTTAGGCTTCGATAGGTATTATAAAGCGTATCTAACGTTCACTAGAGGTTTATTTAATGTTAGTTTAACCTATAAGATGGTAAGAGGACTTTAGTGATAATAAATAAATAAATATTGGCTAACGTCACATATACATTACTCCGATCCCATAGTAAGTAATTTGCACTTGTGTTATGGGTATCAGTACAACGAAGGTGCCATAAATATATGTATACTTAAATACAAATATACACCCAGGCACAGAACAGACACAAATTTTCACACGAATGTTTGTTCCGGGCGAGGATCGAACCTTGGTCCAGAGGGCAGGAGCACTACCAAATGAGCCACCGGGCCAGTGATAATATTCTCCTTAATATTTGAAGCTGAACTGGCAGCAGGCTGGCTACATCAGCCGCGGAACCAATAACCGTTTGGGAATATGCGTTCTAGATTGGATACCGTTTCCCGGCAAACGTAATGTATGACGTCCTCAGGTGAGGTGAAGTGACGATTTGCGCAAGATCACTGGCAAGTGCAAGAAGCTCAAGACCGATCAAAATGACGAACAAATAGAGAGGTATGTTCAGCAGTGGACTGCGAAATTCTGATGATGATCATGATGACCGCGGCGAATTTAGAAGAAATCACAATCTACCGAAAAATTTTAATCAATTGTTAAAATTTTTCAAGGTTCAAATCTTTCGACAGTTTACAATCTCGCTAGATGGATTTTAATCTAACGGTATTTACGGTGACATATAAAAATGAATTATTGTTCCTTAAGTTGTGCTTAAGCTCGAGAATGGCCAAATCGGTAAGATTTGGCTAAATGGTTGGCTTGTAAATGCTTAGTTAAAAACATAAGTACATAACTACATTCTACTTACTAGGTAGTATGTATTGTCCGTCTTATTCTCTACTTATCTACAGTCAAAGGTACAGAGATATTACAAAGGCATTCTCTTCGATCATACATTACCAACCCTAATACAATGGCTATCGAACTGTGAAAGGCGGAACGTTCCTAAACCGAAAGTCAAATAAAAAGTGGCGGGTCCCGGAGAGGTCCCGTGATCCCGGTTGAGTTATGGCCGGGATGCGGCCGTATCGATTTGTTTACCTCGAGGACTTTGTATAATGTGTTTCATAGGCAAACCAATCATACAACATATCGATTACCCTTCATTAATTCTTGCTTTGTGTACCTATAACCAGGGCTCTTTTATACATTAGGCACTGTAGGCTGCCTAGGGACCCTGTGCTACAGAAAAATATAACAAGACAATGTTTCGGCCGGATCTACCTAAGGGCAGTTTAGTTAGGCTGCATTTCGCCCCCCGTGGCCTCCCAGAACCCGCTGAATAATGTGATAAGATAATGTATAAAAGTAGCAAAAAATATATTAGGAAGTTAGAAGACAGGGGGGAGGGGGATTGCCTAAGTGCCGCGACATGCAAAGGCCAGCCCTGCCTATAAAGAATGCGAAAGTAACTCTGTCCGCCTGTTACAAACTTTCACACACAAAACACAGTAGAAATTTGGTACAGAGAGACGGAGTATCCCATTGGAACGGACAAAGACTATGTTTTATCTTGAAATTAAGGTTAATAATAATAATAATACGTAGTGAAGTGACGACCCCATAGTCCACTGTTGAGTTGCTGATCTTCTCACCATGAAGAGCAACAGAGCAACAACTCCCATCAGTGCAGCCAGTCTCCGCAGGGCAGCTTATGGTCAGCTGTTGGTGTGTGGCGACACCACGGACCCGAGACCTCCCAGAGGAACACACCATCTTTTCCCACCTCTGGCTTGCCTTCGTTGGCCGTTCTGAGTGGAGTGCAGGAGCTATATGCTTAAAAGGGTGGAAGTGCTAAAACTACATAATAACGGGGAACGGCTGACCGGATTACCGCGATCCAGAAACCGGTGTACACCTCCCTACACCCTTAGCCCGCCACGTCAGTGTTGCCCCCTTACTGCCCAGTCTGGTGGCTAATTTGGGGGGCCCACCTAGTGGCAGGCGAGTCACCACCTGCCTAGATTTTTATTTGTGAGATATTGAAATGGCAAGCGACCATTATCTCACACTTTGCATCTCCCCATAGCCCAGATATCCCATATCCCAGATAGCCCAGATGTCCACAAGAACCTCTTTTAATAGCCCCAGTTTTAGTTACCCAACCCAAGACATGCCACGCTGGGCCACACATCGCCACCTGGCCTAAACAAAACCGAAGCTTGTAGGTACTATGGGTACAAGACAACTGATAAAACTACTTAGATCCTTTTTTTTAAATAATATTATACATAGTTTACACCCACCTATGAACGGCAAGTATAGTAGGTCACTGACATACGTTTCAGGCATTATTGAATCGTTACTTTTGCCTATTACCATCGCGGCTAGCGACGTAACATTTTGCAATATGCCATTATAGCCTGTACTTCACAACTACTCACGGATTTTATTTTACATCTGGTCCATAACTTTTATGATGGAAACATAAAAACCATCCTAGAACAATGGCTTTTTAATGCACTTTCTTGGCACCAGCTGAGTTATAAGTAATTTGACGACTTAAGTAAGGTAAGCAATAATTTATCAAGCAACATTACTGGAATTGAAATAAGATTGTAATTATAGCATCAAACCTGGATTGCCATAAAATATGGCTATTATATGCCAATAAATATTTACCTATCTCTTTTTTTTATATAATAGCTCGACATAATGGCTTCACTACGCCTCATGGAAAGCGAATGAGAAGCCCAAGTTGCTGTGACAACGGGCAAGTAACTGGTCAGTTCCCTGTCAGTTGCCACCGCCATGCCGATGCCGGCCCAACATATACGAGTACGAGTATATTCCATGTTTTGATGGTTTTACATCATCTTTATATTGCCTGTTTATTTGGGAATCTTTTGTTAAATAGTAATTATACTAATGTTTTAAATATCAAACAAAAATATATTAAACAGCTTAGCCCAATTTGACTATGGTTGACTGGCAGAATGCATATGTGGCATTAAGTCTTTGTACAGTACTCTGTTGTAGGATTAAATTTAAATAAATAAGTAAAAAAAAAACAAACATAAAACTAAAATATAATAAACAAAAATTCACTTACTCGACCCTCTGTTAAAAAAAAACCCTTTTCTTATCATGAATCGAAGATTAACCCTAAAATGCGCACGCGTGTCTCGGCGGCACCCCTTCGGAGGCACTGACAGGTGGCGCTAGGCGCGGGCGCCACCTGTCAAACCGTCTAAGGATGCACCGTACATTTCTTGCCTCTCATACAACATTTAATTAATAGAAACGGACATAACTTTGCGGAAATACGTAATAAAGTAATTAATAGGCATGCATTAACTAGTCGTAAACGCGCTTTTGATTTATGCCCTAGCGTAGTCAAATCGTGCTATAATTGTTGTGGGAAACAATATGTAAGACAGGAAATTTGTGTCCGGCAAATCAGTTTCTTTATCGTTTATCAATAACTATGCCAATTGAAATTGTCTTTTTTGTGGGCAGTCAAATTATTTTAATTATTTAGGTACAATACCAAGGCTATTTTCAGGAATGTACCCACCCACCTATTATTATTGCATGTATTTAAAACGTCGGCAAACTTTAATTAGCTATATCGGAATTACTTTTACCTATCTGATATCTGACACTAAGTAATATGTAAATATCTTACTATTAAAGCAACATATTGTCGTACGTTACTAAACTCTAAATAAAGAACTCAAAATGATATATCTGTAAGCCTATTACACTAAACCTGAACATAGTGCAAAAAAAAACATAATAAAAGTAAATGGTAGGTACTCAACTCCTACCATCAATCTTAAACAGAGTCATAACATTAAATTCACATCTCAATATAGAACCAACTAACGAACTCACGTACATATTTATTTATAAATTTATCAGGTATATAATGACTGTAATCGAGCATCTAATACCTAACTTGATGGATCACTTAGGACGACTTAAACTGCAACACGTGACACATGCCACGCGCTGCCCCGGACCCCAGGTGTCATCGTTAGACGGTTAAAAACTCGCCTCGCGTGCCGCAAAAAATACCCTTAACCCTTTCAGTTTTTGCCTTCAATTAACACTATCTAACGCCGACCCCACGAATTACCTGTTAGATTCCCACGGTTTATTATATCTTCTAACACCTGTGCACCTGGTCGGGTGCATAATTGCGCTATTGATAGTGCGATTAATTAACAAATGGTTAACAAATATACGGAGTGTTAAGTGCGTTTTAATGCCCAAAGATGGGACGGGTTTGATTGTAGTGACAGTTAATAGGGTTAGGTTTGGGACTATACCTTTTCACTGTAAGAATCAAATTATGATTACGTATAGAGTGAGCACTTCCTAGGTACGGGATTCGTTAAAAAATAGTTCTGTAGTTTTGTGTGTGGATTGTTCGCAGTTACACAATGAGCTACTAAGATCGTTTATTCTGAAGTGAATTATTTCGTAAAAAAAGTACCTGCTAATTATTAAGTGTAGCATGTTGTTGTTGTAATTTGGGCTACTATTTATAATTTAACAGTGGTTTGTATAATATTTTTTTTAAAACAAAAGAACATGTTCTAGCTACTTTTTTTGTTCTGAATTGAAAAATAACAGTTTTAAGAATGTCTTTCAATTCAGAGTACCACTTGACAAAGGCCTCTTCTAGCTGTTTCCATTTTGTGATCTAATCGCGAGCACTTTCCTCACTTGTAAAGATGTCTGTCACTTTTGTACAGAGGAGAGTCTGATCAACTGAGAAGTTGTTAGTTGATTTCCGAAATTAAATGAAGGTACTGAGTTTCTGTTTAAAAACGGTTTTGACTTACGCAGCTGCATGTTATTGAGTTTTTTTATGTAATTAGATGAATGAGTCCTAAACTGGTTTTTACTACGAAATGTAGCAGTCATCTTCAATGCTATTTCTGTCTTTAGCAAAAAGGTCGACATGTTCCATAATATAATTATATCTTACAATAGCTAGAATACGTTGTACTGCTTGAATGGTAGCTCGATAAACTCAGCCGTTTATCAAACAACAAAGAAAAGCCAGCGTTTCTTATGGTCCAGGAATTAGGGTGAGTTTTACGAGCATGTAAATATGCGACGCGGCGTCTTTCGCGACGCGACGGAGCGGAAGCGGAGGACGCGGCCTTATCGAGCCGAACACTCGCCCCCTCCCCTCCCCCCGCGAATTTACAATGTACCCTCCCGCCCGGCGGCGCCTCACACCTCTCCCGCCCGCCCGAGCCCACACCCGACGTTAACCACCCAACCAAATTTCAACTGTAAACCCAAATGACTGCAGTCCAGTTTCCTCCGCTACTGCTCGCTACACAGGCGTCTGTGTGCGTAAGATTTTCTCGCCTGGAAATTCTAATGCGCCGAGCGACTGCGATAAAAAATGAGCGGCTCGGAAAACGTGAATACATTACTGAAGTGAGCGAGACAGCAGGCACCGCCCCGCTCCGGCTCAATGTGCTTTACACTACTTTATATTTTGATGCCGTCTGAAAAGGGACGGGCTATGTACCGCCATGTTAAATATGTATCTACGTGGAGTTACGACACTTGAGAGCTGCGAGCACGATTTGATTTCAGTTTGTTCAATTTTTGATAAAGAACGAGTGTAAGTTGAATACCTAGTGCTTGCTACTCGAATTACATGCTCAATTTTTACAACCTCCATTGTAAAACGATTTAAGTTAGTTAGTCTTTGCTCATAATAGTTAAATCTCTTTTAGTCATACCACCAATCCTTTCTATTAGTGCTATACAGGTATTCCAATACAGGTAACTTAAGCTAACAAAAAGTTGTCAGCTATATTTCAGAAATATTAATCAGATAAGGGTGGTACGCCCTCCCTCCTCCCGCGACGTTCCACAGTATCTACTCTTAGAAATATGGGCAAAAGTAAGGTATGAGTACATTGTATGAATTAAAGGCTGTATGTTTCTTTTGGAACGCATACATACTGTTCGAATTGTATTGAATAAGCAGGATGATGAAGTTAGTTCAATGTTATGGGACAGGCTCTATGGCTCATTTTGGTAGTGAACTCGTGCGGAAGGGCGTGGGTTCGATTTCTGCACAGTACAAACATTTGTGTCCGTGAACATGTCTGTTTGTATTGGTCAGGGTGTTACCTATGTGTTAAAAAGTATCTAAGTAAGTTTATCATTTGTATAGTACCCATAGTACAAGCTTCGGTTTAGTTTGGGGCTAAATGGCGATGTGTGACCCGGCGTGACATGTCAGAATTTTTTTAGAAGAAATTCTGAGGAATCAGCTTCTATATGTGGTGTTCCTCAGAGTTTATATCAGTTATAAGCAGTGGTTTTAAGACAGCTCTTTCTTCGCGGCAGGTAGCGGCTTGTCTGTGCCCCTGGCATTGCTGGCCATCGAGCCAGTCATTTCTATAAAACTTACTGTTGTTAACGGCCATCTATGAATATTTATCTACTAGCTGTGCTCGCGACTTCGTCCGCGTGGAATAGTTATTTTTCCCCCGTTTTTTTTACTATTTCCATTATTTCTCCGCTCCTAATAGTTGCAACGTGATGTTATATAGCCTAAAGCCTTCCTCGATAAATGGTCTATTCAATACAAAAATAATTTTTCAATTCGGACCAGTAATTCCTGAGATTAGCGCGTTCAAACAAACAAACTCTTCAGCTTTATAATATTAGTTAAGAAGTTAAGATTAAGATTTTTTATTATTACTACTTATAAACTCAAAAGACTGTATATCTTTGTCAACAGAGAAGACGAGAGTGTACAACATGGCTGGAGTACCCATCTTCGAGGCTGCAATGGCTGCTGCAGAACGCGTGTGGTCGTCCGCCCCGACCCACTGTCATCACTCGTACGTACCGAAAGAATACCTCTTCGAAACTTAGCATAGCAAGGAATCTCCAAAGGGTCATGCCAGACCGCTGAAGTATTTTTTTTTAATAGTAGCTCGACATAATAGCCTCCCTACGCCTGATGGAAAGCGAAAGAGAAGCCCAAGTCGCTATGACAACGGGAAATTGACTGGTCAGTTACCTGTCAGTTGCCACCGCAATGCCGGCCTAACCCTAACTCCCCACAAGCTCCGGAAACCCTTACTCACCGGCAGAAATGAGCCGGAAGTCGTTTGGCTCCGGTCTTCTATAGGGTGGAGGTCCTTCTCGGACGGGGCTCAATTCTAGCGAAGATTCGCTATGCCCTACCTCTCTCACTAACTATAGTTTAAGAGCTGTGCAAATCATATTGACTGGCCTGGTGAACTCTGCCTTCTGAACCAAGGGTCGTGGGTTCGATCCCCACCCGGGACAAGCATTCGTGTGATAATCATCTGTTGCATCTTTTGGCTGTATCATTGTCATATTCTTAACCCTTCTCCTGCTGAAAGGCCTTAGTGGAAGAATTTACGAGCTGCTTCCAAACCACCCTGTCTGACGGTCTGAGCGCTGTAGTCACATTGATCCTCATAACTTCTTTTATGGAATCAGATCAGCAGATTGGTGGTCGACCTCGTATTGTTTTTCCATCCATCTTGCAATTGCTAGAACGTTCTAGGCACATGAAAGTAGTCTTGAAACTACGCAAATATACACTAGAAAACTTCTGTTAATAAAGTATTACAATTATTAT
Source organism: Conogethes punctiferalis (assembly GCA_031163375.1). Classification (NCBI taxonomy): domain Eukaryota; kingdom Metazoa; phylum Arthropoda; class Insecta; order Lepidoptera; family Crambidae; genus Conogethes; species Conogethes punctiferalis. Next base: position 4,281,988 of record CM062077.1, on the reverse strand, counting down.
AAACTAGCTGTGCCGGCGACGTCGCACGCTTGGATATCGTATATCAAAAATAAACGGACTTCCATAAAATGGTACCTAAATTTTAGGTTAGACCTCTAGCAATACATTGGTGAAAACCGCATTTAATTCCATGCAGTAGTATTCACGTGATGCCTTATCAAACATGCAGATAAAAATTTCTCCCGTTTTCCCAACACTTCCCGTTACTGCTCTGCTCCTATTGATTGTAACGTGATGAAAAGTATACTATAACCTGCCCAGGAGTATAAAGAATAATCGTACTAAGTTTCGTTAAAATCCGTCCAGTAGTTTTTTTTTCTATAGCGAACATACAGACAGACAGACAGACAGACAGACAGACAGACAAAAATTTTACTGATTGCATTTTTGGCATCAGTATCGATCACTAATCACCCCCGTATAGTTATTTTGAAAATATATTCCATGTACAGAATTGACTTCTCTACAGATTTATTATAAGTATAGAATAGATATAGAAGATAGATTATTTCTATTTCATGCTAATTTCCGTCGATTTGTGTTTTAACGACCGCAAAATCCACAAACAATTTTATATTTATTTTAATGTGTTTATTAAACATGCGAACCACAATGCTAATTACAGTTAGTAAACATATTTTATTAGCCGCTGTAAACTTACAGATAGAAAACATTATTATAATATTGTGTAACTTTAGTTGTAATAAAATTATGTTGTAAAACTTAGCTCGTTGTTAGTCACGTAGGACTTAAATGGCGCAATAAATTGAATGCGTATTACTTGATAACTCAATTGGAATACTGAAAATCAACCCTCCCACACTCTTGACTATTTTTTAATTTTCCCTGTTAATATGGGTCTTTGTGATCCATACGTACGTCACAACATGTTAAGAGTTAAATTGGAAACACTAAAATTTTTGTCCGAACATAATTTTGTTCCTTTATTTTGCACGTTAAATTAACTAAATAAACCAGTCATAGTGAAAGTTTTCATTATAAATGGTAATTTATTTAGATAGATAGAAACTTTATTGCACAAAAACACAGGCATTAGAGGAAAACACATTACAAACAACACAAAGTTCAATCTAGGAGGTATTATCGCTTACAACCAGAATTGTTAATGAAATCAACATAAAATTGTTAAGGAAACCAGATTGACTAATGAAATGGATATTTAGTATACAGAATAAAAGGTTGCAAACATGAAACGGGACGATTATTCTTTTGATCACCGAGAAACATGACATTTTAGAAAATCTTTTGTCATATTCACATCTAAACATCATCGGCGTTCAAAGGGTTAATAGTCTGATAGAATATAAAAGTGCATGTCTTTTTTTTATGCAAGAGGCAGCAGACGATCAAATATGGTGAATGATGGTAAGCAGTAAACACCGCCCATTGACACCCGCAACTCAAGGCAGGTTGGCGATCGCAGGGCGTAGCTCCTCGCTCCGGTGACGCTGCTGTCCGTCGTCGGTCTGTGGTAATTAGCTACACCTTCAATAGTGATGGACTGGCTAACACAAAAGTTGGCATAATTACTCAATTTTGAAAATTGAAATTGTGCCGTAGATTGTACGTCATAGTCATATCGTCCATTTGGTCACGCGATGTCAGAAACGCATTCTCTCAGCGGCTAGACTAAACTTAGTACTTACTTAGTCGGTCACTGGGTAAGGTAAACTGATGGCATTTAGCACTCATTACAGTGTCGTTCGGTCGATAGTTGAGCGGGTCACGCGTGTGCCAGCCGGCGGTAACAAAGTGTCTTGGATGTGGTAACAAGTCCTGAATGGCGTCACAGTGAACTGATAAGCAGTAGGAAGTCTTCGAACAAACTTTATCAACATCAGTCTGCAAATGTCCTGCTGTACATAGGCCTCTCCAGTAGTTCGCCACTCAGGGCAAACATCTGGAGGATATATCCATAAACCGTAGCTTCTCCCTGCGGTGGTGCTCGTATTTAGCTACGCCTTTAATTGTGATGATTATACCGCCACCATGCCGCCAATCGGTTTCCAGCGCTTCGTTTATTTTTCGGCAGGATGCACCACGGGCAGGTGAGGTTGGCTTGGAGGGAAAAGATGATAGGCCGCTTCCTTACATTCAATAGGCCTCCCTAATGACAATTATCATTCGCTTTAGCCCCCACGTTTGGCAGGCAGGTTGCTGACCGCAGTAGGTTTTATTTGTAATCAGGTAAATGCAACTGCTCGTTCCATGATGTTCCCTTAGTTATATTCTACGTCACCCAATGAATGAGATGGGATGAATTTTACGTCTCGTGTAACGGTTCTTTTTCCGAATGGATACGACTTAGGGTCCTATAAAAAATGTTACAAACTTTTCAAAGGTTGGTAACGTACCTGTAACTCTCCTGTTGCTACGGTGTCTATGGGCTAAAGTGATAACTTACCATCAGGTGACGTTTAATAAAAACCTAAACCTAAGTGGCAAATGCTTTGTTCTGACCCGGAATACAAACGGAAGCCATAACATGAAACCAGTACGTTCACATCCTTACGGGCCGTATCCTTCACTGTGCATTTGTTTTCCTGTGCACAAGTCCCGGTATACGTGTACAGTGCTCTTGTGTGCGTTCATTGTTCGCACAGGTGGACGGTCGTCGGAAGCGAGCGCACTTTTTTACGTCCCAGAAAACGGTTCATAGCGGCCTTGATCCACGTATTAGGCACCAAATCTTCCACTCTCATTCCCAGTACAATGCCTTCGGACAATATCCGCCCGTGGGAGGACTTAATGGGGCGACTTAATTACAATTTGCGTCATTTATTGCGTTGATCAATATGCTGTGAGCGGATTTGAAAGCCTTAAGCGTTGATTGGACGTGTAAATTGGTGGATCATTTGTTCTGGAGTTGAAGGTCTAATCGGATCGACTTAGATGCGCAGAATTTGTACTAAAATTTATAACTAATCACCTATAACAACTAATTATGTACTCTATGAATTAGCATTTATAGAGGCATACGGTAACAAAAGGTAATCCGTGTGGTGATACAAATAAAGATACAAATCACCGACCCATCTCTTTCTGCGGTCGTCGTAAAAGCAGATTAAACAACTTCTTGAGGTTTCAGCTTTTCAGCCGTTGGTAGGGTTTACCGGCCTGACTTCCCATCCATCTGCGAAACACTCGTATACTCTACGCCTTACTTTGATCGACTTAGATATTTGGTGTAAGTATTTTTAGTCAGAAGGGAGCTATCTTACAGACCGGCATGGCGAAGGCCATCGATATGGTTATTTGGTAGTTTTCGTTAAAATGCCCTCTCTTTTTATCTTATGTTACACACAAAACAGTTTGTAAGCGATCTCTAAATGACGCAATGACAAAATCTTAACTAATATTATAAAGCTGAAGAGTTTGTTTGTTTGTTTGTTTGAACGCGCTAATCTCAGGAACTACTGGTCAGAATTGAAAAATTCTTTTTGTGTTGAATAGACCATTTATCGAGGAAGGCTTTAATATAACATCACGTTGCAACTATTAGGAGCGAAGAAATAATGGTAAATGTAAAAAAAAAACGGGGAAAAAATTACTATTCCACGCGTACGAAGTCGCGAGCACAGCTAGTAAATAGTATTTGGCGGGCAATCTCACTTTCCATCCATACCTTACGACTCTGAGCGATATCTCAATGTAAAACGAAAGCAAACAATACAACTGCAAACACAAAACGCATTTCATACATTACGAAACCGAAATAAGACGCACCGATTAAAACGACTCGCGTGCAACGTTTGAACTTAATTTCACTTAGTACGAATTTGGTAGCCACGGTAATCAAACCAAATGAAGAGGAGATGCAATTATTTGTATCTCTTAATTATCGACTGATAATTGTGTTTCGAGGTAGCCGGGCCGCACACGCAGGGTTGGTTTCCGAGAACCCCCCCTGTAGGGGGCCGTTTGCTCCAAACTTGATACTTAAGAGAGAATCAAAGTGAGATGTTGCCAATGATAAATCATTAACCATGCCATGGCTTGATAAGGAGATATTTGCTGGCTTTTCATTTAAAAACACTATTTAAAGTGCATCTGTGTATCGTTTGAACTACACTGCTTGTCTGGAAACTCAACGGTTGCCTGGAAAAGATCGCTCATAGCGATAAGAGTGCCTGAGTTGTACAAGAATTGTATACTTTGTCTAATGTCAAGTCAATTTTTGGTGTACAATAATGGTATCATCTTGGTCATTTTTAAACAGAAAGGTTCTAACAGACCATTTCAATAGTTACCTATGTGTTTAGGGATAAAACGCCAATTTGCGATTTTCATATTTTAATGTGAGGCTCAAATGACTGACCTATTTATTTGTTTAATATTTATTGCACAATAATGTGTGCATGTTAGCAGCTAAACTCCCCGGTGTTCTCGCCAGCGTCGTAGCTCGGGAGAAGTCGGGATGCGCAGCGCGATTCGACACGGCTCCTCCAGTAAATCCGTCAAGTATTGGCCTAAGCAGCAACAAGTATGAAGTAGTGTGTTATTAAAGCTGGTAGTAGGAGAGACCGGGTCCAAAAGTAACGGTGGGTCGAAAGTAACCAACAACAGTCCTTTGTCCTGACAATCACCTGATGGCGGCAAAGCGACCTTACGCCCATTGAATAAATCTAGAGAGCATTTGTCACTTTCGACTCGCCGTTACTTTTGTACCCGGTCTCCCCTACTTAGGTACCCCAAAGTATTGTCAAATTTGGATGAACATCAAGAACTTTCCGAACACGAGGAATTGTGAACAGCGTCATATCCTTTTAAGCTCAGACTTATACCACCAATAAATAATAAATAAAAAAAAATAACCCGAGACATGCCACGCTGAGCCACACAGCACCAACTAGCCCCAAACTAAGCCGAAGCTTGTACTATGGGTACTAGACAACTGATAAACTTACTTAGATACTTTTTTTTGTAAATAAATACATATTATACATAGAAAACACCCAGACCAATACAAACAGACATGTTCATGAACACAAATATTTGTACTATGCGGGAATCGAACCCACGACCCTTGGCTGAGGTCACTACCAAATGAGCCACTGAGCCTCCCAAAATGTAGGTAGTAGATGCAAAAGCTACTTTGGACCTTTTAAAAAATAGTTACACAATCGTAAAATCTATCCTCAAACACTCAATTATTTTTCCCAATGGACCGGGACAGTTGGAGATCCGTATCTGACTAAACAACAGCCGTCATCCAACAGATCGATACGTTTTATAGCTAATTGGCGTCCACCGGCGCACGCGCAAGATACACAGATAACGCCCAATGTGACAGCTGCCATCTTTGCCGCACCATTAGAATAGAATAGTGATTAGAATAGAATATAATAGTAATTTTTCAGTTTAGCCAAGTCATTGGTCGTGTGCCGTTTAAGTTTGGGGATAAACTAAGATCTCCGACCGATTTTGGCGTTGATGAACACTTCATCTCCTAGCCGTTGCTTGGTACTAGTGCATTCGATGAAACTTTGGGGAAACACAACAACATTGAGGGTTTTCTGAAAAAAAGAAATCCACCAGATGCCACCACATAGATAGCAGGTCCAACAGGGATGTTTCCAGGGTCAAAATAATTTCATAGTATTTAGTCCGTATTTTAGATTATAAAAATATATTGGACACGTATTTTTCCTTTTTTCATTTAAACAAAAAATAACAAAAATACAAGGCATCAAAATGTAGGAGTGGGGGTCTTTGACGTCACTCAGTGGCGGAAAACCAACCACTACTAGCTGTGCCCACGACGTTCGCGTGGAATAGAGTTCATCCCCTATTTCGTCCCCTTGAGGGTAGAATTAATCAAAATCCTTTCTTAGCGGATGCCTACGTCATAACATTTACTTGCATGCCAAATTTCAGCCCTATCCGTCCAGTGGTTTGGGCTGTGCGTTGATAGATCACTATGTCAGTCAGTCAGTTACCTTTGAATTATATTATATGTAATTGTTTATTAAATACGGGTTTTATCAGTCAAGTTATGGGGGTACACAACACAGCCTTAAATGAGATCTCTCTGACATTAGGCACCGTCGGTCGTCATAGATCGTAAAGCTGTCAAATGTCGCGCAGCCGGCGCGTGCGCAGAGATCGGGGCTCGGCTGACACTAGTTGTTGACATCATTATACTGGAAGTGGCTTAGATTGGAAATCAATTTTATAGTAAATATCAGTATTAGGATCTGTGTGGTTTCCTGATTTAGAATAAAACCACCTGTGTGTTTTTCCACCAACCCACCTCTTTTTCTTTCTCTTTCCTTCAATATGGGATTAAGCGGGGCGTGAAGAGGCATCTTACGGGGCGACGTGGTGGTGGTAACTGACTGGCTAAGTACCTGCAAGTTGTCGCAGCGACTTGGGCTTATCTCGCTTTCTATCAGGGGTAGAAGCCATTTTTCCGTGCTACTATAAAAAAAGATGCCATCATACCCAGTCCAATACCAAACTAAAAAAGTTTTTTTAATTGGTCCGATTAGGAATCAAAATGAACAGGCTAAGTCAGCCCGTTAACATTTAGGCTAAATCGTCCTAACAAAATATCTTGGTCACAATTTTTATATCGGTTCTTCTAACTGATATTTCACAATGAAAATATATTCATAAGTAACTTTAAGTCCGTGTTTAACAAATCTGCATGCGTTGGAGCGCAGCCGGGGTCCCCCCTCCCTCCTCCCGGACCAGGTGCGTGGGCGGCAGATGTCACATGACGTCACTGACCCATATTTCACTGCTTTGTCCTCGAATGACTCTATGCTCTATGCACTATTCGCATTTGGCTTAGATCAATGCAGTCTGGAGTGGGAAAAACCCTTACATATATAAGCTTGACTAGCAAACCCGGCGAACTCCGTTTCGCCACCAGATGGCTGTAAATTTTTTTTTTCCTTAATTTTCTTTGCTATAAACCTCACGGAGCCCGAGACCTTTCTAACGAATGCAAAACCGTGGAAATCGGTTCGTGCGTTCTGGAGTTATAGCGTCAGGGAGGAAAACCCGACTTATTTTTATATAGTAGATTACTCGTATTATCAGTGGTGTTCCATATATGTGCATATACTCAACAATACACGGTATATGAATAAATACAGTTAACGACGTCGCAAAAATTCTACAGGACTTTTTGCATTTTGAATTTATAAGTATTTTACTTAGACAATGATTATAAACGGCGACGTTTCACACAAACCGAAACAATTTATGTATCCGAAAACCGAAATCGTTTTTGAAATTGACCCAATCGGGGTCCGAACTAGGAATTTGCAAATAATATCCTTCAGCCGCCTGATGAAAAAGGGAGACCCAAGTCCCTGTGGCAACGGACAAGTAACCAACCTGTTAGTTGCCTGCTAGTATAACAATACTGACCTATTGGAGTTAGCTGACTTTGCGCGGTTTTCGAAGTAATTTCACGTATGTTTTACAAGCGATGTCTACCATTGGCTGATGAAAGCTGGCTTGATGGAAAGATGGCTGGCAAGATGAAATCTCAAGAAGTTCCTTAGTCGACTTTTACGCCTACGGGACGCCAATTTTTCCAATATGTTCTCTCCAATTGCCTAAATGCTCTTAGGACATCGATAGAGTCTCTAATGCTTGTCATTAGCGCGGGTCAAACGGCTCTCGATGTACAATAGCTGTCAGAGATGTAAGCAGTGTGACAGTGGGGACGAATTCAATACCACTGCTATTGTTGTAGAGATGGCCTCACGTTTGCAGACCAAACATTTATTAACATAACAGTCTGTTACGCGATAGTAGTCACAATAAATTTGAAGATGTCAATCATGATAACGAAATACCGTAAAACGGGGAAAATAGGAATGGCGGGGTAAATTGGTATAAAAATCTGCTTTTCTAAACATCTATTTTATTGTTACCATATACATTGGAGATTATCACCGTCTTGTTTTTTTAAAAGGTTATATTTTTTTGCTACTGACAACACTGAGCATTCCAGCCAGCCAATCAGAATTCATTAAAAAAGTTGCGTTTTTCTGAGCTTGCCGTAGCCACGTAAAACTACATGGTACAAGAGTTTGATATTTGAGAGTGATTAATCAAAGAAAAGTGCTGAAATCAGAGTTATAATTATTGAGACAGCTGTCTGTTATTTGAAAAAACATTAAGGTAAGTGATTAATAACGTATTTTCATTGAAAATCTATCTTTGAATAAAATACTATTTTTTTAGGTTATTCAGGTGTTAATAAGAACGTGAAGGGGGAAAATAGGCATGTAATAGGGGTATAATAGGAACGGCACGGGGGTTACATGGAACAACACGGGGGTTATTTGGTTTAGGCTGGAGGTAAATTGGAATACCTAAATAGGGTTGTCCAAATCCAAGAAAATCAATCTTATTTTTTTTATCTAGTTATTCTAAAATGTTTGACATCATTTACTATAATTTTTTGCCGAGGGCAAATTCCGATTTTTGTCATGCAGTAGGGTGGCACAAATTTGAATTTTCCGTTGACCTCCAATTTTGTATGTCTATGTGGCCATAGTACCTAAAGAGCTGAACCGATTTCGCCGCAGTGTTTTTATGTTTCGGCGGTTTTATTAGTATTTTTTAATTTTATAGTTATTACTTTTGCTTTTTTCCACCACGCAAGCTGGTGGTCGAGGAGTTTTTCTATATTTCTGATATATACATGAAATCTTTTTTTTTAGAATGCCACGCAACTACGTGCCTAAGCCAGGTACAAAGCGGTACAAAAAGTATGACCAACAAGTTATACAACAGGTAATGCTTGATGAGTCGAACAATCCTATGTTACCTAATCTGAGCGCTTTTGATTTTTCTTTAGAATCTTTGCCAATATTTTTTGCAGATAATACGGAATGTCAAGAAATTGTAATAAAAACCGCTCATGAATACAAAGAAAACCAAAATGAGAGTAAACAATGTATTGAAGAAGAGACGGAAAACCTTGAAATAATAAACATAAATAAGTCAGAAATAATAAGAACCGCTAATGGAGACAAAGAAAACCAAAATAAAAGTGAACATTAATTTAAAGAAGGGACGGAAAAACTTGAAATAAAGACAAAAATAAGTCGGAAATAAGAATTATATCAAACATAAAATGTAAATTGCCATTACCCAAGATGAAAAAAACAAATTTTACCCCAAAAATATCGAATGTTCATCCCGAAAGAGACAGAAAAGACTTGATTTTTATAAAGACAAAGAAGAAATTTTGGAAGAAGACTGAAGTTTTTTTTTCTTCAAGAACCTATATGTTGTTTTATTATTGTTTTTCTGTCATATGGGGCAATCCAACACAATCCCATTAATTAAAATAAAAATGTGATCTCATGTACGGGTTTTTTTACAATTACCTACCTAAATACATTTAGTTAGATCTCTGCCTCATTGAAACGCCATAATGAGGTCGCCGGATATGTAACCAGGCAGGTAAAGCCGAAATGTGTGGTAGTAAGTATCTCACCCATGACGGTTTGATACCTGTACATTTAAATATTTACTCCTTGTTGGAGACATATCTGGTAACGTTGCTATGCAACCCAATGAGATAGGTCCTAATGGTTGGGTGAAGAGTACCTACCTACAAATTTTGATATGTGGAGTGACAACCCTAGTTATATTTCCAATTTACCTCTGCCACGTACCTATTATCCCCACCAGGGGTAAATTGGAAAACACTAGGGTTTTTATTGAATTTCTAAAATTTTTACAATAATTTTGGAACTTTAACTTTTTTAACATACAGCAGAGCCTATCATTCATTTCTTACTATACCATAAAGGACCCTAAACATTGTGCAACAAGGTTAAAATTGTCTTCGAAAGTGAAGACTGGGCCAATTTACCCCGTTTTACGGTACGTAATCTATATTAAAATACGATAAACAAACAACCTAGGACATGCCACGCTGGGCTACACAAAGCGCCGTCCAGTCCCAAACTAAGTCGAAGCTTGTACTACAGTTACCAGACATCATTAGTCTACTGCCATTCAAGCAAATTAAAAAACACAAACGACCAAAACTAAAAAGCTATAAATAACTTCAAAAATAAGTGATAATTGTAATATTTAAATAATTATGTATTAAGGATAGAAAAAAAATAAACATACAGATGAATTGAGAACCTTTTTCGAAGTAGGTTAAAAATGGACCGGAATTCCTCAACGTATTAAAAAGGTAATAATAGTACAATGAAATAGTGCAGTCAATGAAGCATTATAGGTCCGAATTTTTTTACTGTGAACCGAATTGCATACAATTTTGGGATTAGGTTCATCTTACCATTAACTTCAAAAGTGAAAATGATTTGAACTCCGCCACCACCATGGGGGTGGTTGCCACCCCTTCTCAGGGGTCAATGGTTGTTTTTTCAAAATAACCTCGGATATCGATTGAAGATCTAATTTTAAGCAAAAAAGTTTCTATAAAGTTTCTCGAAAAATCTAATACTTTTCAAGTTATTGGCAATTGAAAATTCGCAAATTTTTCACGATTTTCATCAGTTTTTTTCAAATATCTCCAAAAATATACGTTTTATCGAAAATTTTATACGGAACGAAACTGTAGCAGGTAAAAAAATGAACAATTTGGTTTTTTACAAAGTATTCTAAGTGCAATATTAAGCTAGATATTAAAGATCAAAGCCGTTTTTTATTTTATCTGAAATTTCATCGATGTAGTCAATGCCATCTAGCAGCGAGCAAATGCATTTTATGCTTTCTAATCAAAAAGGGTTTTGTAGTGCTTGAAATAAGCTTTAAAATGAGCTTTATCAAAAGTCTTTTGCACGTAAAATAAGTGAGCTATATTGCAAATAAGCGGAGCATCGAATGTTTTTTCTTTTCAATCAATGGGTTTAAATAAGTGCCATTTCCACCAAAACTAAAATTAATCATATTCCGCCTAGAATTAACTTTATTATGAAGAGTTTTATAGATTGTATTAGTTTGGCTGCTTTAGGACACATAGTTTTCAAAAAAGTCACGGTTATAAACACTTATAGGATGTTTTCCGGGTTGAAGATTCATACATATCATAGACGTCTTTCATACATATCGTATTTGTTAGGAGTTGTTGATCGGGATCAGGCGATTCGTTAATTTGCATTTTATACTTATACTAGCTGTGCTCGCGACTTCGTCCGAGTGGAATATTTATTTTTTCCCCGTTGATTTTTTACATTTTCCATTATTTCTTCGCTCCTAATAGTTTCAACGTGAAGTTATATAGCCTAAAGCCTTCCTCGATAAATGGTTTAATCAACACAAAAAGAATTTTTCAATTCGGACCAGTAGTTCCTGAGATTAGCGCGTTCAAACAAACAAATTCTTCAGCTTTATAATATTAGTTAAGACTAATATTATCAATTAATCGTTTGTATTTATATTTTGAGAAATTTTTAGACTATACTTATCTGAACTTAAACTTTTATCTGGTAAAATATACAGCTTAATTTTGAGATAATATCAATGAACCAATTCACAGAAATAATTTTTAGCTATTGTACGTACATCATATGTATCACATAGCTACGCATATTTTGATGACTGTAACTAGCACACCGAATACCCAGATAAAAAAAGTTCGTTACCTCAATTTTTCAAACAAGCACCAACCCCCAAACCACGTTTCATATGAAAGCACCCTACACAAAGAATCCCAGAGGTCATAGTTAAACAAGTAACAAACAGCCAACCTTTTCAATAGCAAGTTAGTATCCATATCCACTACAATAAAACATGTATGTCAGGTAAATTTTGATGTAGATAAAACGACACTTGTATTGAATAGTAACTTGAGTCCTTTGTATTGTTAGGGCACAAGTGTGCCCGGGCGTGTGGAACCCATAACACGTCAGATCTGACCTTGCTTGTCTTTGTAACAAAGTACAAGAGAACTACTCTGCAGCTATGTTGATTGGGTATAGATAGATAGCTATTCTGTATTGCACAGCAAACAGTTTACATAAGACTAGATACAAAGAAAAATCGAGGTATAATACAGGCAGCTTTATCGCTTTCAGCGATCTCTTCCAGACAACCTTTGGGTAGAGGATAATTAAAAAGAAAGGGTAAGGTGTTAATTGATGAAATTAAAAACTAATAAAGCTAATAAAGTGATATTTAGGTGCTTATTTTTAGGTGGTAGGTACATATATATCAAATTAGCTATCTGGTGAATTATGTTTTGACTCCATGATTTTGGATTAAAAGCGCTGCCTAAAAACAAGCATCAAAAATAAAACTTGTAGAAAACCAATTCACGCAAATCATTTCTTCTTCCGTATAAATATTGTGATGTCCAGCTTATTTTTTGTTTGACTTGGCGGGGGCGCTGCCATACCCCAAGATATCGAGGTTACAAATACATTGCAATAACCAGTTATATTAAATGAAATAACTAAATAATATAATATATAATTGTTATAAAAAAATTGTAAAGTCATCTAATTCAATCGTATTCCAGTGTCTAAATAAGTAATTTTCTGATTACCAAAGGGGGTCTTGAAACCTGCCTATGAGAATAACAGCCTTCAAATCCCATAAAACAGAGTGTAGAGTATTGCTTACATTATGGCATATTTTCACGATACAGTTCCAAAATAGACGTTTTAAAGATTGATTGCCATTGTCTAAAAAAATCAACGCGATCGTACTTTGATTTAAATGAGGTTAAGCAAACACAGATCCTGTGCTATTGTGTTACTTATTTATGACGGAGCACAGGTGACCTTGTGGAGACATACAGACAATAGTGGCGCGTACCAAGAGGTTCATGTTCACGTTCCTGCCCCGTGCCATTAAATCATGGAATGCCATTCCAGCTCATGTGTTTCTTTCCTCTTACAATCCTCGGTTCTTTAGGCGGGGCGTGTAACGGTATCTCAGTGGGCCTTCAGGGTAAGGGTGACTGGCGCAGAAGGTTTGCCCTAATGTGCCTGTCGACCTAACATTTGGACCTCACGACCGCTTACCATCAGGTGGAGTGAGGTCATCCTGAACGCTCTTTTCATAAAAAAAAGACAGTAGGTGTTCTTTTATATTTAGTTCCTATTATCCAAAAAAATCAACTCGAACTTACCCTGAAAATGAGGTTAATCAAACAGGTAGGTCCTGTGCACTTGTGCCGCTTATTTCTGTGCCGAGACAGCGCACAGTTGGCTCTTTGTCTGCCACAAGACATCGTGCGTCACCCTTAAGTAGGGGTTGTCACACTAATCCTTTGTACTAGCGTTTCTTTGGTATGTTGTTGTAACCGAATATGAAATGTATCTGGACTCAAAGGGACGAATGAAATAAATTCATGATTGTGAATTGGTCATGAATTACTTGGGAAGGCTTTTTTATATTATATAAGTAAGTGCGAAGCGCTTAACCACAACTCGTCTTTTTTTTCAGTAGCTCGACGTACGCCTGATGGAAAGCGAAAGAGAAGCCTAAGTCTGGCAAGTAACTGGTAAGTTACTTGTCAGTTGCCACCGCCATACCGGCACAACCCTGACCCCCCACGAGCTCCAGAAACCGTACTCACCGGCATAAACAATTAAAAAGCTATTCTATGGGGTGAAGGTCATTCCCTGGATGGGCGCGGCTCAATTCGGTTCGCTATGCCTTACCTTGATCTGACGTTAAGCGACGCTAGAGGCTACGATGGAGCGCGTTCACCCAACAAAAACCGATTCACTCTCGCCTTGAAAATCTGATGGCCGATCCACACTCTCCACGAGGCGACACGAGGGAACGCGAGTGCGAGAGTGAGGAGACGGTGCGCTCGTGTCCCCTCGCCTCGCCTCGCCGTCGCTCCACTTTGTGTCGGTTTTTCGGACGCGAGTCAAAGGACGAGAGGCGTAGCATAGCGGGCAACTGAATTAAAACGAGAGTGTGGATGGCCGTCACTCTTGCAGCCTCTTCTCGCCAAGACTCGTGTGGAGAGCCTCTAGGAGGCGCCTCGCGAGAGTCTGGATCTGGCATGAAGATTATCTATCGGGAAGCACGGATTCAGGCAAAGAGTTCCATAGTTTAGCCGTTCCCATTTATGAATGTAGAGACAGAGCGATTTGTCCACCTTATGAACAGAGGTGTTGTATGTGGATCATCAATTATTTTTCCTCAATGACTACGATGATAGTCAAGACGGCTTTGTAGTGATTATTGGCCTGTGAGGGAGCGAAAGGCTCGCATCTCAAGGAAATGTTAAGTACCAAACACAGCTGATCTATCAATTATTATATTTTGTAAATTGTAATTTCTGTCGTTGCGTACGGATCGCTAAATAAATAAATAATCACTAACATTTGAAAGTAAATTGATATTGGAAATTCATTTATATGAAAAGACGAGTAGTAAATTTAAACTTATGAAAATGTTTAATAATAGTAAATATCTATTGCACGTATATTCGTATACCTACATACTATTATTGATTGTAGTACTTATCTTATTTAGTATTTGTCTAGGACAAGATGAAACTTGTGTCAAATCAATTACATCTGCCAAAACTTATTCCTACAGAGAATTGGAAATTTATCAGTGCGTTGTATTTTCGTCGCGTGATGTCAATGTATTAATTAGTTTTTCGGGCAAGGTTGTGTCGGGGTTCAAGTTCAGACGGCGAGGTCATCGACCCCGCCCGCGTGAGCCTCAGCCACGAAGCCCTCTCACGTCTGCTCTCGCTATAAGACTATCTCTTACTTTTACTTCACATTTACAACCAAACAATACATCACAACCAATTACTCAAAAGCAATTAAACAGAATCGAACAAAGAAACATCGAGATGACAATCGAAAATCGCAACCAGGATTAAGTTATTAGCGAAACAGACGACGCTAATGCAAATGTACACGACAAAACCAATCAAAATGCTCCAGCAGCAAACATTAGCGAGTTTAATTCGAGCTCCCGATTCATTCTTCGGCCCGAAAAGGACCGGAGATCATTCAGCGGGCCGTTTTTGCGTCCGGCGAGTCGGTTCGGCCTCGTCAGGTGGAACCGCGCCGCTCCGTATGTAAAACTCGCGTAGGAAAATCCATAACGGCACGCGGAAAACCCTTTTAATATACGGCACGTAAATAAGAGTGGCGCGGGCGGCGGCGGGGGCGGCGCGCTGCGATTGGCCGGGAGCGCGCCCCGCCCCCTCCCGCGCCGAAAAAAAACCTTTGTAAAAAAGCGGTTTGAGCGCGGCAGTGTCTCAGCGACGCGCTCTGGGGGCGGACGCTCGGACCGGAGAGACGGCGCGACCCACGACCGGCGGCCGCGGCCGCGCCATGCCCGCGCTGGCTCTGCGCGATCAGCCGCTCGACTGTTCGATGCGCTTGCGCGACATACCCGCCTGGCCTCCGCCGCCGCGCCTGCCGCGAGCGCACCAGGACCGCCACGGTCAGTAACCAGTGCTAGTGCCAGTGATGTTCATGTTACGTGCTCCACAGTTCGACAGGTGCCTTCCGATACGGCTTGTCTGACGACGCCGAGTGTACCGTCCGGTGTCACGGTTCAATGTCGACATTATTGTGGCTGAGTTTCCATCCGTTTTGTTGTTTCTGTATCTGTGTTGTAGTGTTATCCGAGAAAACAGTAGCCGCTCGGGTCTATGTTTCTGTCCGAACCGTCGACAGGTTAAGTCCAAAAATCGTTTATAACGTGCAATATTCAGACGTTTCTAGCAACTGTGTCTATGTAATCTCTGCCGGGCCCTTTGCAGAAAAGTTACAAAGTCTCGTGTGCTTCTAACTCCATATCAATCAGTGTTTCAAATTTCTCTAGAACCGCTTGTACCTATTACCTATTGGTATCCGTTTTCTTATAGAAAATCGTTCCGACCTTATCACCGGACTGGCGGTTACTTTGCATAATAAAAATGATGTTCAGCATAGGTATAGCAGAAATATTGTTTTATACAATTTAAGGAAAACGGCTTTGATGAAGGTACAGTTTATTAGAAAGCAGCAAGGCTCATGTTGTGCCTACTCTTGGTGTGGCTCTTTTATCATTTAGTGCACTTATTTTGAACCAACGCCGTAAGTTATCACTATAAATTGCAATTTAGTAATTTAATTTTGATATCTCAAAAATTTCTCAGAGCCCAAATGTTATCTTGTTAAAAAAAATGACACTTGCTTCTCATTTCTCACTGTCCACCCCAAAAGTAGTTGACACATAGTATTTCAACAAATCTGACCCATCCATCGGCAAATTCCATTGACGTAGTTAATGCGGTCCTCTCGTCCGATCCCGTTCTTTATCATCCCCCTCCCGGTGCGGTTGTTGTGTCTCAGGGGTCAGATTCAGGGTTTATTGTTATCCTACCAAACCCCAATGTGCGTTACTTATACAAATTCGGACCACAATGCCTGTCAGCGGGTTTAAAATATCGTGACCACCCTCTGTTGTGACCCCGGCTTTATCTAGGCCCATTTTCAAAAGCTATTACTGTTATTAATTTCACGTGTAATGTTATTACGAATGTGCCGTGATTCCAAACACTTCAGAAACTTTCGAGTTCTCCTTGCATAAAATTTAATGAAATATGGTTTTATTGTTCAAACTATAACATTTATTCAAATGGACAGCTCCTGGATATTAATTATTTAAAACAACCTGTGAACAACTATAAAATTCTTTTACGGCAAATATTAAAATATGTCTTTTAGTATTATACCTGATACATTATACAAATAAGGTGAACATTTAAATACAAAATTGTATTTACCTACTCATATATTAGAAATTGTTAAAAAAGAAAATTAACATTAGGTATACTCGATTCCAACAATTTATGTAGGTACCAAGATCATAAATGATTATGTTTTATTTATCGTAAGTAGGTATGTATTCTACATAAATTATAATACTTATCAAGTTTTGAAATAATATGGAAAAAAAAATTAAATGCTTTTCATTCAGAACAGGTTAAGCTATTAGCAAATATCAAAATAAAAACTTTACTTTAGTTAGTTCAGTATTCTCAATTTATAATTTCATTTAGTGCACTTTCCACGTCTCATCTCCAATCCAATACATAAGCTTCTTAAAATTTGCATCATATTTTGTCAACAGTAAAGTAGCTTACAGGTCATTTGGCCGTAATCTTTTATCGACCCCTGGGGTCAGGTGGGTGCAGGTCTTATTGTCCCACTGCAGGCAAGGGTTGTGTCCCGGGGGCAGCCACCCTCCACAAATAATATTAACTCTCTTACACTAGCCTTTGTCGACGCACCCACTCTAGCTACTCATGTGCAAAATGATTCCTTTGACACGCCCCGAATACACTTCACCTTTTTATTATGGACTCGAGACATTCTATTTGGGTTGGAAGAGCTTTTTAATTTGTTTTATTCGTACCTCACTTATGTAGGTACAATAGATCCTTTCTATAAGTGAATTTATTTTCGATTGGGTTGTAAACGTTTATATTCTCATATGTTTTATGTAGAAAATTGCTTACACCCTTATCTTAAGTAGTTTTCAACGCATAAAAATTCAATGATTCTTATTTGAACGGCAAATGCAAATCATCAAGCAAAAAATTACAAGTTAAATAAAATGCTTTTAGGTACTTATGAAAATATCATACCAGATTACCATTTTATTATTATGATGATGACCCCTCAGCTTTTTCACACAGTTAGTGTGATAACGAGGGCTCGACAACCAAAGACGACAATCGACATAAATGTCTCCATTCTACACCATCCACATTGAAACAATAGAATTGTAATTTTTATCATGCTCACATCAAATTATAATGAAATTACAATTGAATTGGAAGCAAATTACTATAATGTAATCGATGTAAAATCTGTGCGCTTTCCAAGGCAATTTGGGTGTAATAATGTCATCTAGGTAAGTGAATTAGCGGTAGTGATGAGGTCACGCGTTGTTTGGCGCGTAATGATACGGGCCGGCTGCGTCCGCGCACCGCGCTCGCCGGGCGGCGCCCGCGCACCGGCCTCGGCCCCTGGGACCGACGTGAACTTTGCGCGCCACCAACCCGACGCATAATCGCATCTGACGATAACCGCTACACCTGTCCATCTAAATTAGATGCCCAATTTTGCATCTGTTACAACATAATGAGCGCAATTATTGTAATACACTGTAATGTACAAATAACATTGCAATTTGTGATAATAATTCTAATACGTGTAACTTATTACAATAATAAAATTATAGTAATTATGATGAAACTTATGATTTGCAAAGACATTTACTTTACGTAGATTACTTTTAAAAGAATCGACAATTTTTTTAGATGCTACAAACGGCAGTGCATTACTTTCTAGAATCACAACACAAATTCATTTCAGTTTGATAACAATGAATATCCATAAAATATTATAATGTTTAAAATTAAATGTTAATTTTAAAGTACTTAGAAATACGCAACATTTCCTGTATCAAAACTAAACATTTCCTTAATAATAAACAGTGTCTTGTCTTTTTAAAATAAAATATATTTGAAAATTATACTACTACTAGCTGTGCCCTTCGTCCGCGTGAAATAGATTTCATCCCCTATTTTATCCTCTTGGGGGTAGAATTGATCAATATCCTTTCTTAGCGGATACCTACGTCATAACACCTACCTGCATGCCAAATTTCAGTCTGATCCGTCCAGTGGATTGGGCTGTGCGTTGATATATCACTATGTCAGTCAGTCACCTTGAGTTTTATATATTTCGATACACAGGTTTTTTTTTAATATTGAGACGCCACTATAAATAAATACATATTATTAATGTTTCATACAGTGCTGTTTATGTCATATGCGAAATGCGAAGCACATCGCGTGACTCTATTGAAAGTCTCAGAGTGATAGATTCATGTGAATTACTCCGTTTGTAGATGGACAGTTTTTGCTGCGCAGATAACATTACACAGTGATGTGATAAATGCACAATTATGATCACTAATATGGACAGCACTTAATATGTTTGCTCAGAAGTTGCAAAATCACTTTTTCTGAAACTACCATTAATCCAAATTTATTGTTTCCAATTACAATAAGAGGCTTCACTTTATTTCTACGTTATAAAACAAAAACATTAAGTTTGCTTATGCAAATCGGTTATTTTTATCAAAAAACAACGCGTAGTTAACTAATAGTCGTATGGACTATATTAAGCGCTTATCTCTTCGGCTCATAAAACATATAAAATTAGTGCGGACCGGGTTTTGATAGAGGCTGTATATTTTTTTATGTTGCACGAGAGTAATAAGAAGTTTACGTAGCGTGAACTGGAGTCACGTCGTCCCGTCGACACTGCTCATTTGCATTCTAACGTGATATGAGTCTGGTAAGTTTTAGCAAAAAATAACATGATGCAAATTATAAGTTTTGAAATTGATCGATTCAACCTTCTTTTCGACCGTTCCGTGCAAGTGGCAGACATCTTTTGTTGCAGTTAATTTTGTTTGTTATGCATCTGAAAGGAAGCGTCAACTAAACGGTAGGGTTATCTTTATTATCAGTTGATAATAATTAAGTTTATTTATTATCAAATAATAACTGATATTTTATTTTTATTTATTGTTCAAAAATCCGTTCCATGACTCTTACATCGATGTTACCTCTAACATGTTTTCATAACGACCATCTCAATTAAAATGTAAGTATTAGAAAAGAAATTGCAATTTTATGGTTACATTAGTCTAATTTAGCATTACCTATCTAAAGTTTTCACTAAATGTCACTATCATTATCTCAGTCAGAGTCCAGCTGTGGCTAGACTTAGGCCTCAAATTGTTCGCCATTTCGCTCAGTCCTGGGCTTCTCGGTTATCTGAATATTTTTTTTGCATTTTTTTAGTTAATGTCCATCATTATTAGTAAAATGTATCAAGACCGCAAAATGTAAATTGCAGTCTGTTCAAATTGCTTGACGAATAAAAATGCTTCTTCATTCGATGGTCGCTTGTATGGAAATGGAAGGTGCTTATTATGTAGAAAGCAAAGAATTTGTGAAGCAAATCATCGTGCGACATTTATGTTGCTTCACCTACTTCTAGTCACTTTGTTTTTTGCCAACTCACGCAAAATATCGCAATGTTTTTGTATTTGCCGATATTTTGCCAACATTCCATCTAATATATTCAGAATTCACCCCTGTCAGTAGTTTGTAAAAGGTTACTATGTATATGGAAATTCACTTTATCTTTTAAGTTTTTCCATTTGTTTCTGTCTCATTAGGTATATTTTTACGTTCAATATTTGTAATGCAACGTCTTTGTTTTTCTTCGCTTTATACGAGTAAAATATGATGCTAAAGTTAGTCGGACTCATCCTATTTATCGTTTATCGTAAATCAGGTTAAAATTATGCACAAATACCTACTTTAAAGATTTTCACTAAAATTATTTTTGTTACTTAATTTTAAATCATTAAATTGTTATCTAATGAAAATAAACAATATCATCATTCATAATCTATTCAGAATTCGCCACCTTCATGAGTAGTCAAGAATAAATAAAAATGACTACCACCAGATTCAAAAAGTGATTTTATATCTACGTCTCCAAGTGCGTTCTACTTATTCTCATTGTCATAATCTAAACTAATATTATAAAGAGGAAAGATTTGATTGTTTGTTTGTATCATATAAAAATAAATAAATGATGTCCTGAGTTATGCAACTAAGGTTAATTTCGAAGATTTATTTTGCTTTCGAATATAAAGTTGAAATAAATATTATTTTCTCACACTTTCACACTACCGCTCAGTAATTGAGTTGCGTGAATCACTAATGTGAAAGGCTTTTATCTTTAAGCGATTTAAGTAGTTACTTAGATTATTACTCATTATTTTTATGTTTTATTTCGTTCCGTTCTTTCAGAAATTAAGAAGTGTATTAGTATTTATCCTCCAATCCAGATTTATATAACAAATCAAATCTGGTATAGGCTTATTGTATTATTCTGGGAAAATAATTCATGAACGTATGTTCAATTAAATAAAGATTAATTACTTATCCATTAATCAACATAATATAAAGCATACGTATTGTACCGTTCAGTGGTTTGTACGATTTTCTTATATACAGAAACAATACACTTAATCTATTGTACAAAAGGTCGATTTTGGTCTATGTAAAATGTTTATTAAATAAGCTCTGTTGTAATTTTTGTATGGGTATCGGTAACGTTTTCCAGTATTCAGGTCTAATTCAAATAACTTAAATTGTTTATGGCTCATAATAATATAGACTTTAGACAAGTAGGTACTTCGGTATACAGGACTCGGAATGTAGCTTCTTTCCAAAAAGAACCGGCAAGAACCCTGATATCTACTATTCTTATTACCAAAATTGATTATATTTATATTACCTACACATTACAAAGTTATTAAAACTAGATGTAGGGGAATTTTGTTAGGTTGAAGAGTTATTTTGAAGTGCATTCAACTATTGTGGAAAACGGCTGGAATTAATTAGAAACTTATCGATTTAAACATTCTCCTTTTCAAGCCTTTGATTTGATGGCATAGATTCTACGAGGAAGTCCCCAGAAACGTGGTCCCTGGAAGACATGTTGTCCTTTACTTATGTATCTGCTTAAAGATAGACAAATATAGATAGATTAATGCGTTGCTAGACTCAAAAACAAGTATTAAATTAAGCCGTCTAGTCAAGTTGCTTTGTTTATATCGCGTGTCGTAAGCCCAGCTTAAGGTCAGCTATATTTCGGGACGATTCGGGTTGAACTTGTTCCCGTTAGTGATCGATTTCCGTATATAGGGCAAATGTTTGTGGTCGTGAAGGTCTGCGTGACCCGTGCGGGGCGGGGGGATGAGACGCAATTAGCCACCCGATGTCAATGACCTCGCCCCATTCTCTCTGGCAGTGTGACGTAGCTCTCCTCACCTGCCTGTGCGGACAAGTGTTTTTGACATTCAAACTATTGTTGACATTCTAGATGGAGATAATGAGGGCGAAATGAAAGATTGTTGCGCGGTAACGGAGTGCGGAATGCCTTTGCGTTTACTGGCAATTAACATTTTGTTGAGAACTCTAGCTCGGCTCGCTTAGTATACTTAAGTTAGCTTTACAATAAGTTTTTTTTTTTTTTTTTTTTTTTTTTTTTATAGTGGCTCGACATAATGGCTTCCCTACGCCTGATGGAAAGCGAAAGAGAAGCCCAAGTCGCTGTGACAACGGGCAAGTAACTGGTCAGTTACCTGTCAGTTGCCACCGCCATGCCGGCCCAACCCCAACCCCCCACGAGCTCCGGAAACCCTACTCACCGGCAGAAACACGACTCAGAGGTCATTTGACTGCGGTATTCTATAGGGTGGAGGTCCTTCCCCGGACGGGCGGCTCAATTCGAGCGAAGATTCGCTATGCCCTACATCTCTTAAATAAGTCGACGGTCCCTACGTATAAAAGGTCATGTCGAAAATGGCCAATTTTTTTTATTGCATATATGGCTTTAGATTGTCCATACGCTCATATCAATACATGATTTTTTTTTAAATTGTATGTATTTTACTACATACACAAACCGTATATGAGAACAAGTATTGTAATTTTATAAAATTGGTGCCGTAGACGCGGATATGTATACTTGTCATTTTTTACTACGTTTTAAAATGCGCGCCAATCGGTGCAAACGCGGTCATGTCAAACTTAACCTCATTTACGGGATATTCCCCGGCAGAGACGTGTTGATTTGTCGTTGACGTGTCGACTTATATTTTTTAAATATAAGTCAATTGTACAAAGAAAATATAAAATTTATTTTTATAGAAGTATATCCAGTCATGACGTACAAGTCTGTATATACGTCCTAATATAATTATAGTTTTACGGATTTGTTATCATTTACTCGTAACTGTTTTTGTTGTCTGGCCCGTTGGTGCAATTAATAATAGTCCTGTTTTGTGCGCTATGGGTGCACTAACTTACAAAAGTTGGAATCCCACCCATGAATAATATTTGTGGTACAAATTTCTTTTTTTTTTGTTCTATCCTTGCAAGTTAAATTATAATGTAAGTAAATAAATAAGTCTTTCAATTAAAATAATAATTTTGACCACTATTCCACCGACTAGTTTAGGGGCAGGTAATGTTTTTGAAGATGTCAAATATTAAAGTTGTTTAATTCATTGTTTGTCTTATAAACTTTTCATTTATTAGAGATACATGCACATGGAGAAGGATATGTCGCTGGACTATAAAGACCAGGCTTTAGAAGTTGCTGACAGCGTTAGAAAAGCTCCCGAAATACATAGTGATATAGAAAAAAATAACACATTTGATATACTATCTCAGACCGATTTATTTTATTTAAATTTATATAATTGAGACAGTCGGTGAAATTTCAAATGATGAAATTTTACATTGTACAACTAAAATTTGATAGATTCTCATTCTTTTGCTCTTACACCAATGCCTCTATCCCTTATATGGTTTTTGGAGGCAGTGATAATAATTATTTTGATTTTTTAAGCGATTGTAATGTTGTCATATTTGATACTTCTTTAGGAACAAGCCCGTTAGGTTCTAGTGAAATGTCTGGTTCATCAACACCGCAAAGAAAAAGGGTTCACCTTAAGAAGTCGTAGAAGTAGACCAAAACTTCATTTTCGATTTCAAAATTTGGCTACTTTCTAAGAACCGGCTTAAAGATACAACTTCAGATAAAGTATTGCGGAATTAAATTAAAGAAGTAAAAATTCAAGAAATGCATCCATATATTATTGAATTTAAATATACGATTTTTTAAAGATAATTACAGGAAATTAGACTGTACAAATAATTTGAAACTGACAAGAGGGAGAAAAAAGAAAGAGCAAGAAATAATACTAGAGAAGTTGTACAAAGGGCCACTTCCAATTGCTGAAGTAAAATACAAAGACTTGATTAGTGTTTGCGATACAATGATTATTCCAAAAAAGTATCACTATTTCTATAAGACTTTTTCTGTAAAAAATATAATAAGTCCGTCGGTCGATTGTTAAAAAATAAAACACACGTATTTTTTCATTTCTGAATTAGACCAAAAACGACAAAGATCTAACCCGTTAAAATTACGCGTGACGTCAAAGAGTGGGAGTTTTTTCGCCACTGAGTGACATCAAAGACGCGAATGTATGACGGAAATGTTACTCCTAAATTTGGATGCCTTGTATCTTTGTTATTTTTTTTTCTAAATAAAAAAGGAAAGATACGAGCCCAATATATTTTTTAAATCTAAAATGCGGACTAAATATGATGTAATTACTTTGACCCTGGAAATATCCCTATTGAGTTACTTGTTGTAATAAAAATTTATAATTTTGTATTAGTTCATTTCCTATTGTACAAAATAAATAATAATTCTTAACAATGAATCAGTCTGAATAAAGCTGTGATTATAATAATTAAAATATATTATATAAAAAAATGTCCAATAAACTATATTAGATACTATTATTTAGATTGTTAAGCCACTATAAATAAGTTGTTGCCAAAAAAAAATTATAATTTTGAATAGTAGACGAAGCTGTGATTTTTATGTTTAGTTCTTAATTTAATTAGACTACTTACAAAAAAACAATAGTCATTTATAGAAGACGATTACCGTTAAATTAATATTTTATTCAAGACACAGAAAACTTGTTTAATTATCAAAATAAACCCGATTAATATTCATAATAGAAGACATGACTGTTTTTACATTGCAAGGAATTGTTCTTCCGACCGGATGAAGTAAAACCAAGTATAAAGAGATATGTCCTCATTAACTTATTTTTTATATTATTGCTTCAAGATCTAGAGATGTTTAAGGTACCATTGTAAACAAATAATTATATGTTTCTTTTTAAACAAGTAATACTAGCATTTTAACATTAAAAATTGCATTTTTTCTTCCTACGTACAAACGGTCATCTAAGATTTGTCCGATGTGGCTTTATTTCAATAACGGTGTAAAAACGGTCATCTGTCTGTTTTTTATAGAAAATGTACATAAATTTAATATCTCTGAAAACATTTAAAGAATGTCTAACTATAATAACACATTACGCAAACAATATATTCAAAGTTTAAAGTATTTTTATTTCTAGAGCGATTTGAACTTTCATTTCGCTCTCCTGTAAACCTTAGTTTTAGACTTATCCTCTTATTCGTAGGGACCGTCGAAGTATCTTACGAAGAACGTTTCAATAATGACTTTTAACACGTTGCTATTTTTACCTTCGAGAGTATACTTCTACATTTTCTAGTACGTTTTCAGCTGTAGTATCTTCTTATTCCCTAACTTCAGAAGCTCAAAGATTTATATTTTCATGTACTAACTTCAGAAATTTCAACACTCTTTCTACTTCCAGAATGGCTCTTAAGAACTTTGTATTTGCACCTTCTCAAATGCTTACAATTCAAATTTCAAAATTATCTTTATTGTTTCTAATTTATCTTTATTGTTTCTATCAACAGAATGGTGTAAAGTTATACAAACTTATTCTTATTTCAAAATCTGTATTTTTTTCACAAACATTGCATTAATTTTCTTTACCATCAAATTATGGCATTTTAACATTTCCTGTATGAAAGTATTCAAATGACCCACGATGACAAAGCTGTTTGGGCCCGAATTTCGTGACAAAAACTTGTTACTGAGTTTTTTATCTCCAAATTAATCAATTACAATTCGAAGTCAGGAAGCTGGTGAAGTGGTGATACACTCCCGCGCATCCGTAAGAAGCACGTCTCGAACCATTGATCTCTGGGTTGGACAAATGTTCATTCTGTTCTGTTGTAGGAGGAGAAACAAAATGTGTTGGAGCATACCCAGTGTACGTTCGTCTGATTTTATTAGAGGGGAAAAATAGTGTGTTTGCACTAACATACCCAGTGTACTCCTATATAACCTGTACTAGGAAACTGCTGGGATGAATCTTTGATGTTTGATTGACATCGTCTGATCGTAAAGTCGACACAATAGGCAAATATTATCAGCGAATTAATACTTATGTAGTGCTCCCGATAGTCAAATTAATATTAGGTAGTCCTGCGGTATAATTATTATCATCATCATCAATTGTTCGCCATTTTGCTCGATTTTGGTATAAGCCCTGCAATATAAAAACAAGTAATTTCTTTATTAAAATAAAGACCCCTACCATCTAGAAACGATCCTGACCTCTCTTTTACATATCTTGCAAGATCTAGTACAGCTCTCCCAGACGCTGTGTTCCTGATCAATAAAACATGTCTTTCTTTGACGGCACTTTGAGAAAAGTTATCTTCAAGATAGGCAGCGGCTTACACTTCCATCGCCGTAGTTCATTTTCGTTTCTTCCTTGGTCTTGCAAGCTCTAACTCCCAGCTGCTGTGTTTCCTGATCGCTATGAAATGTCCTTCTTTAGCAAAGTTTTGAGGTGCGTTCTTTCCTCATAGTAGGGTTGTACATTTCTGTCTCTATAATCAGCTATTACCGTTTAAAATCCGACGTGCTCGTCAGGCACTTTTAGATACAAAAAACAAAGGCCCAGTTTTAATAGGATGCTAATTATGTTTGCATAACGCGTTTAGCGGCGGATTCGCCGGGCCGAGTGAGGCAGGAGGCAGGTAAATTATTTTCATTGAATGATGTAAAGTTGTGGTAATTAGCCGTGTTCTCATGTCGTAATATCTGCGCTTACGGATCCACAGACACACCCGCGGTGTTACGAAACTAACACATATTAACAGACTATTCTATGTTTTTGTTGTAAATCTTTTTTTTTTGGATGTATGGTTGGACCCTTTTTGCTGGAGAAGATAAACAGTATTTTTGTGTGGTTAGGTAAAAGTGTTTCTCCGATAAGTGACAGCTAACGGAATCTATCATTCAGTACCTAATCACTTTATCAAATCGGAGATTAAGTCAGCATACTTCAACCATTAATCAGGATTCTTAGGGAAACTCCAGTTGACTCTCTTTCTCACATCTTGCATTTTCAATTTTACCAGCAAGAACCTGGGAGGTGTGACTCCCCTCGGAATTGGCGTGAAGATGGTTAATGCATTCCCCTCTTAAATACAAAGTCTCCTTAAGATTTCAAAGTTTATATTTCGAAGAATTTATTTTCGTTAAAATCATTTATATCTACCTCGTCTGCCAATTCGTCGTCACCAAAGCTCCGACTATTTCCCGACGGTTGCAGCAGCTGAATACAAAAGTCGTGCAAATAGCACGAGCTGGGAGTTGTCGGACATGTCAATTCTTCTCACACGATTACCTCCCCTCGGCGCTAGTACGGACTGCGAACACAGTGTGGGGAAAGACAGTGACGTATATGACAGTAATGGCTCCAGAACAGATGGTGGTTCATGGTTGTTTTTATTTATAAAGGGATTTTTATTGTAATAAAGCTAAGAATTCGAAAATATCTTTGGATCAAACACATGTAGAAGATTTTCTGAGAAGCCCAACTCACTGCTGCAATAAACAATTCCACTTGTCAGTTGCCATCGGCGGCCTATAAAATAATCCCGACTGATCCCGAAACTCGACTGAAATCGCTTTTTAATTATGACTTTTTGTTTATACACCTGCCTCTGAATATCCACTGTTGGATATAAATCCCTGCCCATCTCAAAGGCTGGTATGGTATGTGCCTTAGTCACCACGCTTGGAGGCGGTTTGGTAAACGCCGTAGATTTATTTCTACGCAGGTAAACGCTGCTGCCCGTTTCCTAATATTTCATCGTCGTCTTCTATGCCACCTACGGGATGAGATGGGGATCCTATTCTGAATCCGGAAACCACAAGACTGACTAAACTTTTTGTTAGAGTTTTTTTTTGTCAAGCAAAGTTAGTTAATTTATTATACGCAACTTGATGTCTGGTTGCATATTTTGCTTGTACCAATCAATATTGTACAATTCATACTGTCTTTCCCCTACACTGCGCACGTCTATTCGACTCCCAACAATTGGAGTGGCCGCCATCCGCATGCAGAGCCGCCCCTTTTCCTTCAAATTGGATTTAAACATTGCGAATTACCTCCTTTGATTCGCGGCCGCCAAACGGGCGCGATTTATGGAGCGGCGGAGTTCCAGGGCGTCCCAGGGGACTGAGCGTTTGTCACGGGGCGATTTATGCGCGGGACTGTTGGGAACTCGCTGCGTCGACTAACACCTGACCCGTTTTAAGAGCTTCTTGATATAAAGTAGATGTGGCGATGGCAATCGATTCGCAGTCTGTTTCGGGGAAGAATCTCAATCAATAACGTTTCACTTGCAGTCTTTGCTTAAGTGTCACCTGAACTTGCTTAAAGAAAATATATTACCTACAAATAAAGGAATAAGATTTAAAGATAAAATCATGCCAGGAACAGGAACATTTAGCTTATAACTTGATCAAAGTTCAATTTCCTAGTAAAATATCTGTAAAATTCATAATGATATTATTCTAATTGTAATAGCTAGTGCTAGATGCGATGCCCAGGATCGAGTAAAAGGTGAAAAATTGGAGAGGCCTATGTCCAGCTGTGGACTACGAGAGCTTCTTTTAGGACCGAGGAGATTTTCTACGTAACTAGGAGACTTCATACCGTGAAATAACGGATAAAGAATACAATTTCACTGCTCCATCTCTTCCCGTGGGTGATGAGATTACAGCTTCACAACCTGTACTTGCCTGGCTGGCGGTCACCGTACAATCGGCAAAACTCCAGTGAAGTGTCGCGGTGTTAAAAGCTACGAGAATCCTAAAACCCTAGATGCAGATCAATCAATCAGCCCTTCGCACTCCACTGCTGGACATATGACTCTCCAATTATTTGCCACATTTCACGATCTTGGGCTTCTCGCATCCAGCACTTGCCAGCCATCTTGCGCAAATCGGCGCTCCACCTGGCCTGAGGGCGCCCTACACTACTTTTGACGAGAAGCGGCCTCAACTCTACATAGAACTCGTTTACTCCAGCGGGTATCGGTTCTGAGGCTGATATGGCCAGCCCACTGCCACGTCAGTTACTAATCTGGATGCAAATGGGCGGTGGAAACTAAGAATTAATTATTGTCTTCAGACTGCTTGCGAACACTAAATATTCGAACGAATGGGGTAGTTTAATAGTTCTATAGTCTAAACAGGGTATTGATAGGGAAAGTTCGACGTCTCTGGGGACTGACGGCCAAGACGTTTGTCACGAAGCAACATTTTTTTTCAGGGGATTGCAATGAAGGCACTACGTGTGCATTTAATTTGCTTAAGGAAAATAAGACAATAAACTTTAACAGGTTAGTGGTGTAGCAAAAATAATCACATACACACGCACGCAAACATACACACTTTACACACACACACACAACTCGCAGAGCTACACTCTGAGTGAGTGTGGCTGTGTGGTTTAAATTAAAATCAAATCTTAATACATATTTTTTTAGCACTGATAGCTATGGAGCTTCCCTTCGCCTGGTGGAAAGCTAGAAAGAAAGCCGCTCTGATATCAAGTGGGAAACCTCAGTTTCCAGCCAGTCGCCGCAGGGATGCTAACCCAAAAGATGTTTCGTCGCTCTTCGTTTAAAGGATATAAGAATGTGGAAGCACAAAATGTGCTGGCAGAGAATTTCACTTTTAATGGTAGGTACGGCACAAGTGAAAAGACAATTTCGTTGCCCTTGGCTTCAAAAATCACCGAAACTGATTCTACGTACCAACAGCAACATACATTTTAATTTCGTAATCTTTCGCTAAGCGATTAAAAATACATGCTCCTAATAGAAGGTGTCAAAAGCTATCAGTCACCCATCTAAACGCATCATATCCGATGTGCAACCACGCTATATCACCGCGGCGATAGCCATCTCTCCTTATCGCTTCCGATCGCGTTGGTCGACCGGCTAGGACGCGCTAACTGAACACGGACGCCCAAACGGATCGTTTATATCCCGGCGGTAATGCGACGCCACTTTTTATGCCTGATAAGGGTGACCATCTCGGACCGGCCGTTTTATTTAACGCATTTTCCGCGAAACCTTATGCCTTATGTCTAAAAGTACGCCCTTTTAGAAGGTTGAAGTGCCGTTGCTTTGTTTTTCATCATAATCTGATGATGCAGTGGCCCTGTGGAAGCAGTGGACTGCAATAGGCTGATGAAAAATTAAAGTGGTTTTTTTTTATATAGTAGCTCGACATAATGACTTCCCTACGCCTGATGGAAAGCAAAAGAGAAGCCCAAGTCGCTGTGACAACGGGCAAGTAGCTGGTCAGTTGCCACTGCCATGTCGGCTCAACCCTATTCCCCCACGAGCTCCGGAATCCCTACTCACCGGCAAAAATATGACCCGGAGGTCATTTGGCTGCGGTATTCTTTAGGGTGGAGGTCCTTCCCCGGACGGGCGGCTCAATTCGAGCGAAGATTCGCTATGGCCTACCTCTCTTAAAATATTTTATTATTATTTTGGTACTTAATTCTACTTTGGAACAGCGACAGTCATTGATCTCACAAATAAATTGCCCGATAAAATAGGCAGGTATAATATTTTTCTAGAGAATCCGTTACGCATTAAAACTTCTGTCACTACTGTTTTCTTATATAAAAAGATTATTAACTATTCGCAATATAAAAGAACAGGCTTTGTGAAAAGGCTGTGTAACAATAAAATAAGAAATATGTGCTCTTAAATTACGATTATCTTCACATTATCATTGCAAATAAACAATTCTTTTATTATTATATTTTTTGTATTTACTTTTTTTTACATTACCATTCGATTCTTCCTTGATTCATACATGTATCAACTAGATATATTATACAAACGATTGTTAAGTTTTTGTTTAACATTTAAGTATAAAATATGAGTCAGAAATATTTAATTTTCACAGTTATTATACGCTTTTAAAAGAAAGTGGGAATTTAGTCCGTGTTTAGGTACACCTTCTTATCTAAAATATTGCACTGGTATAAAGTATGTAATTAATATTTAAATGCATACGTCAAGTTTAATACAATAGCATTGTTTTAACAACAAAAGCTTTCATGGTCATAATCTATACTTATAATAAATCTGTAGAGAGGTCAATTCTGTACATGAAATATATTTTCAAAATAACTATCAGGGGGTGATTAGTGATCGATACTGATGCCAAAAATGCAATCAGTAAAATTTTTGTCTGTCTGTCTGTCTGTCTGTCTGTCTGTCTGTCTGTCTGTATGTTCCTTATAGAAACAAAAACTACTGGACGGATTTTAACGAAACTTGGTACAATTATTCTTCATACTCCTGGGCAGGTTATAGGGTACTTTTCATCACGCTACTATCAATAGGAGCAGAGTAGTGAAGGGAAATGTTGGGAAAACGGGAGAAGTTACTCCATTTTTTAAGCTTCCGTCGCGTGTGCAGCCTTAATGGTTAAAGTTACATAGAAATTATGTATGACAGAAATATTTTACATAAAATTGACTAAAAAATATCCCGCAACAGCATATGTCTATCTTTTATGGTTGACTCACAATAACACGTGTAACTCCTGATAGCTTAGCAGTTCGGAGCATTCTGATTATATTTGTTTACTCTTACGTTTATAATACTCTCATTCATCCCTAATTTAAAAAAGTTATCATTATTACCTATTCAATAAAAAAAGAATCATAGAAATCGGTATAGAAACACCAAACTTATACATGAAATAAGCCATCGCGCCGTCGCACGTGAATACTGAATCATGCTATAAGGATTATTTTTGTGTAACGGTTGCCGCGCTCGACACGGGTCGCGGCGGCGGTAGGGTATAAATCTTATAGCTTAAACTTTAAAATCTTATAGCAGTTAACAGAATACATCTACGTACCAAATTTTAATAACGTAGCTCTTATAGTTTCGGAATAAACTGGCTGTGACATACGGACGGACAGACAGACAGACAGACAGACAGACAGATGTTTGATTGAGCATCACGCAAAAAGTACTGCATGGAATTGAATGTGGTTTCCACCAATGTATTGCTAGAGGTCTAACTTAAGATTTGGGCATCATTTTATGGAAGTCCGTTAGTTTTGAAACCCGATATCCACGCGTGCGACGCCGCTGGCACAGCTAGTAAATCATATAATATCAATAAAATGCATCTGTTAAGAATAATAATTATCGCATCGGTAGGTACTAAACAAGCTTAATTGGGAATTAAGATAAATATACACTATTTATTGCCAAAAATATTACAGGAAAAGTTGTGCAAAATTATACTTAATTCCCTTTAGACAGACTTATCGATTAAAAAGATTATAATGATAGGTAAATGCAAACTCTATTTTTAAGAATATTTATATGTATTACGAATAAATGACGTATATGGGTCACTGTGTTTAAACAATATAAAGTAATTTTTCATACTCAAAATAAAACAAAAGCCTGATAAATGTTGGATTTTTTGTGATACCTACCTAGATAAAATGTAACAGACTGATTACAGGTTAGCGAGTTACGTCGTTTGCGTAACATCAGACCGGACAATAATATTATTCATTTTTAAGTCGTATAATTCTGATAAAGATAATCTAGGGATGTAAGGGAGCGGCCTATCATCTTTCCACTCCAAGCCAACCTCACCTGCCCGTGGTGCATCCTGCCGAATAACAAACGAGGCGCTGGCAACCGTCTGGTGGCGGTATAACCATCACAATTGAAGGCGTAGCTAAATACCATAGACCGATGAGGGGCAGCAGCGTCACCGGAGCGAGAAGCTACGCCCTGCGATCGCCAACCCGCCTGCCCAGCGTGGCGATTATGGGTATATCCTCCTGATGTTTGCCCTCGGTGGCGAGCAACTGGAGAGGCCTATGTCCAGCAGTGGACTGCGATAGGCTGATGATGATGATGATGATGAAAGTTTATCTTAGGATTGAAAAATAAGACCTTTCTCTATTTTAAGAGGGTACTCGCTTCTCAATTAAAATACCTGTACAATAAAAGCTATCTCGAAATTTTACTTTTATTGTTTACTGTAATATTTATAAGTATTATTACGAGTATTTAATCCCTAGCCGTGTTCGTCTATTAAACAAAAAACGAGTACAAATGACTATTACGTATAACATTAGAAATACCTTTGTTCCTAGCCCCCACCTGTTAAAACATTCTAACAGTAGCTAAAATGCAAATGTCCAAGGTGTCACTATAATTAAATTACTCGTCGTAATTATTTACACAATGACAGACGTTTAATTAAAATAAAAAGTGTGAAAAGGAAGTACTTGTCAACTTGTACACAAGACTTAAGTTTATTTATGTGTAATTCAATTAACTATATTGTGGTTAAAATGTAATTAAATGCATGCTTATATTATTTAAAATTTACTTGTATTGTTAACAGGTACTTCTAGTGTTTCCAGACCGTGAAAATATAGATATTTCAACAATAATGTTCATTACATTAATGTCGTGTGTTCAAAGGGGTAGAATAGCATAGAAAATATCTTTAGTCGTGCAGATTTGAGATGGGATGTAAGGGAGCAATCTATCATCTTTACGCTCCAAGCCATCCTCACCTGCCGTGGTGCATCCTGCTGAATAACAAACGAGGCGCTGATAACGGACTGGTGGCGTATAACCAGCACAATTGAGGCGTAGCTAAATACCACAGGCCGATGACGGGCAGCAGCGTCACCGGAGCGAGACGCTATGCTCTGCGATCGCCAACCCGCCTGCCCAGCGTGGCGATCATGGGTAATTCCTCCAGATGTTCGACCAAAGTGGCGAACGGCTGGAGAGGCCTATGTCCAGCAGTGGACTGCGATAGGCTGATGATGTGATGCAGATACGTAGTATTTTAGTTACCACACATACTACTTATCATCCTTATTCATCATCATCATCAGCCTGCAGACGTCCACTGCTGGACATAGGCCTCCCATTGTTATTTGGGGGTTTTGCCATATTTACCTTACTTGGCAGGCGGGTTGATGCCCTCAGTAAGTTTTATTTGTACCCGTGCAAACGCTGCTGTCTGCCACACACGATAGGAGATAAAAAACCATTTCAGGTTCTATTCTAAATTCGGAAACCACCATTATCAATTTGGAAATAGAATATATACCTACCATGAAACTCCCATAGTCACCGCCATTGTGGGCGTCACGAATGAGTTGTTTTTGCACATTTAATGGCGAATTTCGACCACAACTAAAGGTCACCGCCTGTTCAATACTGCCGCTTATGGTTACAATGAAATCGTAACAATATCTGTGTAAATTAAACACGTATGTTGATTTGATGCAAAGGTCGGACTGCGGTGAGTCATTTGTCACGTTATGAATGGCTTCCGTGCGTCATCAGCCTATCGCAGTCCACTGCTGGACATGGGCCTCTCCAGTTGTTCGCACATTTCGGATAAACACCTGGAGGATTTACCCATAATCGCCACCCTGGGTATGCTGGTTTGGCGATCGCAGGGCGCAGCTTTTCGCTCCGGAGACGCTACTGCCCATCATCGGCTTGTGTTATTTAGCTACGCCTTCAATCGTGATGATGATTATACCGCCACCAG
Organism: Conogethes punctiferalis; assembly: GCA_031163375.1. Taxonomy (NCBI): domain Eukaryota; kingdom Metazoa; phylum Arthropoda; class Insecta; order Lepidoptera; family Crambidae; genus Conogethes; species Conogethes punctiferalis. The sequence goes on along the minus strand of CM062077.1, from coordinate 4,247,513 downwards.
ACGGTTGCCAGAGCCTCGTCTGCTATTCAGCAGGATGCACCACGGGCAGTTGAGGATGTCTTGTAGCGGAAAGATGTGGGGTCGCTCCCTTAGATTCAATTCCGTTCTCTGTAAATATAATTTCCTTGGTAGCATGAAAGCGTTTAAAGAGCAGCGTTTTTGCCGACGAACCGGGACACATGACATTCCGAGTCGCGATAAATGAGACCTAAGTATTTTAAGAGGCAAATACCTATCCATTATTGTTATCAGATGCGCCCTGCCGTTAATTTAATAATCACACGATAGATATGCATTCTTTGACGCATACTACGAGTAGTCGCTCACTAAAAACCAATTATAGGAATTTTCTACAACGTGAATTCCAAGAATTCAGTCAGTCATATGTCGAAACCACAGTGCAGTAATTAAGATGTCAATAATATACGTTGAATAATAGATAATTTGATATTCAGCCATAAACTTGTGTGCATGACATGTCTGTTTGTATTGGTCTGAGTGTTTTCTATGTATTTATTTACAAAAAACATGTATCTAAGTAAGTTTATCAGTTGTCTAGTACCCTTAGTACAAGCTTCGGCTTAGTTTGGGGCTAGATGGCGCTGTGTGGCCCAGCGTGGCATGTCTTGGGTTATTTATTTATTTATTTAAACTTGCTCTGTCGAGTGAACGAATTTATACCAAAATGTGTATTTGCTTGTTATACGCAACATCATTATCATCACCAGTATATTGCAGTCCACTGCTGGACATATGCTTCTCTAGTTGCTTACCGCTTGGGGTAACCATCTGGAGGCGTTACCCATAATCGCCAGTCTGGACAGGCGGGTTGGGGATCAAAGGGCGTGGGGGTCCCTTGACGTCTTTGTAAAACCTATATATGAAGTAATCATGTTTATCAGCTATATTATATTCGTTAACATCAATCGACTTCAAATCGACGGAATCCTACAGGTCTGCATGTACTATACTGCATACAGGACTTGATAATACACATCCCCATTGTTTTAATTGGGATGATGACAAAAAATAATTTAATGTCCATCAGATAGATTAATGAAAAATATTGGATACGTATTTTTTATTTTGCCTCTTGTTCAAAAACTTACGAAGATACATTGATTTTAAATGTCACATGACGTCACGTTAGAGTACAAAATATACTCTAACACTAGCTGTGCCAGCGGCGTCGCACGCTTGGATATCGGGTTTCAAAAATAACGGACTTCCATAAAATACTTATACCTATACCTAAGTTTTAAGTTAGACCTCTAGTAATACATTAGTGAAAATCGTATTCAATTTCATGCAGTAGTTTTTGAGAGATGCGCGTTCAAAAAATTTCTCCCGTTTTCTTAACATTTCCCTTCACTGCTCTGCTCCTATTAATAGTAGCGTGATGAAATGAAAAGTACCCTATAACCTGCCCAGGAGTATGAAAAATAATTGTACCAAGTTTCGTTAAAATCCGTTGAGTAGTTTTTGTTTCTATAACGAACATACAGACAGACAGACAGACAGACAGACAGACAAAAATTTTACTGATTGCATTTTTGGCATCAGTATCGATCACTAATCATCCCCTGATAGTTATTTTGAAAATATATTTAATGTACAGAATTGACCTCTCTACAGATTTATTATAAGTATAGATGACGTAGTTAGCCCCCACTCCGTAACTTTAATGCGCTATATCTAAGTATTTTCTTGTTATTTCGACAAAACAAAAAATACGGGTCTTATATTTTTTTATTATCTAAAAGACGGACTAATTATTTTCTTCATTTTCATACCTTGTCATCATCCGTATTGTGACGATCAGAAACCCGAACATCAACCAACGACTCAAAGCACGTTAACACTTTCAAACGTTCCATTTCGCACGTTGCACGGCAGCTGTGCACACCCACACATCTGGGCACATTCACAGTCCGACCGGTGACGGCCGGCGCGATCTTTTCGGCGGTGATTTACTGCCAACGTGCGCGCGCGCATGCCACCGGTCACTTGTACAATAGAATCGAAAACACCTTTCCCTGTCGGGATGTGGACTTGCGTTCTATTGTGTAACAAGCCATTGCGATTGGTGGCGCTAAATACCACAGGCTGATGACGGGCAGCAGCGTCATCGGAGGAGCTACACTGTGATGATGATGTGTCACAAGACCGTCATTCAGTGACTAGTTTGGTCAGTTCAGTGCCTGCCTCTGGTTACAGTGGTCGTATATTCGATTCCCGTACAGTACAAAGATTTGTGTACATGAACATGTCTGTTTGCATTACTTTAGGTGTTTGCTATGTATAATACTAGCTATGCCCGCTACTTCGTCCGAGTGGAACAGAATTTTATCCCCTATTTTACCCCCTGAGGGTAGAATTGATCAAAATCCTTTCTTAGCGGATGCCTCCGTCATAATATCTACCTGTATGCCAAATGTCAGCTTGCATGCCAAATTTCAAGCAATTTTTAAAATATTGCTCAATACTTCAACAAGTAGATTAGTTACTTAAACGTATGAATCATATTATAGCAAGATTACAGTGGTTATAAGATACAAATATCATATAACGAAAATGTATTACAGGTTGAAAATCTTGCACTGACTTTCAACTGCCTTTGATAAATACCTACCCTTTGTGGACCATATCGTGAAATGGCCGGGGGACAAAAAGCGCGTATCAGAGAAATAAAATATGGTCGGGCACTATTCGCATCCCCCGCTATAAATGTACCAGGTACAATCGACAATAGAGTTTTGACCATCCTTTTGTGATCGCAACGGAAACCTATCATACTCTGAATAAATTCATTTTGATTTCAACGGATTTTAACGCAACGGATTTTAAGGTTGACATTCAATAGCAAAAGGCGACATGACCACAGAGAGATTGGGCGCAGAACCCACTGTTTTACGTGTGTCCTGTCGATACACTGGGGTATATCACTGCCAATTTCTTGTACGAGCTATTAATGAGTAATTTCTTTACAAAAATAACAGCATTTTTAGCAAAGAAAACCGACCACAATAAGGTGGCAATGGGACCAACTAAGAAGTACACCTTTTCGAGCAAAAAAAGAATTTTTCAAATCTGTTTCGAACAACAAAAAAAAAATAGTCGAATTAATCGACCTCCTCCTTTTTTTTATGAAGTGGTTAAAATCAGTTAAAATTTTTGTCTCAATCCGGTATTTGCACCCAGGACCTCTGGGTTATCAAGAGGCATCAAAACAAAGTAGATTTCTAGATTCTAAAGTTCAAACACTGCAATAAAAAATAATATCTATTTATCTACTTAGAATATATCTACATCATCGGTGCAAGATCGATTCACGCCGTGAGAAAACACAAATTAACACAATTAAAAATATCACGCATATATTAATCACTAATTTTCCGCTGGGATTCCCAGGCCCATTATGCTGTCATCCATCTCAATTTGTATGGAAGGTCGGCTGCATCAGACGCGACTGATAGCGAAATATCTCTATTGCGTTAATGGCGGTTTGCGATGGTCAAGATAAGAGGAGTCGTCGAGTCTCGTCATGTTAACGTAATATTTATGTCATCAATGCCTATAACGCACTTTAAACGAAGCGTGAAGAAGCAACTTCTTGACAATAACAGTGCGTGGTGGAAACTGAACATTGTGTCCGTTTTCATAGCGACTTGGCTATCTTTTTACTATTCCTATAGAACAACCAAGAGCTGATGGCATGTCAATATTTAAAAAAAAAATAGCCATTATGGATAGATAGATATTCTTTATTGCACAAACATGAACATTTACAGGAAAGAGTATACAAACATATCGTAGGTACAATGTAGGCGGTCTTATCGCTGGGAGCGATCTCTTCCAGACAACCTTCAGGTGGAGGACAATTGCTAAAGAAAAGGGAAGGCAGTGCAAACGGTGAAAAGTAAGATAAAATAAATAATATATTATATACATAAAATAAATAATACAATATATACACAAATACATATTTAAAATAAACATAAAACATTATCATTGGAATACAAAAAAATATCATACTGAAATTTCGAGGAATTGGTTTTTGGTTTGGCATCAAAAGTATAAAGCGGAAAAAAATAAATTGACGATATCAATTCCTTTTTAGGGTTCCGTAGCCAAAATGGCAAAAACGGGACCCTTATAGATTCGTCATGTCTGTCTGTCTGTCTGTCCGTCCGTATGTCACAGCCAGTTTATTCCGAAACTATAAGAGTTACGTAATTAAAATTTGGTACGTAGATGTATTCTGTTAACCGCTATAAGATTTTAAAGTAAAATCAGAAAAAAATTCAAAATTTTTCATCAAACCCATACGTGTGGGGTATCTATGGATAGGTATTTGAAAATGATGTTGAGGTTTCTTACAAAAATTTTGTAACTTCTAAAATATGGGCATGATAAAACTGAAAAAAATATATGATGTGTATTACTATAAAAACTACTAACGAAATTTGGTTTGAATGAAATCTAGACAGTAGTTTTTTTTTAAACGTCAAAAATCAAATTACCTAATTTTTTCATTCAATCAGTGGTACGGAACCCTACGTGCGCGAGTCCGACTCGCACTTGGCCGGTTTTTTTCCCTTTTTGCCATGAGTTTCTGGTAGCCCTATACCTATAAAGAAATAGAGTTACTTATTTCACATTTTTTTGTTACCTCTGTTAAGGAAATTCCCAGTAGGTAACAGCCCAAAGTCAGGAAGTTCACACTAATACAACCCCGTGCATTGGAAATTACACGTTAGAGGTTTTGTTCCTGATATTCCTCTCATCATCATCATCATCATCAGCCTATTACAGTCCACTGCTGGACATAGGCCTCTCCAGTTGTTCGCCACTTAGTGCAAACATCTGGAGGATATACCCATAATCGCCACGCTGGGCAGGCGGGTTGGCGATCGCAGGGCGTAGCTTCTTGCTCCGGTGACGCTGCTGCCCGTCACCGATCTTTAGTATTTAGCTACGCCTTCAATTGTGATGGTTATACCGCCACCAGTCGGTTGCCAGCGCCTCGTTTGTTATTCGGCAGGATGCACCACGGGCAGGTGAGGTTGGCTTGGATCGAAAAGATGATAGGCCGCTCCCTTACATCCCTCTGATATTCCTGATATTCCTCTGATAGTGTCAAACTGTTGTCTCATTAGGTTATATGAGTGAAGGAAGAGAGTCCTAGCGCCTCCGAACATAAGTACACTACAAGCATAAACATTCTAAGTACTTAAGTAGTCTTCTCAGTGTAGCCAAATATCAATCAGGTATCCATTTCCCGTAACAACTTCGGAAGTCTTAACATACAAACATCCATCGTCTGCATTATGACTATCTATGTACGAATAAGTACACCACATTTGTTTATGACAGAGGCAAACGGACCTGAAGATCGCCTGATGGTAAGTGATCCCTTCAGCCCATAGACATCGCAACACTAAAATTGCACTACTTAGTCGAAAACTTAAATTACCTAGATCATATCACAAATGGCGAAGCCAAATTTACATACTTAAATACAATGTTATTTTTAAAACGTGTATCTACACATTAATGTGTTTCATAACTAAAGAATATTATTTACGCTTCATGGATTTGACATCATATTTAAGTGATTCAGTGAGCCAATAAGTTATTATGCAGGAGGTATTATGTAAATACATGTATGTTATAATAAATTGGGAAAAGTTATTATATCCTGTTTCTAGGGATTTCCCCAATAAATTTAAACATCTTCGCTGAACGCAAATTCGTTCTCAAATTCGCTGTATGTATAATAAGTGGAAAATTTCTTGTGGTTATCAATGCTCTTCAACTAAATCTAAGTACTATTTCTTTGGAAAGCATAAGACTTTCTTGTACATTTTGTTTAGCTTATTATGGACTATACTCGTATAATCATTTCTTGTCTATGGTAAAAAAAACCCTTACATAATTTTTTTTTATTGACGACTAGAAAACTATATAGCGAGATGCTAACAGCAGCTCGCTCATCTACAAATAATAAAAAAATATAATTTGTAAATTACAAACTTTATGTGAAACGGATTGTCGGACTCCGATCAAATCCATTTCTTACCATAATTAAGGCGTTCAAGTAAATTACTGTATCAACGATTTATAGCCGATAAATCAACGGCATCAACGGTTTGTTTTAGGCACCCGGAACATTCCGTATAATGAACAGTTAGCGCTAATCACATTATAATACCTTCCTACATTACCGCCTCTCTGTTGCAGTGTCTGGCCGCGGAGACGTCAGCAGTTTCTTCAACACCCAGATGGTGCTCGACCTTAACGGTGAGTGAATAGAGTTTAATATCGCATGCAATGTATTAGTCATTTGAATATTACGGAAGCGGTGGAATTACCGAATTAAATAATTATGTTTTTGTGACGTCCGTGAGTTATGACGCGGAGCGGTGAGCTGCAGACGGGTCGCGGGGTCTAGGGATTGCCTAATCGACTGGGCTGACGAAAACTTGATTGACCTTTTTTGTTTGTAATAATATTGATAATTACTTACTACATAAGTAGCAGCATTCATTGCAGCAAAATAGTGATACATCAATCGAAACATTAATACAATTTTTAAAATTGATGTTTAATTTAATTCAATGGCCTAATTTGTTGATCCCACCGATCACCCACATTTGTAACTTGGCAATCTCATCAGGAGTCTTCCCTCAGGCATTTAAAACAGCAGTAATAAAGCCTATTCATAAGGGGGGGGATGTGGACAGGGTCGATAACTACCGGCCTATTGCAATATTACCAGCCTTGTCTAAGATTCTGGAACGGATAATAAATAAACAGCTTATTGCCTTTCTCGAAAAAAACTGCCTTCTTTCACCATCACAGTTCGGATTCCGGCCTAAAAAATCGACCAGTGATGCCATACATTCCCTGACGGACTTAATAATAGGCAACATGGATAAGAGAAAGAAGTGCCTAACAATATTCTTGGACCTCGCAAAGGCTTTCGACACTGTCCATATCCCTCGCCTCCTCGACAAACTCGAAAAGATGGGAATAAGGGGCATTCCGTTAAGATTTTTCGAGGATTACATGAGCGATAGAAAACAGAGGGTCAAAATAGGGCAGAATTTAAGCGAGGAAGAGCTGGTAACTTTCGGGATTCCGCAGGGCAGTATCAACGGCCCAACGCTCTTTCTTGTCTATGTTAACGACTTGTGCAATCTACAACTCGATAATGGATCAATACTGACCTTCGCCGACGACACGGCTCTATTCTTCCAGGGCAACACGTGGGAAGAAGTTTTCGCAACGGCCCAACGGGGACTCGACCAGGTCGCCAACTGGCTGCAATCTAATCTCCTGACGCTGAATATTGCGAAAACGAAATACATCGCATTTGCACAGCGTAAAGATTCACTCCCGTCATCTTCCCTAGTCCTTACGGTGCATACATGTCAAACCGATGCTTCAGGATGCGTCTGTGCCCCTCTCGAGAGGGTTGAAACAATAAAATACTTAGGCGTTACATTGGATCGGGCACTATCATTTAAGCCTCATATTCAAATTCTCACTGCTCGGGTGCGTAAACTCATTTATATATTTAGGACGCTAAGGAGTGTGGCGAGCAAAGAAACTATAAAAATGGTTTACTTTGCCCTCTGCCAATCAATTATAGATTACGGAATTACCTCATGGGGCGGTGCAGCCAAAAGTCACATTCTCCTGCTGGAAAGGGCGCACAGAGCCATACTTAAAGTGAGTGCCTGCCTTCCCTATCGATTCCCCACAACAAGCCTTTATAAACATTGGGACTTGATTACAGTAAGGCAACTGTTCATATTGCAAACCGCACTCAAAAAACACACGGAAATACAATATGATCAGGACTATATGAGCGATAAGAGAAGAAGAGGAAAAGTCTGTCAGGTTAAACTCCTTCACTATCACCTGTCTAATCACTTCTTTTGCTTTCTTGGTCCCTACATTTACAATAAAGTTAATGAAATCCTCACAATAAATCATTTGCCAAAACGCACCTGCAAAAAAGCTATTGTCAACTGGCTCAAAACCCTTGACTACCAAGAAACAGAAAACTTTCTAAAGCCATTATGCTAGAATACGTCTACTTGGGTGTGTTGGAAATTCTCACACGCTCACTCACACACACATTCACGCACAGACACTCACACACGCGCACCCGCGCACTTTCGCACGCACGCACACAGGCACACGCACACACACACATACACCACATACACATACACACACACACACAGACAGACAGACACACACACACAGACACACAAACACACACACACACACACACACACACAGACACACACACACACACACACGCACACACATACACACTTGTTTTCTTCCAGGGCTGCATGATATACCAATACATAAAATATATACATGAATACATATTAAATACTATATACATATGAATTTGAAATTGGACCTAGTTCTGCAGAAAGCAGCCAAATGATGGAAAGTACGAACGGAGATATGAGCGTTTTTCTGTCGAATGTTCCCCTTCAGTTATTTATGACTTTTTTGTTTATTTTATATTTGAGAATTATTCGGAAAAGTAAAGCAGATTTTTATATCATATCTACGACTATATATCGTTTAGCATAACACCAATAATAGTTGTTTTTTGATGTGGCTGTTTTATGCTAAATAGCTTATTTCATCAAATTTTGTACCGAATAAACAGCCAACTTACGATGGCTAGATGTTGGATGCTGGATGATGTAAATTGGCTGTATTCTGCACTAATTTAAAATGGCATAACAATAATAGAAAGGACAGACTTCGTCATAATATACACATAGCTTTACGATTTCATGTAAAATAATGTTTGTAATTTGTGAGACAACTAAAAAATCGTGTTAATTAAAAAAAATAACACAATGTTTTTTGTCTTCTTAGATTTATGAACACTACTTCTTTATTTAAAAGTGACCTCGGCACCCTCGGATTACGAAGTGGAGGAAATGTTCAACCAAGATCCACTACAATGTCGTCATGAGGACTTCAAAGCTAAAGGGGGAGTACAGAATTGTAGTGAATCGGTAGTATGATCTTATGATTTTTGGGTCAGGAATCAAAGGGGGCAGATGGTGACAACTTTCTGGAACGTGAGGGGCTCTTCTTGATAAACTCTTTCTTCAAGAAGCAGCCTCAAAAAACGTAGACGTGGCAAAGCTCCGACACTTCGACAAAAACGAGATCGACTTTATTATAGCAGACAGGCCGGCACATATTCAGAGATGTATCCGCGATCAACGAGACCAACTCCGGCAGCGATGACGGACTTGTCTTGTCCGAGGCACTCTGAATTTCGACTTTAAAGCCGAAGGTGTCCGCTTGATAAAGTTCTCCAACCTGGAGAATCCATTTTCTGCCTTGAAAACTACCACTGACGTTAACCAGCAACTTAAAAATGTGATTCGTGTCCTCATGGAAAAAGGCTCGAGATTTTGCAATAATATTCAGAGTAAGGGTAAGGAGTTTAAACTTTTAGAGGGAACTCTTAAGGTTAATGATACAACGATGTGACGACCCACGCGTCACTTCGTCAGAAAAATGGGTTTTCCCGGTTTAGAACCTGGAAATTACGGTACGGCTTCCTGTATTTCAACACTATTTCGATCGAGCAAAATCAGGGGTCTAAGGTGTACAGTCTCTTGGAAGAAGCCACCTAAAACGCTGTCTTATTTGAAGGTAGAACTCCAGGGGCGTGGAATAAGAGTGTTGTTCTGTTCTTTAAAAAAAGTAGACCCTATTGCACGTCTATATAGTGTTTAAGAGTGATCACGAATCGTCTTTCGCAAAGATTCGACAAATTCCAACGGTCAGAACAAGCTAGATTTCGAAGAGTATACGGCACATTCACACAGAGCGGCAGAATATACCTACCTATTTATGAAGAGTAACAGTATAATCAGTGCTTGTATCTAGCATTCATGGACTAAGAGAATGCCTTTGGCTCGATTGGAATCTGGCCTTTTCTGGAGACTCTGCAGCGATGCCAAGTAGACTGGCGATACATCCAAATGAAGAAATGTGCATGTATCTGTCTATGAAGCAATCTTGTCCGTCCAAGTATTGCATAGAATCAGCAAACAAGGCCTGTAGGCAAGAAAATGTCATTTCCCATAATTGTTCACTAATGAAATGGAGGATATGGTTCAAGACGCTGAATGGAAAGGACGTGGCATCAACAAACATGGCGAAGTGGCTGTCTTATACGTAACTCGATCCCTGATAACTCCTAACATTTTGAAATTTGTTCAAAACAGCCATATAGTAGGCTGACTTATGCAGTATTGGTTTTAGCAATTTGTGTCCAAATTGGCTGCATTTTACACCATGATGACTGTTTTCTACAAAATATTCTTGTTGGATGGCTGCATTTGACAGCTCATATCTCCGCCATTAAAAGAGATATCGAGATGGCTGTCTTTGCAAAAAATCCGGCATGTCGCATTTAGTATGGCTGTGTTAATAACTCGATTTTCGAAAAAGTGCCACATGGCTGCTTTCTGCAGAACTAGGTCCAATTATGAATGCATGATTGTTGTGTAATAGCTGAATTGTTTCGTTTTATTTCTCTTTTATTCCAATTTTAAATATTGATGTGCCCATTCGTTTGTATTGTTACCATTTCTTGATTGACCTTGTGGGTGGGTCACTGGTGACCTGTAATACGGGTTTATAGATAAACCTATCTCAGGCACCAGTCTCTCACACTCAGGGTATTAAGGATGTACAGATTCTGTTATCCCAATATCTTTTTTGTGAGAGAAAATAAAATACTTTATTATTATTATTATTATTATTATTTATTAATTTGTATTTATATTTGCTCCCATTTCTGGGGATTATTCAATTTCGCAGGCTTGTGGCCAAAACGAAAAGAAAATTATGGTAAATACCTATTTGGTTGAGAAGGAGCTAGTCGAGTGTGAGAAATTTACGTACAATTCTACAAGTATTTAAAATGGCGGCTTTTTGGAGAAGAAGGAAAGTGAGAGGGTGAATATCGAGGGTTTTTAGGTTGTCGTGTAGAGTGTTTGGTATTACTCCAGTCGATGAAATAATAATTGGAACGGTTTTAACGGTATCTACTCGCCATTGTGTTTTAAGCTCAATGGCGAGGTCTGTGTACTTGCTGAGTTTTTCTGTGTTTGTGAGTGTCAGATTGTGTGTGTTGGGTACTGCAATGTCGATGAGGTAAACTGTTTTATTGTCTTTATTGTAAAGTGTTATATCTGGCCTGTTATGGTGTATGGTTTTGTCAGTTATGATGGTTCGGTCCCAGTACATTCGGAAGTGTGCGTTGTCTAAGATTGTTTCGGGTGTGTATTTGTAGTATGAAGTTTTCTCTGTAATTAGTTTGTATTTGTAAGCTAGGTATTGATGGACTATTGCAGCAATTTGGTCGTGTCTGTGTTTATAGTCGGTTTGAGTAATCGATCTGCAAGCTCCAGTAATGTGTTGAATGGTCTCGGATGCACTATGGCATTTACGGCAAAGGTCGGATTGCAAGTTGGGGTCGCGGATGATATGCTTTCGGTAGTTTTTGGTATCTATGGTCTGGTCTTGGATGGCCAGCATGAATCCTTCTGTTTCAGGGAAAAGTTCGCCTCTCCTCAACCATGCGTTCGACGCTTTTTTGTCGACATTAGGATTGAGGAGATCATGGCGATGTCTTCCGTGAAGGGATTTCAGTTGCCAAGCCTCTAGTTTTTGTTGTGCCTGTGTAACTGTTTCGTTGGGTTGTCGTGTATGGTCCCTGAGGTTGAGTGGAGTAAGTTTCGTGTCTGCTTGAGTAACTGCGTAATGGAAAATCGAGCTTTGTGCTTTGTTATGGAAGAATAAACGGAGGTTAGTTATTTGGCTGTTGTGGAGGTTTTGAATATCTATAAGGCCTCGGCCACCTTCGTGTCTAGGTAATGTTAGTCTCTGTGTGCAAGCTCTGGGATGATGTTTTCTATATTTTGTCATGTGTGTGTTAATAGTTCGTTGCAGTTTTTTGAGATCTGATTGTGACCAATGAATAATTCCAAATGAATACGTGAGAACAGGTATGGCAAATGAATTTATGGCTTTAACAGTATTTTTTGAATCTAAGTGTGAATTTAATATTTTGTGTAATCTGGTTTTGAATTTTTCTGTGATAGTTGCTTTTGTATGTTTTTCATGGATTTGTCGGGTTTGGTTGTAGCCTAAATATTTATAACCTAATATATCATCCACTGGGTCAATAGTCTCTCCTGTATCCATGAGGTAAGTGTTGTGTACTATTTTTCCCCTATGTACAGATTGAATTTTGCACTTATCGATACCAAAGGACATATTTATATCAGAGGAAAAGGTTTCTGTGAGTTTCGCAAGATTTTCTATTTCTGGCTTACTACTGGCGAACAACTTGATGTCGTCCATATACATCAAGTGCGATAGGGTGAAGCTGGTGTCGTCATGCTTAACTTTGTAGCCGTTGTTACTGTTATTAAGAAGTGCTGAAAGAGGATTAAGTGCCAAACAGAACCAGAGCGGACTTAAAGAGTCCCCCTGGAATATGCCTCTGCGGATGGTGATAAAGTCGGTCTCAAATTGATTTTGTAGTTTTAGTTTTGTGGACCAGTGTTTCATGGTGTGTTGTAGAAACTGTACTATGGTTGGGTGAATTTTGTAATGTTGTAGTATGTATATGAGCCAAGAGTGTGGAACAGAGTCAAATGCTTTTTTATAGTCGATGTACATAGTGTAAATATTTCTTTTTCGTCTAAGTGCCTGTCTAGATATTATTGCGTCAATAGTAAGTTGCTCTTTACAGCCTCGGCTTTGCTTTCGACAGCCTTTTTGCTGTTCTGCCAAAATCTGGTGGGTTTCTGTGTGATTATAAATAAGGTGTGATAAGCAAGAAGTTATAATTTTATAAATATTTTGTAAGCAGGTTATAGGTCTGTAGTTTGCCGGATTGTGTAGATTATTTTTAGTTTTAGGTAGCATGTATGTGATTCCGGTAGATATGAATTGTGGCATTGTGTCAGGATTTTCAATAAATTTGTTGATGTGGGTAAGTAAAAACGGATGAGCTTTGTAGAATTTTTTAAACCAATAATTATGGATTTTGTCAGAACCTGTCGCTTTCCAATTGTGGGTTTTTGCTATGACCGACTGCAAAAGATCTAAGCTGATCTCTTGGAATGACATTTCGGGTAAATTTAATAGGTTTTGCTTGTCATTTTCTATCCATTCACTACTTTTATGTTCTACGGGTTCTGACCAAAGATCTGACCAAAATTTGTGTAACTCCTCTGCTGTCGGTGTATCTGAGTTTGTAGATGTATTCAGGTTTGTTTGAGTGTTATTATTTAGTGTGCGGTAAAATAATTTCTCGTTAGAGTTGAATTGTTTATTTTGAGTTTTCCTGAGTGTGGTTTGCTTATATCTTCGCAGTCTGCTAGCTAATGCACTTAATTTTTGTTTGAGGGTATCCATAAAATGTGATAGTTCGGTATTTCCTTCTTCATGTTTGGTATGGACTTTGTAGTGAGCTTTAATCAAATCTATGTGTCTTTTAAGTGATTTACTGTTATTGCCGTTAATGAATTCTGTAAGTCTAGATATGTTAGTTCTTAAGTCATCTATCCTGCGTTGGAGGCGAATTTGCCATATTGGTAATTTGTTGGTGTTTTGTGTGTTATTTGTGTCATGTGTATATATTTTAGACCCATTATGTATTGCAGCAGTGTATGCTGCACAGTATATCTTATGATGTGTTGTGAAAAAGTCATCATTTTCTTTTAAATATTTTGTAAGTATCGATACATTAATGAAATTTACTATTTGTGCGAACTTTTTTGACGTCTTTTGTTTGGGGATATACGGCTTTACTGTTGGGTCGTTGTGTTTAAATTTTTCCAGTGCATCAAGAAAAGTAGTTTCTATCTGCTTAAATTCGAATGGTATCACTTCTTCAGATGTTGTTTGTGGTGTTTCTGACGTGTTTGCAAACTCTCGAATGTCTTGTGTATCGGGATCCTGTGTTGGTAATCTATTATGTGTATCTACTGGGCTGAGTGGCGTGTGGTATAGTAAGTTATTAGGTACATTCAATGAGTTTTGGTCTGCGTCTGTTTCTGTACGTATAAACGGGTTAGTGGAACTGTGTATTTGGTTAGCTACTTCATCTCGTATTTCCTGTATTCGTTGTTCAGATAACATTTTGTTATTGACAACGGCTCGACGTTGGTCAGCGATGCGTTGTTCAGAGATGTGTCCTATTTCAGGGTGTCGTGTTGTGACGTATGCATGTAACCGAGGTCTATAAGCTGTTAGGTTAGATTCCAAATCTGTTATTGTAAAATAGCCACGGATTATTGTTTCATTGATTCGATCATTCCATCTCATTCTTTGCTGTGTATTTTGGCTAACAGTTGTTTGGAATGTTCCCTCTCTGTCAATTTGTGCTTGTATGTCTGTTCGAATTTCATTTATCTCTTCAGTACTTAACAGGTTATTATTAACTATAGCCCTTCGTTGACATCCCAGTCTTTGTTTATTCGCTTGCATTTCAGGAAAGTTTTGTGTAAATTTCGCGTGTAATTCTGTAAGATAGTTTTTAGTGTCTGCCTCTAAATTAGTAATTAAGAAATATGTGCGCAAGATAAATATGTTCATGTCTTTAGACCATTTCTTGCGAGTGCGTGGACCCTTTGCGGCGGGTGCAGGTTGGTCGGCGACACGTGCCTGCTGCACAACATCCGCAAACGGTGTTGATAAAGATTCGGTGGTAGAAGAAGTTGGGGACAGATATACGCCTGTCGGGGTATTCAGATAGGAGGCTGGTGAGGACGGTAATGAAGGGAAGAGAGATTCGGGTGATATTGAACGGGGAGATTGGTCGGCTGTCATATATTGTTCGATGGGGGTCCGCCTGTTCAACCCCTCATCGCCGATGGATCGTATGCTGGAGCATCCAGCACCGGCTCCAGATGCGCCCCGGCGACCCCCGGGCAGCGGCCGCAAATTATAACGTCTATTATTCATAATCTCCATAAGCGTTTCGCTATTGCCCTGTTGGTCACCTGCATAGTAAGTTGGTTGCAGGTGTCCGCCCCCCACGTGGCTTAGATGGTCAAGCTCGGACGTTAGGTTAGACTTTAGGGGGCTTATTATTATTATTATTATTTTTTAATACAAGAGTAGCTCACATCTTATTAATTTAGTAACACACCTCAAATTATCTTAATTACTTAATGCAATAATACACAATACGTAGGTAATGTGTTATTATTATTAAACACAGTTTTTTGTCAAGTAACTAATAACTAGAAATATTTTACTAACGTAAGTTCCGTAGCTCATCTGTTACGAAATAATGTTTTCTGTACACTAAAACTATGTACACTAAAAAGACATTAAAGAGAGTTAATTTATAGCCATAGATCGCAGCATAGGCATATATCTACACTCCTGTTTATGTCAAAAACATACAGGAAAGGTTTTTGCATCAGTTTGGTCTCTGTTTAATCACAAATGGGCCACTGACGCGTCTGCCACAAACGACAATAGAAAATACTCGCGACCACGTGTTCGATTACTTACTACAGACTGTCCCTTCTGTCGCATCATACCTTTAGTTATAGTTCTTTTTGGTAAACCTCCATTACTAGGTTGATTCACGTTTTTTGTGTGGTGAAATGGACAGACACCGTGTGCTACCCACATTTACACAGCGGATGGATTAACATAAGAATCGTAAACTTGTTATTTTATTATGGTACTAGCTTTTGCCCGCGACTTCGTCCGCGTGTTTAAATTTATACATACAAAAGTTTTTTCCCGCTAACTCCCGTTCCCGTGGGAATTTCTCAAAATACAGCCATAACTAAACTTTATA
The DNA here is from genome assembly GCA_031163375.1 of Conogethes punctiferalis. NCBI lineage: Eukaryota > Metazoa > Arthropoda > Insecta > Lepidoptera > Crambidae > Conogethes > Conogethes punctiferalis. Next base: position 4,231,609 of record CM062077.1, on the reverse strand, counting down.
TTTACTAAGGTACCTGCATGCCAAATTTCAAGCGTCTAACTTAAGCGGTTTAGATTTTTCATACAAAAGGATTTTCCCGCTAATTCCCGTTCCCGTGGGAATTTCGGGAATTCCTTTCTTAGTGCACCCCTACGGTACCTAAGCTACGTCCCTTCCAAATTTCAAGTGCCTACGTTTAGCCGTTTGGGCTGTGCGTTGATATGTCAGTCAGTCAGTCAGTCAGTCAGTTTCTCCTTTTATATATATAGATTGTTTTAACTAATGTGAGTAGAGACTTGGCTAATGCACTTATAAGATATAAATATTTTCAATTTTTACAAGAATATTGCGTAAATACGAGCATTTCTTGTTGTAGTTTCTTATATTGCTTAGCTTCAGTGCGCAATGGTTCAATTCCTCCTCTTCTCCTTTGATCATAATTATTAATTTTAATTTACAAATCAAACTTTTGTGTTAAAAGAACAGCTAACCGTAAAACAGTGGTTATTATAATAAGACACTTAATTATTTGTCGGTACAATAAATTCATAATAAGCTGGACTGAATGGACACTTGCAAGATTATTTTGAAAAACATTTTATATCTTCGACACGCTCTCAATATTATAATTATCTATATAATTATAACTGTTAAGATTCATTAAACTTTATAGCTCTTTAATTAGAAGCATGCCATAAGACTATCCATCCAGGAAATAGGAAATTATTATTGAAAAACGTCTCTGACCAATTACTGAATTATATTCAGTTTTATGATGAATTAAATATTAGTTTATTAATATATTCAATGTGACTCAAATCCAATTATTCCATATTACAGGGGTTGCAAAACTTTTATCTTTCATGGAGCACTTATGCTTGGGATTTATCTAACAGCACCTTCATCATCTATCTGTCGTCCAATGCTGGGCATAAGCCTCTCCAGCTGTTCTCCACTTTGGGCAAACACCTGGAGGCCTTACCCATAATCCCCACGCTGGGCAGGCAGGTTGGCGATCGCAGAGCGTAGCTCCTTGCTTTGGTGACCCGCTGCTGCCCATCATCGGCCGGCATTCGTCGGCTCGGCAGGTCTCGTTTGTTATTCAGTAGGATGCTCCACGGGCAGATGAGGGTGGCTTGGAGCGAAAAGTTGATAGGTCGTTCCCTCACATCCGAGCCATAGGTTGGGATAGCCCAACGATATGATAAGTTACACAAACTGGGTATTGTGACTTAAAGTTCCTTATGATTTCCCTGCTCTAACTGCTCTAAATTAGGTAGTAAGTATGAATCTATTATGGCTTGCTGTTGTCATTTCTAAGTGACAATCTGTCTCTCTCTCTTAGAACTGCATATTTCGGCTGACTTCGTTGCAAGTAACCCCAAGTATAGTCGTGGTCAAATCCTTTCTAGAAACGAAGGGGAATCTTTAAGCCAATGAGAAACAAATCGTATCCGCGAAAGTTTAACGTCCCGTAATTACGTTTTCCATAGGATTAGCGCCACATTTCTCGCCGGTGAAGAATAATTTCTCGCATTAAACAGTTTTAACGGTTATCAAGTGATTACGCTATAAAAAAGGTTATGCCGCGGCCGACTGTGACAGATCTCTATCGAAAATCTCGATCGCGCCGTTTTTGTGGGCGATTTGAATACGCGACGCGCTAGCGCCGTGACGCACGCGCGCTGCGCCCGCGCAGGGTACCTGCAGGGCTGTGCACAGTTACCGATTTCGATTCGGATTCGAAAACTTTCTCGACGATTATTCAAATTTGACTTTAAGTAGTTTTACTGGACAAAGAATTCGAGCGAACGTAGAGCACTAGACTAATGTCGAATTTAAATGTCAAGTTTCGGAATTGGAATCGAATTTCGCATTGTGCATAACTCTGCTCGTGTTGAGTTGAAAATGAGTTTAAAATAAGTTGGCACCTCCTGCAATGTATGTGTTATATGTAACATAATTATAGTCAAATTTATATGTATAACTGTATAATGATACTTTATAGATGCGATATCATTGAGTATTATGATAATAGGTATGGTGCTAATTTCGTTCGAGCATTCGAACACAGCACTTAAACCTACTAAGGGCCGACGATCAACCCCTGTTTTGGAGTAGTTAGTTAAGAAGAGACACAGAGCCAATGGCTTAGCTAGAAAGTTCCAAAGCATACCGCCTTACAGACTGCTACTGGGTGACTGTGTATACTAATACATACCTAATAGTGTTTGTTGCCTATTAGTCATACAGATCATACAGATTTAGAGATAAATAACCCAAGACATGCCACGCTGGGCCACACAGCGCCATCTAGTCCCACACTAAGCCGAAGCTTGTACTATGGGTACTAGACAACTGATAAACATACTTACATACATTTTTTTTTGTAAATAAATACATATTATACATAGAAAACACCCAATTAGTGCTGTCTATTTACTCCCATCCGACTTGGGAGCGTTCTAAACCGGTAGCCCTACTGACCACAAGCTTTTTCCCGCTCCATTCATCCCATAATTAACGCTTCCAAAAAACGGGCCTAGACGAAAATTGGAAACGTCGCGGTCTCTTGCGACAAAAACGCGCTCAGCTGTGTGCCGGTAATTTAATTAAGTCGTCGTTTTGTCTACCGTCACGGAGAGGGATCGTGCGCGGCGACCTCACAGCGGACCCTGTGACGTAACGGATGCCACTGACCTAACCGAAGATGGTACAATTGTCGAGTCACGCAATGCAACGGATCCAGACGTAAATATGATACACAATTTCTTGATCAATTTCAGTAGGACGGATGATTTTGAGATGTAAGAGCGACCTATCACCTTCGAAGTCCACGATGATATAAATAAATAAATAACCCTAGACATGCCACGCTGGGCCACTAAGCGCCATCTAGCCCCAAACTAAGCCGAAGCTTGTACTATGGGACAACTGATAAACTTACTTAAATACATTTTTTTTGTAAATAAATACATATTATACATAGAAAACACCCAGTACAATACAAACAGACATGTTCATGCACACAAATGTTTGTACTGTGTGGGGATCGAACCCACGACCCTTGGCTCAGAAGGCAGAGGTCACTACCAATTGAGCCATCGAGCCAGTCAAGTCCAGGTATATATCTTAGGGATAACCAACAGTAGCTAGTAGTACATAAAGACTCGCGTCAATATAATTTAGAGCCCGGCCACACTAGCGTTTTCCATGGGCAAAAACGCGTCCAAAACACTAACCATGTTTACACAATACACGCGGCGGTCACCGTGTGTTTTGGCTGCAAAAAACGCTATGCCTGTTCATACTACCGCTTAGCTACCGGTTAGGGCTGCACTATAGTCAAATCGATTATTCTCACTAAACAATACATATGCCAATCAATAAAATATCTATATAGTCGACCATCGATATAACACCACCAGCAGCCAAATCGTTTTAGGCCAAACTGCAGCATACTTCTGGATACACCGGGCTCCTTCAAGTTTTAATCTTGTAAATTACCAAGAAAAAACTAGTAAAAACTTGAACTTATAACGCTTGGCAACTTTGAAAACCTCATCAGCGTGCGTTCAAGATCTATGGATGAGGTTAGACTGAATTTGTGTATGTATAAGACGCGTTCGATCGGCGGTCGACCCCGGACAGAAAAAACGCTGGTGTAACCACTCAAAGGCGCTAGTCTGACCGATCTCTCAGCGGCTCAACGCATCGTCCCGCACTACCGCTACCGCCACTTGTTATGCTAATCGCATCATAAATAAGTAATTAAGCGGCGTGTATGCTAATCACAAGAGATTACTGATCGCTACAAATACCAGCCAGCGCGTTGTAATACGAAGATTCAGATAGACAGGACAATCAACGTGGTATAATTAGCTTGTTCAAACGCAAGGTTTTATGTCAGCTAACTTTGTATTAAGTAACTCGCTGTAAGAATAGTTAAAAAAAGATACCTAGCATAGTTTGGGAAAAAGAATAGTTTGGGGTATAGGTTCAATATATTTTTCTTCATAGTTTTACTAACAGTTTACTAACTAATACAACATGATTATGTAACTGTATTGAACTAATTAACTATACGCGACTGGACAATAATTTACAAACAATTATTTGTTCCTACTATTTATTTATTAGAACACCGACAAAATAACCATGTATTCGCAAACAGAACAGAAATATCTAAATACTAGCTGTGCTCGCGACTTCGTCCGCGCGGAATAGTTATTTTTTCCCCGTTTTTTTTTTACATTTTCTATTATTTTTTCGCTCCATATAGTTGCAACGTGATGTTATATAGCCTAAAGCCTTCCTCGATAAATGGTCTATACAACACAAAAATAATTTTTCAATTCAGACTAGTAGTTCCTGAGATGAGCGCGTTCAAACAAACAAACTCTTCAGCTTTATAATATTAGTTAAGACTAGCAAATACTTATCTTAGAATTTACACAAAATTAAATACAACCGATTTTGTGGCGATTATGGGTATGGATTACAATCCTTCAGATGTTTGCCCGAACTACTGTAGAGGCCTATGTACAGCAGTGGACTGAGATATACTGATGATGAAATAAAAACAGATAAGACTACCTACACTAGATTAGAAAATTAAGTCGAAATATTAAAATTTTTGCGTCTTGACGGAGGGATCAGGGGTTTTAGTGGGTATTTCCTGCCTCTCTACCACCTAGTTGGCTGGGATTCAACCTACCTACCGCTCCTAAAGATGGTGTAGGGCCCACAAAAGGGCGGTCACAAGTCTAAATCAGACTTTCCTGATACTGGTGGACATTCAAATAACGCATTCCTTTTAGCGTCGTATCAAAACCTCCGCCAAAGCTTGCGCAAGAGCAGGCAGGTTGCGTCGCCATGACGCACGGCACCGGCGATAAACTTACTCATAACTTGACGTAATTAATACTAAATAATACTTCATCGAAATAGAAAATGTAGATAGTAAACATTGTACACTACATTTTCCATTTCACTGTTAAGTGCTAAACAAATTAAGTACTTATTTGTAACACCATCTGCATCAGTGTGGTTTTAAAATAGGAGAACTCCCAATTTCATCCCGTGGGTGTCGTAGAAGACAACTAAGGGCATAATGCAGTTTTGGTTCACGGGGTCCCGGACACCACCCGCGGAGCGCTGAAAGGAGGTCCCGGTTTTTTAGTGGGTATTCCCTGTCTCCTTTCCATCTTGAGGCAGGGTACTGCCCTCCCGTTTTGAGGGCGGCGTGAGTCCCACATACCCCGTCGCTCCCCCGAACGACGGGGATGCGCAAAAGCATTTTTCCGGGTTAAAAAGAAAGGGCATAATATCAGGAAACGGACAACGGACAGCAGCGTTTTTATGGGTAAAAAAAATGATTTACATTGATTAACCCTTCAACTCCCCAAAACTCAGACAAAATTTAAGTTTAAAAATACAAGTATTTGTTTCAAAAGTAGGATTACACGGATCTACACAAATAAAAGACATAACCTGCTTTTTACAACGGTACAAAAGATATCGTTTGACAGTTACAGGCGGCTTTCATACGGAGTAACCTATTAATATTATAATAACAGAATATACGCCGTTTTAAATTATGCTACAGAATCGTATTCCAATTAACTATAGAACAACCGTATTATAATATCATCTGAACGAGTATTTTTATAGCAACTGCCTTGACTAAAGGTTAGTGACGATTTAACGCCCTATCATTTACTTATGCATGAGCATTCAAATGTGCTAAAGCACGTCTCCCTTGATAGCCTGTAAAATACGACGGATTGTTTTGATTTAATCTTTTTACTGCTGTAAAATACAGAAATAGGTTTACATATAGAATTTGCATGAGACCGATTCCTTTCACAACGTAAAGAAAATGTTTTGACTAGCTTATGTCTCCATTCTTATCAAAATACATATATTCAAATCGCTTCGCACACGCAAAAATATTAACAAAAATACATTTCACAATACCGTTTAAAAATGCTAGTCGTTCTTTTAACTACTACTATCTATCTTACGGTGATTTCAATAGAAGACGGTTCTTTAGCATAGCGACAGTATTTGCAACAATGGCACAAAGGAATGCATTAATTTAGTGATTACCATGCAGCCGACCCGCACCCAGCCAGGAGCGTTGAAAATCCATGGTCGCAAAAAAACTTGGAAGTGTTACCGAACTGCTTTTGTTGAGTAAGCGTATATCAATCTGTTATAAAAATTGCAATGATTTCTATTAATTATAATTATCATATAACCGTTTACGCTGTGTTTATAAAATTTGGTGTACTTATGTACTCCGTTATCAAGTTGATTTCAATATATAAACCAAATTGTGTAAGTTCAAGTGGCATAGTTTTTGATTTAGGAAGGGAAATTGTGTTTTCATATGGTTCGTGTAAAAAAATTACCAAAATCTCTTTCCAAAATATGAATTGATCCAATTGGCCATATGCCATTTAAGTTAAAATCAACTTGCACCCAACAATGATAAATAGAAGTTAGAATCTTATCCAGCTTGCTTCAGTGTTAGTTCGATCTCCGCACAGCACAACGTTTATGTGCATGAATATGTCTGTATTGGTCTGTCTGTTGGCTATGTATGTATAATGTATTTATTTACAAATAAAAAGTATCTAAGTTAAGTAGTTTACCAGTTGTCTAGTACCCATAGTACAAGCTTCGGCGTTTTTCCCCAGCGTAGTATGTCTTAGATCAGTTATTTATTATTATGAAAATCTGAATATGATTGCAAGTTTGAATAAACATTTTTGGTAATGTGCGATATTATTGCTAATTATTTAGTCTTTTTTTTTCAACCATAAAATTTGCCACATATTTCATGTCATTCTTTGAACAGATCCCGGGCGAATTCCCTTTGATTGGCAGTTTGATTCTGAATAAAAAAGTAGCGCAAAAACTAATGAAAAAAAGAGAAGAAAGTGTGTGAAAAAGACAGTATGATTGTACGTTTGCCGACTGTCCGGCGGTTGCAATGCGTGGGCAGGTAGGCGAATGCAAATGCAAGCACTCTCGCCCAATAACGATTTAATAAAACGTGCAGTCGTAAATTCATTTTGCATCGACTATAGCATTCATAAGATGCGTAAGGTAGCAAAAACTTATTCTGAATAGTCACCTTGTGCCTGATTTTTAATATGCATTAGAGTTCTGGTAGTTCAGGTTATGGTTGTTGATTACCATGGGAGGCAAAATGCTCCAGCCACGTTCATTTCATGTTTAGTAGGCTTGAGTTCCTCGGTGGAGACATATTGTTATACGAGTAAGTTGTTGATGACTAAAACTCATTTGGGATGTAAAGGAGCGACCTATCTCTTTTTCGCTCCAAGCCTGCCAGTGCTGCATCCTGCCGAACAACAAACGGGGCTCTGGCAAACCGACTGGTGGCGGTTAAACCATTACTATAAGGCGTAGCTAAATACCACAGGCCGATGACGGGCAGCAGCGTCACCGGAGCGAGTAGCTCCGCTCTGCGATCGCCAACCAGCCTTCCCGCGTGGCAATTACGGGTATATCCTCCAGAAGTTTGCCCTAGGTGGCGAACATCTGGAGAGGCCTATGTCCAGCAGTGGACTGCAATAGGCTGATGATGATAATGAAAACTCATTTAGCTACCTTAGATGGTTAATTTGTCGCTCTTGAATAGGGTAGGTTTAACTGGGACATAATGTATATGAGCTATTGATAACATACGAGTTTAGTTACATTACAATCAGTGTGCATTTTGATTTTGCTAAAGCGTACGTATTTTTCTAAGTATAAGACCTCTTTGTATTTTCTTTAATAGAATATTATTTATTTTATACTTATACAAAACTTAACGAGTTGTGTACTTACGTTTACACGTAATGTTTGCCTTAACCAAGTATTCTGAACTTAAGTATAGGTGTAAATACCTCTATATTATTCACATTGCGTGCAAATTAACCAGTTGTATCCACAAATTAAGTAGCATCTAAAGAAACCATAAAACAAGAATAAAACCTTAACGTAAACAAGCCTATTTAAATAATTATTTTTTTCAATTGTTATAATTATATAGAAGTATACATAGCTGAGATTTTTTAAAAGCAATTAAAAAAAATCACTAGAAAGAGATAATACTACTGGGAATATAAAGAAAGTCGACGTTATTTGCACCGATATCGCTGCGCAAACGCATCGATCACTCCGTTTTGTCAGTTTCCAAGAAACCCCAATACGGGCGCTGTGAATATTGAAATTTATGAACGCACTTTGATCGTAGATTACTTAGTCTGGTATGTGAAAAAGTTGCGCGTGAGTGTGTGTTGCGAAGGCTACCCAATGGAATTTAAACTTTAGCTGCAATTTATAAGGTCTAAATCAGTATGTAATACAGTTTTTGCTTAGTGCTGACCCAACAAAGGATTTGCATACGTTCTTATTCACGTGTTTTTTGTAAGGAAGCTTTTTGTCCAAATCCGAGTTCCATTACGGGTCTACCTGCACAATGCTCGTAATAACAATAAATTTGCTGGGTTTTTTTCCTTTGAAAGAAATCTATTCCGAAGTTTGATTTATCCGACGTCAATTCAGCAGTATGTTATGGGCAATGGTATTATAGCTGGATGCATTTTTACATATGCAAAAGGAGGTAAATAGTGTAATTATAGGACTGAGCAACAGTATTTTATTATTACTACAAATGGCGCTGTGTTTTTTAATATGTCACTTCCTATTGTGTACAGGATGTTATTTCGTTGCATATTTTATTGTTATAAAGAGATCATATTTGTATTATTGTGTGCTGTGTAGCAAATAAAGTTATAATACTTGTTATATTAATTTCATATCTATATGTAAATATAGCACTTTTTATTTTATGCAACAATATTTTGTATGTACTTTGAATAGTTTCTTTATAAAGGTTTTTAAAATAATGTTGGTTGGTATGGAATGGTACTTATAACAACCATTTAATTTGGTTCCAATTTTATAGTGTGAAATTATGATATTCAAATTTCGTCATAAAAGACATCAACGCGTTCTGAGAAAAGTATTTTCTATAAATACTTATACTTATAATGAACTCGCTAAGTCAGTGAAACAATTTATCATAAATAATTTGTGTAACAAATATTTTTCAAATAAACTTTTATTGTAAATACTAGCTGTGCCGGCGGCGTCGCACGCGTGGGTTTCAAAAATAACGGACTTCCATAAAATACCTATCTATACCTATAACTTAGTTTTAAGTTAGACCTCTAACAATACGTTGGTGAAAACCGCATTCAATTTCATGCAGTAGTTTTTAAATGATGCGCGTTCAAAAAATTGATCCCGTTTTCCTAACATTTCCCTTCACTGCTCTGCTCCTTTTGATAGCAGCGTGATGAAAAGTATCCTATAACCTGCCCAGGAGTATGAAGAATAATTGTACCAAGTTTCGTTAAAATCCGTTGAGTAGTTTTTGTTTTCTATTCTATTCTATTCTACTAGTAAGTGAACTTTTCCTAACCTAAACGAATAGGCAGTAAACAACAACAAGAAAGCTTACTCTTTTCGAATCCATACGGCAGACCTTTGTCAATAAAGAAGCAGCACACCTTATATGTATACGTTTTGTTTCTGATCACACATATCCAATATCCAGTCTTTAACCCTTCAAAAGGGATTCGAAATCTTATAAGCTGGACTACAGTCGAGGAAACCCCTATAAGGCCGAATTTGGATACAAAACGATAGATAAACTGTTATGTCTGCAATTTAATAAATATGCAGTGTCGAGTACATTTGGCGCATAAACGCATACGCATCGACGCATGCGCAGCCGGTAGCGACGTGATGTCAGATCTGCATACGACGGTATAACATGGGTGTCACACACTAACCATACTCAGAACGGACATGTTAAAGGATGTGGACTGCGACAGGCTGATGATGTTCTGAGTTTTTTTTATAGTAGCTCGACATAACGCCTTAAAAGCGAAAGAGAAGACCAAATCCCTGTGACTGACTACGGGCAAGTACCTGTCAGCTGCCACCGTCATGCCGGCCAAACTCTGACCCTCCACGAGCTCCGGAGACCCTATTCACCGGCACAAACACGACCCGGAGGTCTGGTCACCGACCCAATCAAAGCGCGTCTGACGCAGAATGTGCACTTCGCAAAATGAGCACTCGCCCAAAAATGTAAATTTCACAGAATGTGCTTTTCTCATAAGGGGCACTTCTACACATATTATGGGGCACATTATGAGAATTTATTTTATGTTTTACTCTATGCTGACAAAAAATACAACAAAAAACACATTACAAACTTGTAAATACAATAACAGGACATCCAGTCATATCCTAGGAAAATGCACATTTTACGAAGTGCGCATTTTGCGAAATGCTCATATTGACAAATGTACATTGCACATTCCGCGTCAGATACGTCAACGCAACCAGTGGACGCTAACAGACAGTTAAACTCTCCCATCGGCTGCAAATCTGAAATCTCCAGAGAGTTTATTTCTTAATTACCCTTCTGCGCTTACCAATACACGCAATGCGTACGCAAATCGTCCACACTTGGAAAATGGAAAACCGCTCCTTTAAAGGCATGCGCGCGCGCACATGGCTCGGCTCGCATGCGTTTGGTTAATAACAAACGTACAACGTTACTTTCTATTGCTTCCGCTGCGTACGTATGAGTATGTGAACCCGACAAAAAGTACTCGTTTGAATAATATTGTATTTACCATAATCAGTCCGTTGTTTATTTTGTAACAGCTGGCTGTTTGCAAATACATACTCCTGCATTCAAACAGTCGAGGAATGTTTATGGGAATGTAATATTAACATATTATTTCTAAATACATAGCACAGCATTGTGGCATCCCTTTGCCTAATGGGTTAGCAACGGATAAGTCATCAAATCAGTTAGTTGACAGTTGCCATCGCCGTGCTGCCCTGTAGACTATTTACTTACTATCTGAAACGCGACCTAACTATTTAAAAAAATTACCCAAGACATGCCACACCACTTAGAGCAAACATCTGGATATACCCATAATCGCCACTCTGGGTAGGCGGGTTGGCGATCGCAGGGCGTAGCTTCTCGCTCCTGTGTCGCTTCTACCCGTGATCGGTCTGTGCTATCCAGCTACGCCTTCAATTGTGATGGTTATACCAACACCAAGTGGGTTGCCAGCGCCTCATTTGTTATTCGGCAGGATGCACCACGGGCAGGTGAGATTGGCTTGAAGCTAAAAGATGATAAGCCGCTCCCTTACACCCCGGATTTCATTACATAGTTACATACAGGTAGATCTAATAATAGCGTGTTATCTAACAAATAATTCGTAGTCATAAATTACCTCGTAACCCGATAGAGCAACCGTGATTGAGACGCACCGGTTCAATATACTTATCAGTCGTGACCGCTGTATGCGCGGGCGCCGACTCGGCCGCAAAAAGCGACCGCCATTGTCATCGCGCACGCGCGGGGTCAGCGTCATATTTTTGTAATATCAGTAACACTAACTTCTTTTATAGAAACCTGTTTGAAGAATTGATGACAAATTGACGGGTATTTAGTGTGCTTACGACGCAGAATGAGTTGGTTGTATAGATCTCGGTTTTTTTTTGTTTAGAATTGTTATACCTTTTTGTTCTGAACAAAAGGGTTCAAACCAAATCAAAAAGAAATCAAATCAAGGGGTTATGCTAAAAAGCCTTATTTTCAATATTATTCATTCATAATCATAGTCAAGCGAAAATCTTGTTTTGAAACCAAGATGTTGGTGTTTAATTACTGTATTAGAACTTTATTGCACAAAATGATACAAGTTGATTTAGAGCACTGTCTATAACACAATCTAATTGACTATTAAAATTAAAAATCTTTTCCATCAAAATCATTAAGTTCGCAAAATAAGTAACAACATAATCTTACAGTTATCTAAGCGGTCTTATCTAGATAAACCTTTCTTTCCATTTAACGCATGGCTTCCTCTTTTATGTTATTTAAAACTATCTCGATGTTAATTAATCCTTTCACCGCGATGACAAGGCTTTATTTATTGCAAAGGTGATACAGTTAAAAATATAGTTGTGGTTTTATGTACATGGTATACAGCTATTCGTTTCTTTACTCTTTAGTATTAATACGAGTACATTATACTTGTACTTAGTGGTCGCCTAAATGCGAGAACTTATGTGCATTATCTATTATTAATAAAATATTGTCTTATCGACAGAGTGATTAAGTCTTTAGCAGAACTAAAAATTAAGATGATAACAAAAAAAATCAGGAAATTCGTGGCTGGAAGCTGGAAGCAACGATACGAATAATGAATAAAAACGATACGAATAATGAATAAAATTATCGAAAGAGTCAAATAAAATAGTAATTCTAATTGATCATTATATCAAGCTATAAAAGAAAGATTTCCCGAAAGTAAAGAGTAAAAATTTATAGGACTTATTTGTTGACAAAGTAGAATTGACCTATTATAGGTTCATAAATGTAAATTTTATACATATATTTCAATTTGGACATAAAACTTTGTCTCTGTGTGTTATAATCGCTTACATTACTGTCGACATACAAACCACATAATAGCGAGCAATAACAAATAGCCCGTTAGATGCGCGCGCGCAGGGCTGAGCGCACCCCACTTAGGGCCTGACCACACGAGAATTTGTGTTGACATTGAAAAGGATAGAAATCGAAGAATAGAAAGATGTTTATTATTTTTGGACATCACGACATACACAATTTATCAACATTTGAGTACACTAAGACAAACAAAATAAACACATAATAGGTACATGACATTTAGACCGGACACGGCCGTTACGACGTCCTAAACAAAAGGGCCTCACTCAGGCCGTGGCCCCCATAGAAGCCACGGCGCTGGTTTTCAGTAAGTTCTGCTGAGTGAAGTCCACGGACGATTGTCTCTACTCTCATATCAGATAATATCATACTATAAAACAATAATCTACACTAATATTGTAAAGAGGAAAGCTTTGTATTTTTGTGTGTAGGTTTGTAATGAATAAGTTCTATTGTGTGTATGTTTGCTTAGTTTAGCTGAGCTATTATTTTACTACATGACACATTGTTCCAGTTTTTATAAAAATAGACTGCATTACCTGGTGACTAGGTACGGCAATTCCCCCCATATCACATTTGTCATTGTGGGAGGCCTATGTCCAGCAGTGGACAATAGCCTATTACGTTGCCTAGACTTCTTAGCTATAAAACGTAAAATAAAAAACGATACACTCTGACCATATCTGAAGTGAGCCCTTAAGCCGTTTCATACAACACTGAACCAATTTCTGGTCATTAACCACAGTTCAAGGATAAATAAGAACCCAAACAGTTTACTTCGTCCGTTTTACTGCTACAAACTAAACGTCCCGTAAAGGTCACCGTGCGTGGAAGCCTAACGCTTGTTATCGCTACCTACGACCTACCTTTTGCGCCCTAGTACTTTAGTCTAGTTCTAGAGACCCGTGGCGAAGTCCCGTTAGTCCCCTCACCCCGCAGACACCCGCGTTCGCCCTACGCCCTCCAAATCGTCTGACATTTTCACTTTTTGCTCTCACACGGGGTGAATAATATCTAGACTGTAGGTTGTAGACTGGTCTAGTCTAAGGGTGGGGGAAGCACTCGCTCGCCGTCTTGAGGGATGCGCGAACGCACCATTCCGCCTCTCCGCCGTTATGGACTCGGGTGAGTTTATTTGTTTAAGCACTGTCACTAAAATGTCATGTCAAAAACGCACGAACTTTCGCACTTTGCTTCCTTGACCTTTGAATGTGACATTTGCACATCCCTGCGCTAATTTGCATAGTTAACGGTACATTTCATTTGAACTTTACGTAAGACATCTTGTTTATGTAATATTGTTCTATTTTTACGATTGATGTTGGTGGTTCACGTTTTTTTTTACATTCCAAGTGAATGATACACGCCTTTTACGTTATTTTGATGCGAAAATAATTGACGCGACATAATAAAGTTACGTCATTCTAATGATGAAAAATATTACTATCACTCTTTTTATATTAATCTTCGACATTGTTGGAACTGAATGTTTGTTGCAATACCAATATGAAGTATTTATGATTCCATAAATATTGAAACTTGGAAAACTAGCCTTTTACTTCGGCTTCACTCGCTTGAATATCGATGTGCTATAAAGAGCTTTCATCGGGGTCGTAACTATTTTTACTGAAAAACTTGAAAAAGTTTTTCCGATTTTTTTTTATTTTGGACGACTTTTTAAGATTTTTAATACTTAATTCGAAACCTTAAAAAATAAAGATCCATGAAATTGGTAAAATTTAACTAAGACCCTAAGGGCCTTAGTGATAACTTGAGATGTTACTTTGCTAACTTGGTAACCTGAGATTGAGTTGGAATTCATTTTTACATTCAATGGATTGATTAAATTCTATATAATCTTTCTTTCCACTTGTCCACTTTGCAAAACTTAGACATGTGGAGGGTCAGTCGTGCAACACACGCGGAACCGCCATTGATTCTACCTCGATCCCATTAATAAACTGTCCCTCACTCTTCCCCTTATGGGGGCAATACGTTCGTCTCGTCGTATAAACTACTCCGAACTTAAATGGACGTAAATATATTGAGCGAGTACATTACTTCTTAGCATTCGACTACCGACTTGGTCACGAGTTGATTTGAAATCGTCTGATTATTTTTTTGCATCTACTTGAAAGGGTATCAATAATTTTACTAGTTACAAATTTTCCTCAAAATGTCATTATCATAAGATATAAATAACATCTTAATTTATGTTGGTTTTTTTGTTTATGTGACTTTTAAGCTTTTTTTTAATAGTAATCAAAAGTAAAGCAACATTGGCAGAAATGGATTGCGTTTCTCCATTGACTTTACTTTGTCCACTGAATGAATGGCATAGGCTTATTTTACAAATCCTGTATTATGTGTTATATCGCTTTAATGCTATCTTTTGAAGGTTTCTTTTACACGTAGCCAGGTATAAAGCTATAATTTTTAAGCGGTTTTTATTGGATGAGCGCGCCATCTAAGGCTTATTATCAGGCGAGTTGGGGTCAAGCGCTAACCGTTCACTTATACACGAGTATATTTCACTTTTTTATACAAATAAAAAGTAACCTCGGTACTAAAGAAGTTGTCCCCGCGCCAAGTTACTCGACCCTTACAGTAAACTAGGAGACGATTAAAACTATAACTAATAACTATATTACTCCCCGAACTTTATAGCGCGCAATGACACTATTTTACAGCACCAAACCCTATTAAAAGAAAAAAGAAACAATAAAATCGACGACGCGTCCCGTTCCCAAACATCTCCAGCTGCACTTTCTGATGATATATTCATTTACATGACATTTTAACCTGCGAAAGTCCTAAAAGCGAAGTTGACATGTCAATTTTCAGGCGGCACTTCTTATAGTAAAAGCCATGACAGGTCTAAAGATCAGTTTTCCGCTAAGGTCGTTTTAATTGCTCGCGTGACCGCCCTAGTAACGTTACAAGTCTGTGAAGACACCGATCGTCTCTGAATTTTTATTACTCTGCTCGTGGTAAGCCGGTAATAAGCTTTTTAAGTTTTTAGCTTTTATTACTTTCTACATACAATTACACGAACGTTAATGTTTTTTCAATGAATGACATTTTACGGTTGTCTGTGTGTACGTCCCGCGTTGGGTACCGTGCAACGCTGATACCTTGTTATTACCGTATTGTATGAATAATTATACATAACTGCTTCGTTGCTCTAAGTGCCGCCTATGAACCAAGAGATCCCGGGATCAAATTCCGAGTTTACTTAGTAACAGCCCCGAAACTTGTTCAATACACTTACGTGGACCTAAAAGCGGGTTAACTCTACGAGTATGTACTCTAGACTAAAAATCTACAGGTTAACTCGTTGATCCTTAATCTGGTCTCTACAGTATTGACATCCTGTCTTCCCATCTGATTATAAGAATGAAGGAATATAGAATGTACGTGTATATGTAGGCATTCGTGTACACTATGTTCTCTTCATTAGGTTTTTATCTTTGGAAATGGTTATCTTGGTGACGAGGTCGTTAGCTTCGGCGCTATCCGCATCCCTGCAAGTTGCTGCCCTTGGTCAAACTACCATCGGTTCGGACTTTGGTGACGAAGGAGACTTTAGTGCGTATGCCTTTCCATTCTATGAAACGTGACTCACCATACGGCATGTCTAATGCTTAATGCATTCTTCTATATAAAAAGAAAGAAGGAAATGAGTAGCAGATAGACAGTAAACATTCATATTTAAAATAACCAATGATCCGTAAAGAGCATCTGCGAATATCAGTTTAAATAATAAATAACAAACACATTCATGAATCCCTTACTTCAATCATAAACAAAATCTCCATTTTGTCCACGGGCATCGTTCTCGACCATTCGATTGGATTAATAAAATGATTACCCACGTTGACATTCGCTATAAACGAGTCTTCGAGGGGCGAGGGGTTGAACCTCGTAACGGGGGCTAGCTCCTAACTGTGTACGCCATAAAACTACCATGCTAATATATTTGCCACCGTACCTACACGTGGCCTTTGATCGCAAGTATTATTTACATTTCTAACAAGAAATAAGTACTTTAACATAATTGTAATTTTTAATAGGTATGATAATGGTTATAATAACTGTACAGCTTAAAAACAAATGTAAAATAGGATTGCAACTACAAACGCCTTAGATATAAACAAAAAAGGATTTGATGACTTAAGGTTTGGTAATACATATATCTAAGCATGTTTATTTATCAGTTGTCTAGTACCCATAGTAGTTAGTTTGAGACTAGATGGCGCTGTGACCCAGAGAGGCATGTCTTGGGTTATTTAATTATATCTTAAGCTCATGTATGTACATTCAAAACACCTTAACCTTGGCTATAAATAATAAAAGTTAATACCAATAACATAATAATAACAAGCAGATGAATGGTCTATATAATTTAATGAGCAAGTTATTACGGTCACCCATCTAATTCTTGGCAGCACGTAACACGCAGAGTCGCGAACACATGTACATCGCCCCGCCGTTGTTAGCATTAAAACGAATTAAAACCGATGTCCATTATAATTTTATGCAATATTTTACAGCTATTCTTATTTATTTGCAAACTCAGTGTCCCGTTACAAACTTATTTTACCTTTTTGCGCGGAGATAATAAATATTTTATTTTTTAAATTGCAACGGGATTATAGCCTTCGTAATGCGACGTGCGTTCCGAACTCTAAGTTTTTATTAGAGGGATGTTGGAAAGCAATTTAGCACGCATTGTGCCGGAGAAAGCGGGCGTCAAAAAGTGCCGCTTAAAAAGCATAAAAGAGATGTACTTTCTAATTTATTGGCTCCGCGCCGTTTCATTTGAAAAAACAAAATAAAATTGACGGTCGGAAAGTAAAAATTGCACACCCCCGGGCCCAATGAAAGTTCCGTTGTTTGTTGACAAAACAAGTCTCTTTTTAGCGTTTTGTGAGCGGTTGTAAACGCGTAGCGCAATAACAGACTATTATAATTACTGTTAAGTTGTTTATTGTACATGCACTGTGCAACGGTTCTTACCTTATTGGCTTTGCTTATTTTTTGTTCAAGGGAAAGGTCGTATATTTTGTAAAAAGCGTGATTTAACACTACGCTTTGTAGTTTCTTACTCGAGTTCAAAATTGCAACGTTAGGGTTTTCGTCTTTACCAAGTCATTATTTAACCGGTTCCCTGTCCTGTGTATCATATATGATACATAACAATTAAAATTCTATTGTGTCTGGACCGTGGACATAGAAAGGGTTAATGTTTAGTACATTTTGTGTTTAATTTATTAATTTACTATATCAATGTATAATACATCGTCTGATAACAGGCCTAATTTATAGGGATATTTTATTGCGTAGTAAAATATCTATAACTAACATGGAAGGACGTAGTCCCATTCTACCCCTTGGGAGAAAGGCGTGACGTTATGTAGGTACATGAATATGAAATACCTATAATGCAGCTTACCTTACAATTTTTTTAATGTTTTTTGAGAGTACATTTGCACAGAGATATATTTATTTATACTTGTATACTTTGATGTAAGGAATTTGCTGATTATTGTAACTAGAAAATTTGTGTTCGAGATAAAAATACAAAAGTTTGTATAAATCTGGAACCACTGACAAACTTTTCACTTGCTCATGTGTGCCCAAATACGTATGTTCGCACATTTTATTTCGTAAGAAAACCATTTATTTCGCTTCACTCCGAACAGGGTGCGTCGTATCGTCCCTCCATACGCTAACAGTCGTCCTCCATTCAGACTGAACCCAGTGTAAGGAAGAGAACAGTGAACCTGACGTACAATGTGCAATTAATTGTCTCATCATCATCAGCCCACATCAGTCCACTGCTGGACATAGGCCTCTCCCAATGCTCGCCACTTCGCTCGGTCCCGGGCCTCTCGCATCCAGCACTTGCCAGCCGTCCTGCGCAAATCGTCACTCCACCTACTGTAGTACTGTACTGTAGGTACTGTAAAAAAAGAAACACTATCACTGCATGACCTATTTCAAACTAGGGTATTTTTTTGTACTAAGCATGAGCACTTAGTGGTTCAATGGTTCAATTTCGCAAAACTAACCGTCATAATCTTTTACTTACAAAATTTAACACCAACGGCGCATTATAGATAATTATGTTACAATATCTATGACCTCCTTTAAGAAGAAACGTCAGGCAGCACATCTCTGTCACGCCTCCTTAAATAATATAAACCCAAGACATGCTACGCTGGGCCACACAGCGCCACCTCGCCCCAAACTAAGCCGAAGCTTGTACTATGGGTACTAGACAACTGATAAACTTACTTAGATACATTTTTTTTGTAAATAAATACATATTATACATAGAAAACACCCAGACCAATACAAACAGATATGTTCATGAACACAAATGTTTGTACTGTGCGGGAATCGAACCCACGACCCTTGGCTCAGAGGGCACAGGTCACTACCAAATGAGCCACCGAGCCTGTCCTTATTGATTTGTTATTTTCGTACATAATGTAAAGCCTTATTAATTTGTTGTTTTTGCGTAGGAGAGTACTTCGACATTAAATTTTCAACAATTGTTTAAAAGCAACTAACAATTTTCTGAGCTTTTTTATTTCGTCATAACAATCACATAAGGACCAGTAGCACATATTCAACTAAAACTGAACATACCTTACTGTCATTTCTTCCTTCGTACTGTGAGGGCTGCGACCCTCCCGCGGCCCGCGAGCCTCAGAGGGCGGCTCAGGACGGGCATTAATACATTCTCAACTACTTTATAAACTGTACCGCTTCAAAAGATGTTTTGTGCCCTCGTAAAATTCAACCTTGAACCTCTTAAAAGGTTTTAGCATTTTAAACGTGTAGGGTACATACCTACTGTTGTATAATAAGTAGGTAGTATATCATATCTTGATGATTTGATTTTGTCTGTGTACAAGATTACAATTCAAGCGTTTCATGTGGTATTTTTTTCTATTTGAAATGGTAAACTTATTTTGATATAATTATTATTCGTGATTAATGCAGTTATGTCAAAAAATATTTCACACCAGCCCACCGTCTTCAACTGTACAAGGCACAGGTGCGACCTCACATGGAATATTGTTCTCATCTGTGGGCCGGGGCACCTCAGTATCAACTTCTTCCTTTTGACCGTATCCAGCGAAGAGCGGCTCGAATCATTGACGACCGAGAACTTTCAGAGAAACTAGACCCTTTATCTTTGCGCAGGGATGTTGCGTCTTTGTGCGTTTTCTACCGTATATATCACGGCGAGTGTTCGGAGGAATTGTTTGATCTGGTACCGGCTGCTATTTTTCATCATCGTACATCTCGCACCAATTCTAGATTTCATCCTTATCGTCTTGATAGTTGGAGGTCTTCCACGGTGCGTTTTGCGCGCAATTTTCTGCCTCGTGCAACCGGTCTTTGGAATCAGCTTCCTGCTGCAATTTTTCCGAGTGGATATGATTTAGGGACCTTCAAAAAGCGAGCCTATAGATTTCTCAAAGGCCGGCAACGCACCTGTGACTCCCCTGGTGTTGCGGTGTCTATGGGCTGAAGTGATCACTTACCATCAGGTGACCTTCAGGCCCGTTTGCCCCCAATTCCATAAAAAAAAAAAAAAAAAGAAATATACTTTATTAAAGTGCAAGAAAGGAATCCCGACACTGTCAAAATTATAATATCTGTGGTGTTCAATGCCTTTGATACTCGTATAAACAGAACAATAACCCTCCTTCTGGTGTAATTGGGTAAAGAGATCACGCCTGTGTCAAATTTCAAATTACAAGCCATTATAATATACGAGTAAAAAAAAAAATAAGCAAAAATAAATGATTTGTTAATTTATTGTCGAATCGTATTTTTACACGGCAACACTTTTAAAAATAAAACTTAAAACAAAGGGAATCAAGCGTGACCTTTAATGATAGGTAGTAATTATAACGGAGCGCGAAAGTTCACAAACTTTCTTTTCAACAACAACGAAACTAATGAATGACCTATCAAAATATCTGTCATTATTGCCAAACCGCTCGAAGTAACGGGTCCATCTATTTTTACCCCGGGTGGGGGTGACCCGGGGTGGGGGGCAGCGGGGGGAAGGCCGGCGTGGGTCGCGGGTGACCTTTGCAGGTCCCGTTAGGCACCTGCGCGGGAGCAGACGTTACGGTACCGCTACTCGCCGTTTCACCCCTAGGGTACGAAATTTCATTCATTACTTTTGTTGTTTTAAGCCAGTGTTAAACGGCCTTGTTCTATTTTTGGTTAGGATACAACAACCTTTTCATTTGTTTGAAGTGTTTTATATCAACATCACTGTTAAATATGTGATGACGTTTGCTTTCTTCATAGTTTGTCTTATATAAGCTTTTTGTTCCTAAATAAGTTCTAAAAAATAAATCTTAATTGCCAGTTTTACATTGCTCTCTAAAAAGCAAATCCAATGATAGGTACCTATATTTAAGTTAATTATAATACAAGACCTTTACATATAACTATAACGAGCTTAAGTTGTCTATTAACAATTATGATTATGAATTTTTGGTGTGCAATAAAGAGTAGTATACTATAAGTATTATGTTTCATCAACAACTTAATAAGATAAAGCCACAACATAGAAGGTTCGTTACAAACTTAGTTGCTAACCTAATAACCGTTTATAGAACAACAAATTGTGAAGGAACGGTATGTCGGCAATAACTAGAGCCCGTTACATCACATAATCGAATTTTATTGTACGTCTCATTTGCGGGTGTAATATGAGCGGTCGATTTGCGATCTGAAGTGTCTGCGCGCGCGCATGGCGTGGTAATGTACTCGCAATGAGTGATACCATTCCGCTGCGCATAATCTGACTAGCTGATTTTTTATTTTTTTTTATGTTGCCCACATCAATCCACTGCTGGGCAAAGTTCCCTCCTCTACCAAGATTTTGTATTTTCATTTTTGTATTTAGCGATCTCGTTTACCAGTGTTTTTATAGTAGGTAGGTACTCAGGATAGTTTACTACCTATAGGTAGGTACTGACAATAGAATAGTATATTAATAGAAATTCTGTAGTAACTTAACGCGCTTGACCATCTTTCACATCTTTCATAAAAATGATGCTAGGATTTCATACAAAATTACCTAGTATTGCAAATATTATGTATATTTAAGTTACAACTTAACATAACTGTTGAACTAATTGCTTACAATTGTTTCTAACAAACACTTGAAAAACATTAGACCAAAAAAGGTCTTATAACAATTTTAGGTTCACCTAACACATCACATTTTGTACAGTGACAAATGCAATTTATTCAAAATTGTAACAATATTACTAATATGGCAACACCGGTTCCGGCGGTTGCGCATACGCAGCTACACAATGCGATTATTAGAGAGATGGGCAATCGCCGCCCGATCATAGCGCACGGGAACCAATCCGGTGTAATGCCGCCCATTAGAATAACTTGATACATTCAAATCAACGAGGGAACGGTGATGGGAACAGTCGGGCGAATATCGGTGAAGCAAATCATTTCCGATCGCCAACTGCCCAGCGTGGCGATTATGGGTATATCATCCAGGTAAGTTCTAAGTGGCGAACAACTAGAGAGGCCTATGTCCAGCAGTGGACTGCAATAGGATGATGATGATGATGAAGTCATTTTGCAATTAGGTCGAGAGTAAGCGAAGTCGCGGATGTGCGCCTCCAGGGTGATAATACCGCAGGGCTGGGGTGAATGGGAATCAGAAAAGGAAGCATATGCCCTGTTGTGAAGCCAGTAAGAAAGGCCGATGATGATGTTGGAGTCATTTTGAGCGAAAGCGTTGGAGGCCTAATGGCTAAGATCGTTGGCTTAGCTCTTACTGTGTAGAAAAGCAACATAGAAACCTGCATACCTGGGAAGCAGTTCTAAGGTTCTGATTCCTACTGGACAAGCTTGATTGTCATAGGCCTTATCGCTTTATAGTTTGGGGTAGATCAGAGCCTAGATCGGTGGGGTCCTTGAGGATAAAAAGGCATGTGCCGTAAATCCCAAGCACTCCATGTCTCAGTTGTCGTACATACAATTTTCTTTTTACATTAATAACATGTGTTGTTCTTAATGTGACCAAACTAGGTCATATTAAGAATTCTAACCTTAAGACTTTCACCGCTGGACATAAGCAATAAGCATCCCCCGAAGTCATTTGGGAAGATTTGCCTTGGGAGGTTTTATTTATACTACTGCTGCCCTTTTCCTGATATTCTCTTAGGCGAGGTCCTATTCTAAATCCACCACACGGACGGAAAATGTTACACTCATTTTGGTTTATAATCGGTCCAGTATCATTTCGAAAGAGGATTGACTTCACTGTATACGGACTATACTGCGTTAACTAAGAGATGCGCACGCGCTGGCGGTGGCTCCCACGTGCCGCTACGTGCCCGCATCCCACTGCAACTGGACAACTGTTACTATACCGAACACATTTGGGACAACAGCTGTTTATTTATATGAAAAAAAAACAAGAAAATTTAAACCAGCAGGAGGTACTCTAGAAAAAGTAACACATTTAGAGGATAAAATGAAGAAATTAATTTACAATGGCTGGTTCTGAAAAAGTCTATTTCAGAAGTGGACGCTCTACGAAATTTAACACATTAGAAAATAATATGAGAGCATAGCGTATCTAAACCTACCATTCGAAGCCTGTCGCAAACAGTATATTATAATAGATTGATGTAACATTGTTCATGAGATCAAATCCAACTTATACATAAAGGGTTGTAGAGGTCACTTGTTTGCAAAAAGCAGCTGCATCTCAAAACACAGTCCTTTCAGCCTCAAAACAAAACCTTGTTTATTGCTTTACAGAGTTGCTGTACAAGAGAACTTTTTTTAAGATGAACAATAATTTGACCTTATCTTATTTACTAGTTCAACTCTGCCGGCATAAATAACGCAACATAAATAAAAAAATCAATTAAAATGCAACGACAGTTTGAATTGACAGAGTAATTTTCTTAAAATTATCCTACTGATCATCCAGCCTCATAAAATAGCTTTTAACTTAACTCTTACTAGGTAATTTGAGCATTAAACATACTTTTGTATCAGCCGCGTCTATAAAATAAATGATCTTTAAGTGTCAAAGTGTTTAGCGCAAAATAAGAGGGAGGTAACGGGACAGATAACGATATCTCGGGGGTGAGTGACATATGTTGATATTTGCGCTCGTGCGCGGGCGCAGACACACCTGTCGTGCATAGGGATGTGAAGGACTCGAGTCTTTTTGTCCTAATTCTATAGACTCGGCTCAATTTTGTAAGAACTTACTGAACTCGGAAACTAAATCGAACCGAGCATCAGTATCAAGCCGAGTTCTATTTTGGATAGAATACAACTCGATTTTATAAGACAGCGAACTAACTAAACTTGGAGTCATGAGTCTAACTAAGTCAGTCAGTCTTTTCACTAAGATTCGAGGAAAAAAGCCTAGAATCTTTAAAAGAGCTCGACATCGATGTCGTAGACAGACATGACGAATCTATAAAGGTCCCGTTTTTGCCATTTTGGCTACGGAACCCCAAAAAAACACGTGTCCAATATATTTTTAAAATCTAAAATGCGGACTAAATATAAGTAATGTAGTTATTTTAACCCTGGAAACATCCCTGTTATGCTGTGCTACTATATAAAAAAGACGAGGTCAAAATTAGGACTCAAAGACTCGAGTTCTTCACATCCCTAGTGGTGCACTCTCACCCTCGCACACACGCGCCGCACCGATGCGTACGCGCAGACCCGCCAGTGAGTTTGTGTGGGGTCAAGGCCGCGTCGTGAACTTTTGTATGCGCTCGGTGATAACGGTGGCGCTCGGCTAATGAGACATGGACGTTAATTGTTATCTGATTACACAATTTATCTCTACAGTTGTCAAGGGTTTTAGAGGTAAATGATTTGGAGACTAATTTAGGAACTCAAACTCCATTGCTTAGAACTGCCATGAATCTTGAATTGATAAATTCTTAAATGCCATTCACGCTAAATGCAACTGTTTTATAGTGTAACCTAATGGCCTTTTGATCTTATTTATACTAATAACTGTCGGTTATTTAGACTTTTTTTTCCATTTATTGCGTAATCGAACAACCATTTTTTTTTACTTAAATATATTTTTTTGCAATTTTATTGACAATATTATCAAAAATCCCTGTTACTGGCCGCAAGGCGGCCAACCTCCTTATTTATTACTTTTTTCTTTTACAATATTTTTTTCTTTCGGTGTGCTTACCTATCTCTCGTGGGTGGTGTTGTTATTTTTATTTTCTGTTTTATTTTATTTTTATATTACATTTTAATTTCCTTTGAGCCTCCCTTTTTCTTCCCTTTCCCTTTTTCCCGTTCCTAACAATCCCGACGGTGCATTATGTACGCTATTATTACCGTAATTTAAAAAAAAAATAAGGTAACAAATTTATTGAAATCTTTTGGTTCTGTGTGCTTTATTTCATTTGTATTCTCCGATCTTTTTGGTGGAAGCCCAAATCTATGTAAACGAGCTTCGCTTCAGTCCTTTCCCGCTCTACAGTTTCACGGACTTTAGCCGGGACGCGTAACCTGCGCATACGCACGCGCGAGGACGACTCCAATTCCCGACTTCCCGCGCCGTGGGTGTCGCCGGTGCGTGACCGGCTGACAATTACCAACCGTCTGGTTGCTTGTGCTCTCTCCTGCATTATCGCGAATTCTTGGACATTTGTGTCATGTATTTTTTTAATTGGCACCTCCGTTTAACACACTGCCACCCCACAAAATGACATTCTGCACTTCGTTTTTGGCAAAGGAAATAATGTGTTTGAACTTTCTAGTTGCTTCATAAAGTTCGAAACATAACAGACCAATCGATTGATGGAAGAATCGATTGGTCGAAGTGGATCAATAATTATCAGTATGGAAGAAACTACCGATCGACGTCGTCTAATCGATTTCGCCATCGTTGTGATCGATCGACGATCGATCGATTGGTCTGGTTGGGCACCCTTAGTGAGACTTTAGTGAGGGCGATCATACAACATTTATATATACGACGAGATGAGATGATATTTACATAATAGTACTTTAAAACAAGAACATGCTATGCGCTGAAACAAAACCATAGGATGCTACGTTACTTAATGGTGGCTGAACTTGGGTTGTTTGTAAACACGTACATCTGGATATTTGCCTCATTTGCAACTAAACTAATTGTCTGTGTGTTTCTTTTCAAATGCGGGGTGTCCGTTCATGCGTTACTGATCAATAAAGTCTTTGTAACTATTTCATTGAAGGCCAACATTATTATCAGGGATGCACTAATAAGTCTAAAATAATGCAAACAGCATATAGAGTGATGCTGTGTGTCTATGGGCTGAAGTGATCACTTAAGTTCAGGTGACTTTCAGGCCCCTTTGATCCCTCTGTCATAAAAAAAGAAAAAACATAGAAGACTATCGATTAGCCATCTCATTCTTTCATTGATCGACGATTAAACCATTCCAAACCAGGTCAAGATTCTATGTCATACCAACTTGCACCCGAACAAAGCTCTCAATAGAATAGTTTAAGCAGCTGTTTTTAACGAAATTATCACAAGCTTTTCTTGAAATTACCATAGTGTAATAATACTTGTTTATTCAAATTAAATTTCGTGCATGAGAGATGTAGACATATTGATATGGGAGCAGAATATTTATAATGTATACGTGAGTTTGGCTAATTAGAACGAACTCTCGGTCGGGGATAGGGTTGCCAAAGTTATGATATTCAATTTCGGGATACTGGTTTTTACCCTTATTAGGTTTGTGGATAGGAAGATGTCTGGTTAGCTACCAGGCTTTCGACCGCCGTACACTTGTGTACGGCCGAAGTGAGAATTCGGTCGCTTTTCGGTCAGCTGATTTGGTTAACTGACCGTTGCTGCCTTGAATTTGACTTCTATTTTCTTTTAATCTTGGCAGGCAAGCCTGATTTTCCATCAGGCTACCGGAGGCACCCATACTGTAGGCATTACTACTTATAGGGACAAAAGTTCCATATAATTATTAATTATACGCGACTGCATCGCGAGCACACAAATAATTGTGTGTGTAACAACTATAAAGTTGAAAGAGTACAAAAATATCTCATACCTACCTATAATTTTTAAAAAAAACGACCTTTTACATTATAGATAAGTAATGGCATAGTCATCCGTGATACACAATGAGAAAAATTTCAGATTATACAGAAATCGGCTTTCAATAACAGAGCAAGTTTTAAACATAAAGCTTGTCAAGTTCATAATGCAATATTTTAAAGTAGAAAACGCGAGGTGTGATTCCGGGATAATCCCGGACTTCCTGTCTTAAAGGCAACCCTAGTACGAATCGTGTTAGAACAGTGCTCGCATAATATGCTAATAGCATGTAATGAGCTCTCCACTCAAATACCTTTTAACTCAGTTGCGCTTTGACTTTAATGTTCTTTAGTTTTAATTCACTTAGCTATAGTCGTAATACCATATTAATTGCTTGGGTGCATAGGTAGAAAGCTTAGTCTTTGTTGTAATCATTTGGTTTCGTTCAATAATGTACAGTCAGAAGCAATAATAGGTACATATTTTAGATCTTTGTCACATTGAACCCGCTTTAAGTCATTATGTTTACATAATCATTTGTCTCTTGACGGAAAGCGAAAGAGAGGCAGAAACTTTAAATTAAAAAATGTTAAGATTTTAGTGCAACCACTAGATCTAGAAAAAAATGCAAGTAGGTAGGTACTGTATGTATAAACATTCTAGTTACTCTTGATATAAATCATTATGTTTAGATATGTTCCCACGTACAAGCAATGACTGGCGTCGTGTCACCAATTCGATTGCTGAATAATTCAAATGGTAATAAATCCTAATTTCTAAGCACACAGCCTTATTGAAAGAGACAAGCAGGAAAATATATCAACGATACACAACGATACACAACGCTACACAGCTCACACGCTGTTCGCGTGTGAGCTGTGTAGTATCTAGTGAAGCCTTCGAGTTCGACAAAGATCTCGAGTCAGAAGTTTTACAAATGACGCTTTTTTTTAACATGAAACGTCCATACATCACCGTCTTACCCCAAACTAAGCCGATGTTTGTACTAAGTATGTTTATACTGTGCGAGGATCAAACCCACGACCCTTGGCTTAGAAGGCAGAGGTAACTACCAAAGAAGCTATCGGGCCTGTCTTTTCAACGCAAAAAAGTCCGTTCTATCCTTGATACATTTCTGTGGAGACAAGTATACTTAATTAAAGTTTTAATTATGCACTTAGCTTATTTCGGATTGCATAATATTTATTTCAAGCGGTGTTTTGCATACGGACTCATTAAAATGGTCACGCGGACGAAGAGATTCGGAATTAAAATTATACTTGTAGTCGTCATTTGAATATTCATATTTTTAACATTACGACTGTACACAGTTACGATGTTGATATTAAATCACAGACGTTAATTGTGATTTTATCTCATTATTAACCTTTTTGAATGTTCCGTTTAATATTTCATACAAATACTTTAGCATGACTTGTCTAGTAGCTTTTCAACATTGGCCTCTCCAATTAATTGTAAATGTACTAGATGTGATCAATTTCTAGATCTCATCTTAGCATAGTGGCCTCCCATCGCTTGATATAAAGCGAAAGACAGGTCCAAGTCTCTGTGGCAACAGAAAGTAACTAAATCAAACATTTGTCTGTTGCACCACCATTCTGGCCGGTACGAAGGAAATTTACGGAATATTTAGTTCAAATCGAATGACACAATCCATTTATTGAACATATTCATTCAAAATCCCGTTTATTTTACAACTGTTAACACGGAAATAATGGTACTGTTGTTAGAAATTACATTTTATTTCGCTTCCCCGTCTTGCGGGAATGCTCATCGATCAAACTGAGCTCTGTGGAACAAAACAGTTCAACTAATTGTGTGTCTCTCTGCCTGTACCGGCGTGTTAGTGAATCTAATTAGCTGAGTGTACTGGCGCATAGCACTACCTATACACTCCTGCGCAACGAGAGGTTTAAATAATGACAGCATTTTTAAAACAAAAAAAATCTCGCCTTCAATTTGGTGACAACTGTACCAACTAGGAAGCCTGGGAAATCCTTTTAAACTAAAAAAGAATTTTCCAAATCGGTTCACAATTTTTATTCTCCGAGATTTATGTTGTAACAAACACACAAAAAAATCAGTCGAAGAAAGAAGTCTGAGGTTCTTGTGTTTTTAAAATGTCTTTAGTGTCGATGCCCAAAGCTATTCTGGCATTTCCCCAGCACCGATATTTCTGCACTATTGTATTGGCTTAGGTTGTTTTTTCCATAATTATGGCGCTTGCAACAGTGCCCAAATATCAGAGACTCAAAATCTGGTACTCTGTAGGGGTAAGGGGTTTCCTTAATCATAGTGACCATGAAATCGAGTTATCAGAAGATTTTTAAAACATAAACTCACAATTTGTAAAAAAAAATGTGCTAATCTGCAATCTATATTAAAGTGTTCTCTATTATATAATCTACACTTTTAAAATACCCAACAAAATATATTGGGTTTCCTATAGCATACCTTTAAACGACCTTTACCAGCATGCCTGTAATGACTGGAAACTGAGATTTTCTGTCCGTTTTCAGAGAGACTTGGGATCCCTTTCCACCAGGGGAAAAGAAGCCGAGCTAATATAAACAAAAATTATGTATACTATTTGCCAAAAAATGGAAATTGTTAATCCAAATAGCTACAGAAAAAACCGTAAAGTTTCAAGTTTAGCCAAAAAAAAATGGTGGGCACCCGATTAATTCAGAATTATGCACCACTGTACAATAATGATGTGTTTCTAGCCGCCACCGGTTCAAAAAAAAGTAATATAAATAATGAAGTTTTAAAATATAATGAGCTGCATAATTGGAAGCACATTAACCTTCACATAGTCCGAACAGACGAATCTCAGTCTCATCATGGTCGGTGACTATACGATACCGCGGAACAACTAAAATAGTTAGCATTGATGTATTTTAGGATTTTCAATAGGGCCTTCAATGACTTCAAACAGTGTAAATAGATAATTATAATGAACTAGCTTTTGCCCGCGACTTCGTCCGCGTGTTTAGATTTTTACATACAAAAGTTTTTTCCCAATAACTCCCGTTCCCGTAGGAATTTTGCAATATCGCGTTGCAAGTAAGCTTTACGTTCATTAGGGTACCTGCATGCCAAATTTTAATCATCTATCTTATGCGGCTTAGATTTTTTCATACAAAAGTTTTGCCCGCTAACTACCGTTCCCGTGGGAATTTTGCAATATCCTGTTGCAACTAAGCTTTTAGTTTACTAAGGTACGTACATGCCAAATTTCAAGCTAGACGCTTGAAACGGTTTAGATTTTCATACAAAAGGATTTTCCAGCTAATTCCCGTTCCCGTGGGAATTCGGGAATGCCTTTCTTAGTGCACCTCTACGGTATCTAAGCTACGTCTCTTCTACATTTCTAGTACCTACGTTTAGCCGTTTAGGCATATAAATGTCAGTCAGTAAGTCAGTCTATTTAGATTTAATTTTACCAGTAAGGCCATTTATTGAGAGAAATCAGTAGTTTTGGGCTGTAAGTTTATTTCTCGGCCTTTCAAGTTTTTTCCTATTGAATCCCGTAAAGGGTTGATTTAGATAAATATTTGAAGTTTTATCTTTTTCGGAGTGGAATTTATCGAAATGCTTTCTTAGCAATAATACCTACGTCATAGTATAGCTTTATGAATGCAAAGTCTTAGCACGAACTGTTTAAAATTGACAAAATTTCATACATACTTTCATCCCCTATTTTATCCCCTTGGGGTTAGGAATGATCAAAACCCTTTTTTAGCGGATGCCTACCTCATAGTAGCTTTAAACATGCAAAGTCTCAGCCCGATCGGTTTAAACTTGATAAAGTTTCATGAATACAAACTTTCATCCCCTATTTTATCCCCTTAGAAACAGAAATTATCAAAACTCTTTTATAACGATACCTACGTTATAGTAACTTTATGAATGCAAGTCTCAGCCCGAACGGTTTAAAATTGACAAAGTTTCATACAAACTTTCATCCCCTATTTTATCCCCTTGGGAGTAGAAATGATCAGAACCTTTTTTAGCGGATGCCTACGTAGTACATAGTTTTATACATGCAAAGTCATAGCCCAATCGGCTTAAAATCGACAAATTTTTATACAAACTTTCAACCCCTATTTTATCCCCTTGGGGGTAGAATTGATCAAAATCCTTTCTTAGCGAGTGCCTACGCCATAACATCTACCTGTATGCCAAATTTCAACCCGATCGGTCCAGTAGTTTGGGCTGTGCGTTGATAGATCACTATGTCAGTCAG
This sequence comes from Conogethes punctiferalis, assembly GCA_031163375.1. NCBI lineage: Eukaryota > Metazoa > Arthropoda > Insecta > Lepidoptera > Crambidae > Conogethes > Conogethes punctiferalis. Next base: position 4,200,643 of record CM062077.1, on the reverse strand, counting down.
TCAGTCAGTCACCTTTGAGTTTTATATATTTAGAAGATAATTAATCTTTCTTTATTTCCACAAAATTATTACAAGATAAACTTATTTCTATCGTTCTCTGCACTAAGGTTTATGCTAAATTGCGTTGACAGTTTATTTAGGTCAAGGGACGCATGACTCGAACGGGTAAGGAGAAAATTATTATTCCAAACAAAACAATTGGTTGTGAATGTATAAAATGAGAAATAATATTTATTATGTCTAATATAGAGTGAACAGATAAATCATTGTTTTTTTTATGCGAGAGGCGGCAGACGCGGTCAGCAGTCGACACCGCCCATGGACCAGAGTTGCGGGTAACTCTAACCGAGTTTAGGGTCGCTGCCGGCCTTTTAAATATGAATACGCTCGTTTCTTCAAGGTTCCCGTAACTGTGTCTGTGTGATTTCCGGATTTAGAATAGAAACACCCAATCTTATCCTATGGATGTCGTTAAAGACGACTTACTAGGGGAATATCAGGAAACAGGCAGAAGCGTTTACCTGGATACAAATAAAATGACGGCGGTCACCAACCTACCAGGAGCAGTGACAGCCAAAAGTCTTAGTATACGGGGAGGGTTGAGCATCTCAACCGTCAAAACTGGGTCATCAATATTATTACCGTCTCAACAAATACAGGGATATTCACTTGCATATGCTAATCCAAGCTTACGCTTATGAATCAAAATCTGCTGAATATGCAACAGGAATAATTATGAGTAATACCAGCCAACATTTTATTACACCTGTAGGTACATAATATTTTCAAATATAGAACCTTCATCACGACTTCAACTACGTGAGTCACTTCTTTGCGCGAGTTTTAAACGCTCGAAACTTCAATTAGATTGCGGGTTCTACTCAAAACGTCCACTAAAATAATAATATAAATGCGAAAGTTTGTTTGGATGGATGTTTGTTCGTCTTTCACACATTAATTACTGAACGGATTTTAATGAAACTTTATAGTAATATTCCTTATACGTTGGATTAAAACATAGGCTACGTTTTATACGAATATTCACGCGGGCAGAGCCACAGGCAGCAGCTAGTTGATAAATAGTTTTATTATGCTTGTAGTCTTCTGCGCCCATTCCGCGGCTATCAAAATAAACTCATAATTAGCGGAGACATAATATATGTACAGTGGGAATTGATAATTATGATGAATAATTGTCTAAATATTATAATGAGTTCGCCATTTTCAATTATCCGGTGTGCGATAATGAGCTACTATAGTAATTTGCTTCTCAAGCGCTGGTTCCGCTCCGATTGGCCGGCACACACGCGACTCGCGCACACACGCATCATCTTATTAGGCTTATTTTTAGAAATGCTAATTAATGATATACGCTTGTTGTTAATTATTAATCCCGGCCACGCATTGCTCGCCAGTGCACCGCTGCATTCGGACGGGTGCCATTAATTTCGTAAGGTTTCGATTTAGACACGAGTTTGTATGCGTGGCACTTAAGCGCCGCTTTTCGGTAGAGGAAGTGCAGGAGAACCAATGCAACCTGATTATTTTTATGTCAACATAATCAGCCTGTCATACTATTTCTTCAAGTAGAACTGTCATCTCTTGAGCGTCTAAGTATAATACGGCCGTATTCACAAACGTTACTATGCGTCGCGCGAACGCACAGGTACCCAAAAACGTACAGGATTTTTGGCACTGTGCGTCCGTGCGTCGCATAGTAACGTTTGTGAATACGGCCGATAATCTCCTATGAGTCTTTCGGTAACGGCGGTCAACCTTTAAATATAATCTCTCAAATCTCTAAGCATCATCATAATCAAACAATGCCTGCAAACATCAAGTGCAATAATTACAATTCATCCCCAACCATTTTGGGGAGATTTGCCTTAGTCATTAAGCTTGCCAGGCCGGCTGGTGATAGATTTTGTTCGTACCAACGTAATCGCTGCTGTACTTTTCCTGATATTCCCTTAATCGTCTTCTATGACACAAACAGAACAAGATGGGGTAGTCGTATTCTAAATCTTGAAATCACACGGACAATAGGTACATTTGGGATGTAAGGGAGCGACCCATTATCTTTTCGCTGCAAGCCAACCTCACCTGCCCGTAATGCATTCTGCCGAATAACGAACGAGGCGCTGGCAACCAACTGGTGGCGGTATAACCATCACAATTGAAGGTGTAGCTAAATACCACAGGCCGATGACGGCCGATGACAGCAGCGTCACCGGAGCAAGAAGCTACGCCCTGCGATCGCCAAACCGCCTGCCCAGTGTGGCGATTATGGGTATATCCTCCGGATGTTTGCCCTGTGGCGAACAACTCGAGAGGCCTATGTTCAGCAGTGGACTGTGATAGGCTGATGATGATATGTTAGTTACTCCCTTAGTCGTCATACAACACCCACGGGATGTGATAGGGAGCTATTTTAAATTCGGAAACCATACGGATTGACATTAATGTCATTTTTTAATCTTAATTAATTAATTTTCTTTGTTAAAGTATGTATTTGAAAACTAGCATGTCATTTTACACATCCACCAAGATATTTTGGGCACAGATGATTCACAAGCTCCACGGCACAAGGCGAGTCGTTACACTAAACCAAATTATCATAATATAATTGGAAGATTGTTTTATATTTAAAAAGAACTATTCGTTACACATTGAGCGAGCGCTCCTCGTCTAGTCGAACATGCAAATTATACGAATGAAATTTTAATGAGATATAATTATTAGACGTACTTATTTCCGTTCGTTTTTGCGTGTTGCGTTACGTGGAATAACCTCGTATTCTCAATTTATTTTTAGTGTCTAAACTAGAATATACCATATGGTATGTATTGACATAGACCAGTGGTTCCCAATCGAAGTCATATGACTGCTGGTGGTCCCTGGAAGCATTCGAAGTCCTTTTAAGCAATATAAAAATATTAGTAACTACTCAAGGGCACTAGACAACGATCAGATTTAGGTTGCGGTGTGACAAATACATACATAGCAACTGCTTATGTATGTTTGTATGTTTTGTGTATGCCAAACCCTCGTGCATGAGTTGTGCATCAACTGTGTGTACTTACTTGTGTTTTTAAAGTTGATAGCTAGAACAATCATAGACCTCTTTCCTCTAGTATTAATTAACTTATACTGTTTATAAGTACGTAGTATTAGAAAAGAAAAGAATAGATTTAATTCTCACTTGTCAACAAAACCATGGCACGCAAATAGGACACAAATAATCAAGTCACTAGAATCATTACATTCAGAAGCAGAGCAACACAAAACATAATAATACATAGGTCCAAGAAAATAATTTAGTGGTGGTATTGGCGACTCAGAAATTTTGAGAAATGGTCACACATCACTAAAAGTTTGGGAACCAGTGACAAAGACCAAATGCATCCTCATAAACCGTGGTCATTACATGAACCGTTTTTCCTATACAGAGGTAATTTGATATCTATTAAAACAATCTAATTGAAAAAAAGATGTCTGGAATGATAATTGGAATAAAACTACTGGCTAAATGCAAACAGTAGCTAATAAATTAGTTATTTGAATTAGAGATCCGGTTTACTATTGCTCATAAATACGTCTGGCTGGCTCGATGGCTCATTTGGTTGCAACCTCTGTCTTCTGAGCCAAGGGTCGTGGGTTCGATTCCCATGCAGTATAAACATTTGTGTTCATATCTGTTTCTATTGGTCTGGGTGTTTACTATGTATAATTTGTATTTATTTACAAAAAAAAGTGTTTAAATAAGTTTCCAAGCCCAAGTCGCTGTGACAACGGACAAGTAACTGGTCAGTTACCTGTTAGTTGCCACCGCCATGCCGGCCCAACCCCAACCCCCCACGAGCTCTGGAAACCCTACTCACCGGCTGGAACACGACCCGGAGGTCATTTGGCTGCGGTATTCTATAGGTTGGAGGTCCTTCTCCAGACGGGCAGCTCAATTCGAGCAAAGATTCGCTATGCCCTACCTCTCTTTATTTAAAAAATAAAACATATATAAAGCAATAGATTAGTATGAATATAAGCTTAGTAGCTTTACTGCATACCGGTGCCGCCGACAGTATTGATATGGCACTATGCTAAGTTACATTTTATATTATTTCACATTACTTTACTTCCTTCTAACAAGTAGTGACATGAATGAAAATCGGCTGACATACAACGCTGAATTTAAAGTTATTCCTTTTTTTTCACATAATTCTCAATGCGCAACCCACTCAATTCAATTCAAACGACAAAACCTGTCATTTTTTGCCCTCCCAAGTTATAATGACGTGACATAAGTACAGGAAAGGCAAATTTGTTTACACACGTGGGCCGCAGTGACAGAGCCGCCGATAATGACTTTATAATGCGGTTGTCTAACAAACCGCGGCGTAAACTAATTGACCGTGTAATAAAATAGGATAATTTAGAGGCGCTAGAGCAGGCCTCGGGCAAGATTGTTACGCGTTTGAACCCCTTCATGGAACATTGTAATAACCCCAGACATGCCACGCTGGGCCACACATCGCCATCTAGCCCCAAACTAAGCCGAAGCTTGTACTATGGGTACTAGACAAACTGATAAACTTACTTAGATATTTCTTTTTGTAAATAAATACATATCAAAGATACATAGAAAACACCCAGACCAATACAAACAGACATGTTCATGCACACAAATGTTTATATTGTGCGGGAATCGGCCCAAGACCCTTGGCTCAGAAGGCAGAGGTCATTGCCAATTGAGCCACCGAGCTAGTCATAGATACCACTTATAGATACACTTATATTTATTTCACACTAAACAGTCGACGGTCGATCAATCGATCGGGATGTAAGGGAGTGACCTATCATCTTTTCGCTCCAAGCCAACCTCACCTGATCGTGGTGCATCCCGCCGATTAACAAACGACTGGTGGCGGTATAACCACCATAATTGAAGGCGTAGCTAAGTACCACAGGCTGATGACGGGCAGCAGCGTCACCGGAGCGAGAAGTTACGCCCTGCGATCGCCAACCCGCCTGCCCAGTGTGGCCATTATGGGTATATCCTCCAGATATTTGCCCTAAGTGGCGAACAACTGGAGAGGCCTAAGTCCAGCAGTGGGCTGCAATAGGCTGATGATGATGATGATGATGATGATGAAACAGTCGATATACATATCATCCACTGCTGAACGTAAGCCACACTGTTGGCAGGCGGGTGGGTGACCGCAGCAGGTTTTATTTGTACCCAGGTAAAAGCTACTGCCTTTTTTTCTGATTATCTAAATTCTACTATACCGATTGGATGAGACCCCGTCTCAATCCTACCCAAATCCTAGAAGTCCTATTCCAAATCTAAAACCGGGAACCACACGGCTGGCCAGTGATTCGTTACGAATAACTAAGTACTTAATAATTTTGTTTAGCACTGTTAAGATATTTACTACTATATTTTCCATCTTCTACGCCACCCAAGATGTGAGATTTAAATCTAGAAATTACACGAACATACTCGTATAGACGAGTAAGTAGTATGCTAGGATATTTGCAATTGCACTAAAAGTTATGCGAATGTGTTTATGCACTGCTTGCGTCGTGTCAAATCGTAGCGGGACAGCCAAGTTCAGCGGCACAAGTGCGTTGTGTGTGTGTGTTGACGAGATCGCAGATATGGCGACGCGATAGTGTAACGAGGCGGAAGCGGGGGCGCGGGCGCGTTGACACCGCCCGCTGTCATGCGCCTGCGCACGCGTTGCTCGCTCAGGTACCCGGCAACTATAGGCTTTTTCACATAAAGGTTTAAGTTTGTGATTTGATGCTTATAGTAAAAAATTAATTATTTCCAAATAAAATGTACTTACAAACACTGACAATATAACCCAAGACATGTCCGCTAAGTTACAGCGCCCTGTAGTCCCAAGCTGAGCTGAACGAAGCTTTTTAACATAGCATGGGTTGACGTTTATAGTAAAAAAAAGTTTATTTTTAAAGAAAATTTAGAAACACTTACAATATACCTAACCCACTGGGCCACACAGAGCCATCTAGTTCAAAACTTAGCCGAAGCTTGTACTATGGGTACTAGACAACTGATAAACCTACTTATTTACTTTATTAGTTGTAAATAAATTCATATTGTTCATAGCAAACTCCCAGACCAATACAAACAGACGTCTCCATACACACAAATGTTTGTAGGTACTGTGGGGATCGAACCCACAACGACTGTCAGGTGAATCGTTCTCTATCACTGAACCAAACTGCTCTTCAATACCAGATGAGAAAGAGCCCAAAAGCCTACAAAAACCAGTTTCTTGTCCTATGAATGTCATATCAAATTCATGTAAAATCTCTGTTAAACGAGTTGCGGTAAACAGCCCGGTGTAACTAACTCTGCGAGACTATGTAACATCAGAGATCAGAGACTGGCTCGGTGGCTCATTTGGTAGTGACCTCTGCCTTCTGAGCCAAGGGTCGTGGGTTCGATCCCCACACATTACAAACATTTGTGTGCATGAACATGTCTGTTTGTATTGGTCTGGGTGTTTTCTATGTATAATATGTATTTATTTACAAAAAAAAATGTATCTAAGTAAGTTTATCAGTTGTCTAGTACCCATAGTACAAGCTTCGGCTTAGTTTGGGGCTAGATGGCGCTGTGTGGCCCAGCCTGGCATGTCTTGGATTATTTATTTATTTATTTTATTATTTCTTTCCACGTTCTGAAACCGTCCTGCAACCATATTTCCAAGTTACCAAGACAGACCGCGTGCGCGCGTGCGATAGCCACGGCCGAGCGAGTTATCTAGCGGTGCGGTCACCACGCTCACCGTCCCTGCAAATTCCCGGCCCACAGTTTATACCGCTTATCTGAATTTTAAATTCACTCCCTGCCGCCAAGGCCCGCTCGCCCCCGCCCGAATTCCTAGCGGTCCCGCCAATCCACCCGTAAAAACCCAATCAACTGACTATTTTTGCAATGCACGCCGGCATTTGACAGACGATTTGACTTTCCACCGAGAGGGCGCTCTCATTATGATTCGTCCGTTGTCTTTTTCGGTGAGATTTCTCAGTTTTATGCGCGTCAGTTTTGAATTTATTATTAGCGATCGAATTTCAAATGGCATCTTTTGACTGAGACGGTTGATAAAAAGTGTTGTAATTTATTTAAATTGGTTGCCAAACAGGACAGTAAGTTCCATCTCTCGAGGTCAGATATGCGCCGATGATAAAAGAAATGAGATATAGTTTCAATTTCTTGTATCATTGCTCGTATATTTTAAAAATCATCATCAGTTACCCGTATCAGTCCACTGCTAGACATAGGCAATTTTAAAAATATTCGACCCGTAATATAAAAGTAACGAATCTTATCTCTTTTAAACTGTTACCTAGTCAGTGACTTCAAAACCGATTATGAATTTTATCTTAAATTAAACCAAAAATATTTTTACTCATTTCAGCAGCTTGTTTTATTTTATCCATAACACTAACTTTCTTCTTGTAACTCTGTACTCTGTGCACTAAAAAAAAGATAAACGACGAAGTAATCCGCGAACAAACCTAAAAAAGCATAACATTACGAGTACGATAGAATTGAGAAACCTCGTCCTTTTTATTTAATTAAGTAAATACTCGTAGTTTATATTTCGACATCTTGATTGGTTGTTGTTTCTATTACGTAAGACGAAACATTACGCCGGCAAACTACTGTAAAGACTACGTAATATCGGTTTTACATAAAGGATAAAGCACCTTCAAAACGCTGAGTCACAGCCGAAACCCATTCTCGACGCTCACGCCGGATTCCGAGCCAACTTTTCTCAACAAGATAATTTAATAAAAAGTGTTGTAGTAATGAATCACGCGTGGTAGCTAGTTGGGAGGCTCTGCTATTTCCAAGTACGTGCCACAGTCGATAATGACACGCGTGTGACGTTCCCAGAAGCTGGACCAATTTGTCGGTCATGTGATTTAATATTCAGTTGCGTGGCGTGGGAACAGACGGGTACGAGATTTGAGACGCCGCCCGTGGTAGCCGAATCCTCCAATACTCTCTAGTTATATGATTATGTTAAGCCGTTACTCGACTGTTCCAAAGGATAGTCAAGTTGTTACATTGAAGGCTGTTTAGAAGATGTCGCTTAAAGTGATAAAACCGCCTAAATTGAGAAGCGTGTTCATACGTTCAGCAGTGGACGGAGCAGGGCTATTGCTTGTTGAATCATCATCAGCCTATTGCAGTCCACTGCTGGACAAAGGTCGCTCCAGTTGTTTGCCGGCAGGCAGACAGGGTATGCGTTCATAGGGCGTCGCTTTTCGCTCCGATGAAGCTCCTGCCCGTTATCGGCCTGTGGCAGGATGATGAGCAGGTGAAGTTGGCTTGAAGCGAAAAGATGACAGGTCACTCCGTTCCTTTACATGCTGTTGATTGATAGATACATAAATCTTTGTACCCATAGGTTGTTTTAATACAACTGATTGGTGTGCAATAAAGAATATGTAAGTGCGGTAAATGGGTACAAATCTGGGGGCATTAGAAGTTGTAAAAGATTGACTGACAAGATGTTAATCATCAGTATTAAGTATATCTGTGTATTTAGTATGCTTACACTATTATAGCCACCGCGTATTAAAGAAACATAAAAAAAACTATGCACACTGATCTGAATAACGGTGATTGCCCGAGCGTGACTCCTTAATTAGTTCAAATAAATGCTCTCATCACACTTCAATAGTTTAATGTCGCTGCAGTCGCCACGTGCATAAGACCACACGCCGCGCGTAGCTACACAATGCACCAGTATGCATTGCCGCTCTAACACTTAGGATAGACACCGAACTGAAATGTCAAACCGCAATGAATACTGTACGACGGCTCTCACAAAAATCACATAATCTAAAATTCAATATCTTGTATTTTTACTCAAATGACTATGATAATGGCTAAGAACTCTAAGTAACTGTTATTGCACTAGGCAACATTTGACGATATGTTGTTCACGGCAAGGCGGAGCTTTGCTTAGCAACGTTAAGGCATATCGCAGCAATGTCAACAAAATATGTTGCCGGATGAAAAAATGATGCTATTTACGATTGAAAGATGAACCAAGTTCTATGATACTCGTACTTCTCTAATCAATCAAATTATTTTATAAAAGCATATTCATTGCCAAATATCTTCTCTCTCAAGGTCTTTTTCCACCGGCTCCTGTTTTGGACGGCGTGGTGGGCTTGATGAACAGAAGAGTTCGGATCCTCTTGATCTCTCGGACCTACATATTGATAGAACCTCGCGAAACTTATTCTGATTATTATTTTGGTCAGAATAATTTTCGTAAGGTTGACACCGTTTGTCCAATATGAAAAAAAAGTACATTAGTAATTTTTCAACCACACGTCGAACTTTTAACAACATTTCATATATCCAAACGTCAGTTTGCGTTTCAAATGGAAACATGGCGCATTTTTTATCCAAACATTAGATTTTTGACCCCATTTGTTATCCAAACGTCAGTTTGCACAACGTTGCGCGTTGTTGCTCACAGTTGCCTATCTTGTTGATCGACAACTGTTGTTTAATACGAGGCTTAACGAGCGCAGAAACGGAGGGCCCTAGTTAAAATATCTCTCAAGGTATTCCTCAGTTTTTGCGCACCATCCGCGCGCCGCTTTTTGCGTCGCTACCTGCGTCCGCGCAGGTCAGTCTTGATCCCTTACAATAGATATTCATTACGTGGTTAAGCTTTCTTCGGCTTTCGTTTACAACTATTACGATAAATTTGACCAACAGTTTCGTTCAGAAGCACTGCCTCTGAAACAGTGTTCGCGACTTCGATACACAGTACTAACATGTGTGTGTAACTCATAGTACTAGCTTCGCCTTAGTTTATCCACACAGATCTATCTAGTCCAAATGGCGATGTGTGCTTGTGTTTGTAGTATTCATGGCGTAGTTTGAACCGCTCAGCCAGTGGTGTAACTATAGGATGGCAAACCTACCCTATAGGGCCCCAGTCAAGGGGCAGTGAGCTCTGTAATAGCCTGTCAATTTTCATTGAAAGAGCCCTTTTCAGGGAAGCTTCAGATTGTATAGCTTCCCCGCTGTACTCAGCCTTACATGGAAGTCAACGGTTTTAATATTTGCCATCGATGCTCCCATTATTACGCATTTACTTAGCAACCTACAGTGGAACTTGACCATTGGTCATTAGCTCTCATTATTAATCTTTCCAAATTAAACGAATAATTTAAGAGAGGTATGGCATAGCGAATCTTCGCTCGAATTGAGCCGCCCGTCGGGCCGGCATGGCGGTGGCAACTGACAGGTAACTGAATAGTTACTTGCCCGTTGTCACAGCGACTTGGGCTTCTCTTTCGCTTTCCATCAGGTGTAGGGAAGCCATTATGTCGAGCCAATATAAAAAAAAAAGAATAAGGCAAAATGAGAAAGCATACAAAAGACACCGCAGTGGTTATACTCCGGACGACACGGGCAGTGCGTGAGGGATGCTCAGACACACACAATTACCGCCGCGCCGCGCATCCGCCCATAAGACCCCACTTTAACAATGCTAATTTTGTTGACAACTTCGGATTCCGCTTACAAAACCAAACAATTACAATAATAACTTCGACGGGTCAAGGCTACCTTCGAGAAACTTTTCAAAACCCAATTTAAATATCTTGGAAACGTAGGTACGTAACACGCGATCCCGTGTTCCTACTGGTTATTTTATTCAATTTATATAATTGAGCGTTTTAATAAATCATCATAGCGTATAGCTTTTGCTTGGGCCCGTGAAATATCAAGGTCTAGGTGACTGAACCACTCTTTACCACAGCAGGGGGATCGTAGAGCTCACGCATAGCTCCACAAAAGCCGAACAGTGGACATCGTTGAACCACTTTCAAAATATAAAGAAAAAAGTTTTCATTTGGAGCATGTTTCCAAAATAACTCATAAGTGCTTAGTGCGACATAGACATAGTAATATACGTCCATAAAGACTGCCACACAGCATATGTCGTGGCAGGGGGATATCGCGACGCTTATTTTCAGTGAACATGAAGGAAAATGACTTGGGTTGTCTTATAGCTTTCCATCAGACGAAAGCCACTGTAAAATGTATGTACGCTTTAAATACCGAACATTTCATGTCTCAACGCACCTGTGATGGCTACCAGGCCTGACCTGAAGTGACCACCTACCATCAGGTGACTTTCAGGCCCAATTGCCCCCTCTATCATAAAAAAAGGTCTTGCCAAAGATTAAAGCTATTCTCTCCTTCATAACCTCGCATTGTTACAGATGGATTCCAATACCGAAATCAAAGTTGCCCTTTATCTTAGCCGTTCACAAAGCAATAAAAGCAGCGGGCGTAATGAGAAAGATGAATAATTAAAGCGCGGATAAAATAATTACGGGTATCGGTGCGGGGCGGTGGGGCGGCAGAGCGGGGCAGCGGGGCGGCGGGGGCCCATTAGGCGCCCGCGCCGCGGGGTCCGCACGACTAGTGCCCCGCGGTGCGGTCGGTGCGCGGCGAGCCCTGTTGCATGCAAATGTTGCGTGGTGCGTGAAACACACGCTGGTAGCAAGCAGTGAGGCGGCTAGCGACTCGTGTATACGAGTATCAGTAGGATATGTAAGAACGACATAATGGCTTCCCTACGCCTGATGGAAAGCGAAAGAGAAGCCCAAGTCGCTGTGACAACTGGCAAGTAACTGGTTAGTTACCTGTCAGTTGCCACTGCCATGCCGGACCAACCCTAACCCCCCACGAGCTCCGGAGACCCTACTCACCAGCAGAAACACGACCCGGAGGTCATTTGGCTGCGGTATTCTATAGGGTGGAGGTTCTTCCCCGGATGGGCAGCTTAATTCAAGTGAAGATTCGCTATGCCCTACCTCTCTTGTTTGTCTTTTAAGCTTCAGACTCGCCCCTGTGGTACTGTGCTAGTACTGATCTCGAGTGCACTGTGTCCAACGCTCCGCAAATTGAGTTTCGTCGGTGGCAGAAGCAGGACTGTGTGATTTATTGAGTTGTATCCGTTTGGTATTTGGTCTAGCTCGCGAGTGCGCTCGTAAATACACCGATAGCCTGAACATTAATAAAGAAATCTAAGTACACAGTGAAATGGGGGAGTGTTCAGACTTCCGGCTTTCTTTATGGGGCATCCCTGGTGATGAGAAATAAATATATATATCAAGACACTGTCACATAAGTGCATATATTTAAGCTCAGACGACAGACTATCCGTGACGCACTTTTTAGTCTGTGATGCAATTATATGCAGTAACGCACACGACGAGCAAAAATTTGTCGCGGATATTTCACAGACTTAATGCACATCTTTGATCATTCTGTCGGCAGAGCTGTAGGAACCTAGATGCTCTTTTTAAATGTCTCAGACGCAGACTCTATCGCACAAAAAGTCTGTCGTCTGCGCAGCCCTTAAACATTATCAGCACTTGTAGGTATTATGAAAACCGGAAATCGACGAAGTGAAGTCATACTTCAAAACAATATTAAAACCCACACAGATATGAATGTTACATCAAAGGATCAAACTTACTTCAGGTTTCAGAAAGCTGTTTTAACAAATAAGCTACTAGCCCAGTCTATAACTAACAATCTAGAGACTGAGTTGGTACGACCTTTTTTATAGTTCGTATGCAAAAGCATTTTAACGATTTGTAGATAGTAGGTCTGACTTCTGAGCCACTAGTAATGTTCTAAGCCTTAAAACAATCATCAACTAATAACAAAATAATGTATTTCAAAATCACCAATTACGCGAACGGCTAAAATATGGAATTCTCTGCCAGCTGACGTCTTTCCTAAGTGTTACAACTTGGAGGTTTTTAAGGCTAGAGTGAATAGGCTTTATCTATGTAAGCATGCTCGATCCTAGACCACATCATCACTTAACATCAGATGTGATTGTCGTCAAATGTTTTCTTAGAACTAAATAAAAAAAATAAAAAAAAATCGTTTTGATGTCACATGAAAACGCAAATTTGTTTTTTCTTTAGAAACCGTTACATGACCACTATCTAAAATGGTTCCTAAAACCCATTACGTATTCTAATGAACGACATTGTTTAACGGCATATAAACTCGATATACCATCACGACAAATTGAAACACATTAACAAATACGTAATCGAGATACCAGTTCGTCATAATGACGTCACTAATTGGCGCAATATAACGTCACTTGAATAACGGTTTATGTGACTTTAAAGTCACGCTAACCACCCACGCGGGTGATAAACACGCGTACCACAAATTGGGATGTGACCACTTATCATCAGCCTATCGCAGCCCACTGCTGGACATAGGGCTCTCCAGTTGTTCGCCACTTCGGGCAACCATCTGGAGGCTTTACTCCTAATCGCCACGCCGGCCAAGCGGGTTGGCGATCGCTGCCAAAATGCTCTCCATCATCAATCTACCGCAATCTACTGCTGCATAAAGGCCTCTCCAATTGTTCGCCAATTTGGGCAAACACCTGGATGTTATACCCGTAATCGCCACGCTGGGCAGGCGGGTTGGCGATCGCAGAGCGTAACCCTTGCTTCGGTGACGCGGCTGCCTGTCATCGGCCTGTGGTATTTAGCTACGCCTTCAATCATGACGGTTATAACACGACCAGTCGGTTTCCAGAGCTTCGTTTGTCATTCGGCAGGATACACCACAGGCAGCTGAAGGTGGCTTGGAGCGAAAAGATGATAGGCTCCCTTACGTCCCCACATCCCCATAAAATGCACGTAAACCGGTCTAAATAAACAACAAACCTTACCCGTTCAATATTAGTAATCACGTCAGGCTTAATTTAATCCAGGCTCAAGTAAAATTTTAAAGAGCACACGTGTTCTGTCATGAATGGTTGATGAGTACCGCGTATTAATATCGGCTGATTCGTGTTACGTTAACGTTCGCGTTCCTACAAACATCGTCTAATGACGCCTGAAATGTCATCGATCAATAACACACGCGTTAATAAACAATTGCACGATAGCTTTGGTGCAACGTCTGTGTACTTATTAAGCTTATAAGACATGATACTTTTGATGTAATCGGCTTGTTGCCTTAAAAAATGTAATTAGTCCGTCTTTTAGCTTATTCAAAAATAAAAAACACGTATTTTTTAATTTGTAAATTAGACCAATAATTACAAGGTAATATCCCGTTGAAATTACGCGTGACGTCACGCGGGGTGGCGTTTTTACGGGATGGAGTGACGTCAAAGACTCCCACTCCTAACTTTTGATGCCTTGTATCTTTGCTATTTTTTATTTGAAAAAAAAAGGAAAAAAACGTGTCCAATACTTTTTTATGATCTAAAATACGGACTAAATATAATTTATTTATTTTGACCCCCAAAACATCACTATTAAAGAGCATTTCTGGCACGTACAGTAGTTAGGAAACAGGTCCAATACTGTGATTCTAAAAAGCTTTGAAGAAGCGAGGTTACAACCACAAAAAAATCATCAACGTATTTGTGATTCCCCTTTTGTTGGGGTGTGTCTATGGGCACTTGTCATTTCACATTATCTTACCGAAATACACTCTGATGTACAAGAAATTAGATTATACCTTGAAAAATATCCCAAATATACATTAATTCATGTCAAAAGTGGAGTAAATTATAGAGTAAAAAAAATAATTCTGATTCATAATGAGTATAAAATGATTATCTTTAAAACACGAAATTATGAGCATTTTGAGTTCTACCTGCGCGGAAGTGTTTACCGCCTACTTATTGGCTTATTGATAAAGCGATTGGTCAAAATTGAACATGGTACAAACTGTAAGCAATCAATTTCTGTTACTAAACTAGATCAAACAGTTTTGAGCTTTCGTACATACCAAAAACAACTTTGTATAGGCTCATATTACAGATCCTTTCATCATCATCGGCCTGACAATTGTCATTTACGGGATTTTCCTTAATCACCACATTTGGCAGGCGGGTTGGAGACCCCGGAGACGGCATGAAGGTGCCTAATGCATATCCCTCTAAAAAAAAAGCGGAGACGTCAGTAAGTTTTATTTCTACGCAAGTAAACGCTGCTGCACGTTTCCTGATATTCCCTTAGTCGTCTTACGCGTCCCTACGGGATGAGAAGGAGTGGTCATATTCTAAACTCTTTTTTTAATGACTACGATGATAGCCAAGGCGGACTTGTCATCATCACGGGGCTGTTGGGCGAGCGGAAGGCACTCACTTCTACTATTTACTATTCTAAACTCTTCTTCTGTCCGTTTGGATGACAAATCGAAATCAAACACGCTGTACCCAGTTCCCACCCCGACCGCACCCAAGTCAAAGACATTAGCTCGGTGAGCGATCAGGTCTCTCCACTCGTGGGACAGCAGACCAGGTGAGACATACTCTGGAGTGGGCACCAAACTCGCAGGCAAGATCCGACCCATCAGAGTACCGCAACCTGAACATATTCTCCTTACTACGACCAACCTGGGTAGGGTTCTAAGCCCTGAAACCACAAAGACTTTAATAGAACACGTGGTAGCCTAGTGTTGCTTAATACATAACCCTAATAGTACAAACTCGTGTATGAAGCCATCAAAATTCCAACAGTAAACAAAGCAACGCCGGATCATCGCACCACCAACAGTACGCCACTAATTTTGTATGTCCGATCACTGTCGGCAGTCTCATTGTGCTCGCGTATTTGTTGTGTATTCATGTATTTCTTGTGTATTCTTGTATTCAAATGCGTGCGTTACGCAGTTGCGTGCGACGTCACCGCGTCTAATGAGCGGTGCTCTGCGCCCGCGCCGGTAACATAATTACCTCTTCTACATTACGACACAATAGCAAAAAGTAGGCTGTGTCCACCGAACAAATATAGACTCTATAGTATTGTATATTAGGGTGTTTTATCCAGTGATGGCGGTTTGTTTATGCCAAGCAGACTGATGGGAAGTGATTGTTTACGGGAACAATGCTGCGGATTAGCGCTAGAAGAGCGATAATTTGAATGCGAACGGGTAATTAGTGTTTTAATAGGGCTGCTCCAGCTTAGTGAAATAATGACGTATAGTGACGTTAAGGAATACAAGTCATAGTTGTATTTTGTTCGCATTGGCGTCAAAAAGCAACGGCAAAGAACTTAAATCTCTTTTCAAAGCCAATTTTTCGTCGTAAACGTCCACTGGACACAGGCTTCCTTCAAGGACAATTGTCATTTGGGCAGACTCACCATAGTTTTCACGGTTGGCATGGGGCTGTTGACCTCAGTAGGTTTTATTTGTACCCAGGTTAAACGCTGCCCGTTTAATTACATCGTTCGTTCGTTATTAAGAGAGGTAGGGCATAGCAAATCTTCGCTCGAATTGAACTGCCCGTCCGGGAAAAGACCTCCATCCTATAGAATACCGCAGCCAAATGACCTCCGGGTCGTGTTCCTGCCGGCGAGTAGGGCTTCCGGAGCTCGTGGGGAGTTGGGGTTGGGCCGGCATGGCGGTGGCTACTAACAGGTAACTGACCAGTTACTTGCCCGTTGTCACAGCGACTTGGGCTTCTCTTTCGCTTTCCACCAGGCGTAGGGAAGCCACTATGTCGAGCCACTATAAAAATATATATATATATATTTGATTAAAATTTTAAATGAAAAGTAAGATTCAGAAGTTATATGTGTAATACATAAACTGTTCACTTTGGAAGCAGCCGTCCAGGAAATGTTGTCGTTTAGGAAGTCTTCAACTTTTAGTAGCCACCTTTAAATAAGTACTGTTTCCATGTTTGACTAAGTTTATACATCTAGGCTTTTCAGTAGTATGTTCTGGTAACTAATAAACAAGCTTACCAATGATCATGATTAGTTTGATTTGCCAACCTTTTTAAGTCTCACACTCGGAACAGCAACTTTATAATACAGGTAGGTACGGAACCCTCCTTAACTATGTCTTCATTTCTTTAAATAAATACTATCACAGAATAACAGAGCTCTAACAAAGACATGGAGCCTTTAATCCGCTCCGCAATTCGCACAAAGGCGCCCAACTAGATCGCTATCATTCAAGGCACTTTAATTTTACGTACGGACCCTCCCGGGGTGTAGATAAATGGACTCATTTTATATTAACCGCCTCACCCCTAGGTCTAGTTTAAAAGGAAAAGAAATTTCTAATACATTATGTAGTTGAGCCCCGAAGGCGTTGAGTTTGGAAATGGAAATGTCTAAATATAGAATTAGCTGTTTAGTATGTAGAAAAAGTTTTTAGTTTCTTACAAGAGAAATCCGTTACTTTGGTACTAGATAAATTCTCTTGCCAATTCAAGTAAGAAAGCACGTTCGGAAATTTGACTTCTTAGAAATGACAGATGTTTTTAACCGACTTCAAAAAAGGAGGAGGTTCTCAATTCGTCTGTATGTATAATATTTTTTTTTTTTTTTTTTTTTTTATGTATGTTCACCGATATTTCCGTCAATTATGGATGGATTTCAAAAATTTTTCGACAGTTCGACAGAGGACACTTCCGAGGTGGTCCCATTATCACCAAGTCAGGATCTGATGATGGGATCCTGGAGAAATTGAGGGCAACAACCGAAAATGTTATGTTTTGTCGATGATAAAAGTTTTTTATTTCTTAAAATTGTATGCTCATATGGTGTTTTTGTTACGTAATCATATTTTACTCAGGTATATGCTTCCGGGCGTCAACATCTGTTGCTGATGATGAAGCCACAGAACTCCTTAACGGTTAGGAGTTAGGGGACAGTACTAACATTGGTCGATATTAAACTAGGTAGTAGTATGTACTTATGCAGGGCTAATAGGGCAGGTGATTTGGTAAGTGATATGCTTGATTCTAGATCGCATAGTCTTCACTTGACTTGAAGCAAAATTTTTCATTCCTAAGTAAAACTCTTAAGGATTCCCTTATTCATTAATTAGCATTTACTCAAGGTCACAGTACATCAACGCAACTAAAAATAGTGAAATAAAATTATTTTTTAAAAAAAATTAAACCGACTTCAAAAAAAACACAAACGACTAAAACTAAAAAGCGATAAATAACTTAAGTAATTCTATCCTTAATACATAATTATTTAAATATTACAATTATCACTTATTTTTGAAGTCGGTGCCAGCCAAACAAATAAATGTATATTGTCGTGTGGATTTGCCGGCCGCGCGCGTCATACAACAACAGTCTACGTTAGGTACCAAGAGCTGGCACCGACTTCAAAAATAAGTGATAATTGTAATATTTAAATAATTATGTATTAAGGATAGAATTACTTAAGTTATTTATCGCTTTTTAGTTTTAGTCGTTTGTGTTTTTTTTGAAGTCGGTTTAATTTTGTATAGTGATTTTCCTCAAAAGTGATTTCCAAGAAACGATTTCACGTTACGCCTAGAGAGACTAGGCATACGTTTTTTAATGTTTTGTCATAATGCTTTCTGAATCTGTTTTATTTCAAATCGTTCGTGTACAATTCGATAGCTTAATCATTTTATTGATGGTTTCAATCTTCATTTGGTTGTGGTGGTTTCCGGATTTAGAATAGAACCACCCATCTCATCCCGTGGGTCTTCGTAGCTACATCAATTCAGTAATTAGATAAAGGGGGTACTTATAAGTTGATGACTTACTGAACGACTACATCTCCTGGACGGCTGCTTCCAAGTACCAACACAGTTTTTGCATTGTATAACTTCTGAATCATTCTTTGTCTTATGCCGCGGCCATACATTGGATTTAACTTTGCCTCCAATCACTGTCCAATGCCCAATACTAACGCACTCTATGACTTAATTGTGTCAAAGTACCGATACACACATTGGTGCATTGGGCGCAAAACGTTACGTTGGTGCAAATATCTCCAATGTGTGGCCGCGGCTTCATATGATTTAAAATATGTACGTTTCATGACATCGTACATATTTAAATTAACCTGGGTACAAATGAAACCTACTGCGGTCACCAACCCGCCTGCCAAGCGAGGTGCCAATTGTCAGTGGGGTAAGACTTTGTTCTGCAGTAGAACTTTGCAGGCTAATGCTGATGACTGTGTAAGGCGCCTATCATTATTTCGCTCCAAGCCAACTTCACCTACCCTTGGTGCATCCCGCCGAATAACAAACGAGGCGCTGGCAACCTGCAGTAGGCTGATGATGATGATGAAATATTTCATTATAAGACTCGTATACATGTATCACATGACGCATGCGCACCTAATGTGTAAAGCAGTTTTCTAATAAGTAAGTGCAATAAGATTCCAATAAGGTTAGACCAGACTGCATGATGTCGCGGCAAGTTCTTTGATTTGTCGACGCTCTATTAACACCAACTGTGTTTTCCGTTCTGCTATGCCGACTTGTGGCCTTTGATCATCTAATTATAGGTATCAGTTCAAACTAGTTTCGTTCAATTAGATATAATCATCGAATTGTATAAATCAGTCATCTATGAGTATGGTTGAATATTGTTCAGATACAACTTTATTGTGTAAATTAATTAAACATACTTAAAAACTTAAGTAGTAGTTAACCACTTTAGAAGTAGACAGAAAATCTAGTAACATTTGATCCGACCCGGGATTCGAACTCGGGGCCTCTCGGTTGTATAACAAGAGAGGACTAGATAGACCACTAGATCGACAAGGCAATCAAATTACTTCGAGATCGGATAAATATGTAATGTTGTCTGATATAAGTAGGTACGAGTTTGTCTGAAAGATTTTGTCTGAAATGTATTTTTTTCTGGTATATCTAAGATTTGTCTGAGTATTGTCTGTCTGCAATGTGATGTTGTCTGATGTATAATATTGATATTGTCTGATTATGTGATGTAGTCTCATGTGCGAAGTTCTCTGATATATGATTTTGTCTGCAATGTGATGTTGTCTGATGTATATTATTGATGTTGTCTGATATGTGATGTAGTCTCATGTGCGAAGTTCTCTGATATATGATTTTGTCTGCAATGTCATGTTGTCTGATGTATGATATTGTCTGAAATGCGATGTTGTCTGTTTTTTGATATTTCTGAAATGTGATATTGTCTCATATGTGATGTCATCCGAATACTACAACACTGCGTACGAGGCGTGTGATCGCTCTCTGCACCGGTTGCCTTTTACAGCCGCTTCCTAGCCGATAACTTAGCCGCACTTATGGACAGACGCATTAACTAGCAGATATGTTTTGATTATTCATTGGTTATCTCATTACAGTTTGTACGCTGAAGTTTCCTACCCATTCTGGTTATTTGTAATTTATAGATCATCCGTGAGTGCTGCTTTTAAATATAGATTAGAATTATTGGAATTTACAAAACAAATCAATACATTGCTCTCTGAACAAGGATTTTGTTTTTATGACCTAATACTTACATACACAGTGTCGAAGACTGTGGTGGCTGCAGTTAGGTTTTAGGGATTAAAAGCTGGTTTGAAGAAGAAGAAAAAATTTATTCGTCCAAATTAGCCATAATGCGTGTTGCTAGACCGGAGGCCAGACCGGAAGAGGAAGTTGACATATTATTTTATTTTTAATAGTTTTAATGTCGTGAACACACTGTAAAAAGCTCTTAAATTCATATGAGAATAGTATAAACCTTGTCTGTCAGTTTCTTTACAGTTCGTCTTAGTTTCTTTAGGTATAGTTAGATTTTCACGAAAAGATAAGTTTCAGATAACCGTCTAAGTTCCAACTTATACCTCAATTATGATACCTAAATGCGAATATGATTTCGTACATTTGTTCTTACCCCTTCAAGCTTTATCTAGTGACCCAATCTTTACTATAATTTCGCATACATGCATTGAGGACATAAAGTATGCTTTATTCTAAAAAAAATATTGTTCCCGATTCTCACGTAAGCATAGCCGCGGGTAAAATCTAGTTGTTCTATATTTAGTGTGTTTATAAAAGCCTTCACTTATTAAATCCTTTCTCAAATCATCATTTATTTATTTATTTAAAACTTTATTGCACAAAATGGTACAAAAGGCGAACTTAATGCTAGGAGCATTCTCTACCAGTTAACCTTTGGATCATGCAGAGAGCAAATGTGTGTGCGGTGAGTGTAAAAAGAAACACTCATTCCCATCAACTTATTCAATTCACCAATAAGAAAATCCAAACAGGTTTACAATAAGAATTTTCACAAATAACTTATTAGACACATGCCAAATTGCCAATAAGTAAAATCACGACCTGTTAGAAGCTATAATCTAATAAGAAAACTAAATTATACATTTATATAACTGACTTATTGGAGTTCCTTGAATTATGTACAGTTATAACTAATTTGCGAAGTTTTACCTGCTTACTTCGATTATATTTCATAGGGTTATTTATATTACCTAATTGAATTTACGCTCCGGTATTTAGTATCATTAACTAAGCACTCTATGGGAATATCAGGAACCGGGCAGCAGCGTTTATCTGGGTATAAATAAAACCTACTACGGTCACCAACCCAAGCGTGGTGACTACGACAAATCCCCGCCAAATGAGAATTATCGTTGGGGGAGATCTATGTCCAGCAGTGGACGTTTGCAGGTTGATAATGATGCTATTCAGTATTGTTGCAAGCTCTATGTCAACGGTAAATACGAGTACGACAGATAGTTGTTCCGTAATCATGGCGCTTATAAATGTTATGATAGTGACACTGAAACCTTAAAAAAATACGAAAAGTACCCAATTATAAAAGAGTATCCAACTGGCCAACTACTTATACGTAGGATATATTGTTCTATAACACAAATTGACCATAATAATAATAATAACCCAAGACATGCCACGCTGGGCCACACAGAGCCATCTAGCCCCAAACTAAGCCGAAGCTTGTACTATGGGTACTAGACAACTGATAAACTTACTTAGATACTTTTTTTTGTAAATAAATACATATTATACATAGAAAACACCCAGACCAATACAAACAGACATGTTCATGCACACAAATGTTTGTAATGTGCGGGGATCGAACCCACGACCCTTGGCTCAGAAGGCAGAGGTCACTACCAATTGAGCCACCGAGCCTGTCAGAACCATATATGATGCACTCAGCTCCGTCACACAGATTGTTTTGACAGAGCGTCTCAAGTAACCCGATAGTCGCCTATTGTAGTGTACAATGCGACACACAATCACGGCGCATGCGCAGACGTGTGTGTAGGAGGCGCGGTGACACTGCGCACCGCCCCTGTCCTCTCACTGGCGACAGCTTGCAGTCTACGTAGCGTACTGTGTGCGACAATTTACATTAGCAATATCAAACCGTCGATAGCTATAAATAAATAAATAAATAGAAAAATAGAGCCCATTTCAGCAAAAAAAAATATAGGTCATATTTTCACAACAAATTCATTGTTTTGAATAATCTAGAAGACGGACTAATTACATTTTACGGCAACAAGCCTATTATGAGCTACTAGGCTTTACGCCTCCAGATGTTTACCGAAAGTGGCGAAGAACTGGAGATTCCTATACCCAGCAGTGAACTGCAATAGACTAATGATGTTGATGACTATAAAAAAAAGTAGTCATTGTGAAAAGTTTACCCTATAAAGCACCTAAAGAAAAAGCCTCTAATATCGAGATATCGACGTCAATTAAGTCGATACGTGCTGTGTTGACAACACAATGCTCAAACTAATGGTCGGTCGGTAACGCCGAGAGCGTAACGCACGCGTCGTAACAGATCTTATTAGCTTTGTTTGGTTATGATTGATAGATTTGTACTGTTCATAATCATCTCGGAAAAGGAAATCGACTCGGATTCGGAAACTTTCTCGCACGTAACGTTTACCCGCCTGGCTGGCGACCATACTTGGCGATCATTAAGTGTAGGTATAGCTAGAGAGCAAGAGATCTAACGCATTTAGGTAAGCGACTGACTAATGTAACAGCATAGGCCACTGTTTCATACAACTAGGTACTACTTGATATTTACGCGTCGGGTTGCCGCGTTTGTCGTTAATCTAGGACATGGGTTACACACCGGCATAGCGATGGCAACGGAAAAGTAATTGATTTGGTTACTTGTCCATTAAAGCAGCGACTTAAGCTTCCCATGAGAGTGTTGGAACAGAGAATGCACCAGGGTTTTTAAACTTGTGTACTTTAACACCTGTTTTGTACTTAGCTAGTTTTGAGATAGGCTGCTATAATTAGGGGCGAGAACCGTGTCTGCTCTAGGAGTGAGAGCCTTCCGCACCCTCAACAGTCCAGTGATAATGACAAGGCCGCCCTGGCCATCATCATGATCATTTTAAAAAAAAAGGCCACTATGACCGAAATTCGGTCAGGAGATAAACTGGAAATCATGGAGGCACTTCTAATACAGTTATTTGAAGTGCCTTAAAAGTCAAAAACCACAAAAAGACATAAAGTACCCACTACTCTAAAGTTTAATTAATAATGTTTAGAAGTCCATTAGTTACCATGACCCGAGATCATTAAAACAAATAGCGGAACTAATAATATCTGTACTAAAAAGGTTTATTATCTTCGCTCTAAAAATAGATTTAAGAAAAAGCTTCACAACGGCATTGTATCTAAAAGAGGTTAACTATATAATGGGCACTGATGAAGTTGTAATCATTCGCAAAACACATTAAAAAGGTACTGACTTTACTATGATGCCAAAAAAAGGTTCCAAAGTTGCCATTATGCGCAGAACATACGCTAATAAAGTTGTAATCATTCACGAAAACACATAAAAAATGTTCTGAAGATGCTATGACGCCAAAACAAGATTTAGAAATCGCTTCTGTCCTATAATGTGCGCTGATGAAGTTGTAATCATTGGCAAACACATAAAAAATGTTTATAAGAAAATGTGACGCCAAAAGTAGGTTCAGAAATCGCTACAATGCCCAGAAAACAAATGAAAAAGTTCTGAAGATGCTATCACGCCAAGAAAAGGTTCCGTCGGTGTTATTAAAGGCATAATATACGCTGATGAAGTAGTAATGATTCACGACAACACTTAAAGACGTTCTAAAGACGTTAACACGCCAAAAGAAATGTCTGAATCGCTACAAAGTCCAGAAATCACATAAAAAAGGTTCTGAAGATGCTAGAACGCCAGAAGAAAATTCCGAAATTGCTACCTATAACGAACATTGATGAAGTTGTAATCATTCGCGAAAACAAATTGTTACGAACTCATTTGTATTTCTTTTTTATTTTCTATGGTTTTTCTATTCTTGTCTTTTGCTTTTAGTTGTCAATTATATGACGTTCAAGCCCCACCGGCCTTTTATTAATATTTTCCAAATTATCTCTAAATTCTAAAAAGCATTGTTTATTGCATCTCATTCGGTTGGTAATATTGTGGTCCTTCGGCTTTAAATTGAACCATGCCGGTGGAGCATTTTGGATCTTATAAAATTTTGTGACAGCGGCCTCATCATACAAAGATGGCAGAGTCGCTAGTAGAAGCTACGACTTTGGCAATCATGTGCGCCAAAGCAAAAGCGCGGGCGATGGCCCTGAAAGAGCGGGAGATGGATCTGGAAGAGCAGACGGTGGCTCTAGAGTTGGAAGCGGCGCGCAAAATATTTGAAAAAGAACGCGCGATCCTTGAGAAGAGACGTGCAGTTCTACAGCTGGAGCTAGATGCCCAGCCCGCCGCCGTGAAATCGAAATCGCGGCGAGCGTCTAAAAATCATACAGCGTCCGTTTCCGATCCCACCTCTTTATGTAAAAGTTCTGCGGCGAGCGTCAACGCCCTCGCGTGCGGCAAGAACAGCGGAGCAGCGGGCAACGCGAGCGGCGGCGCCAGCAGCTGCAAGCCCAAGTACTGGTGACAAGGCGCGATCAGGCGTCCCGTCGAAGGAGAATGACCAGGCGTCCCGGCGTAGGGGAATGACAAGGCGTCCCGGCGTAGGGGAATGACCACGCGTCCCGGCGTAGGGGAATGACAAGGCGTCCCGGCGTAGGGGAATGACCAGGAGCACCGGTGAAGGGGAGTGACCAGGCGCACCGGTGAAGGGGAGTGACCAGGCGCACCGGTGAAAGGGAGTGACCAGGCGCCGCGGCGAAGGGATTTCAATTATTATTTGTCTTTTTTTTTTAAGAAAAATGGGGGGAATGTTACGAACTCATTTGTATTTCTTTTTTATTTTCTATGGTTTTTCTATTCTTGTCTTTTGCTTTTAGTTGTCAATTATATGACGTTCAAGCCCCACCGGCCTTTTATTAATATTTTCCAAATTATCTCTAAATTCTAAAAAGCATTGTTTATTGCATCTCATTCGGTTGGTAATACAAATAAAAAAAGGTTCTGAAGATGCTATGACGCGAAAAGAAGGTTCCAAAGTCACTAACGGCTGTGTAAGAAGCAACAAAGGCTCGGTGTCGGGCGGCGCTAGACAAAGCCCGATTGTTCGCGGCCGGTTTAATTTGTTATCTTAATTTATTAATCGGATCGGGGTCAATGACCCAAAACACATTGTTATGCTCAAAACTGGCCGGCACCCGATTGCATTACAATCTTCTTATCTGTTATTTTAACAGGGAAATGGGAATTGTGTGAATGCTTTGTGATCGGACAGTTGGTATTCTTGTTCTGGACTTGATGCCTTCTGTGTGAGTGAGCCGATTTTGTGTATTTGCTCGGTTTTTGTTTGTGTTCATACAATTTTTAATGGCTTGACAGTTTTTCGAAATTAGAACCGGTAATTAAATTTCAAGGTTTTAAGATGAGATTTTACTAATGTAAAAACAAGCTGAAATAAGAATAATTATCTTTCCGTGTGCTTTTCAGATTTAGAATAACATCGTCGTAAAAGACGACTAACGGAATATCAGGAAAGGGCAGCATCGTTTGCCTGGGTACAAATTAAACCTACTGCAGTCGCCAACCCGTCTGCCATACCAAGTGAAATCCATCCAAATGCCACCGAGCCAGTCCAAGGACGTCGCAGGCTGATGATGATGATGAACTGACTACGATGCTCAAAGCCTTTCCATCACCGGACTGTTAGGGGAGCGAATGGAACCCTTACTTTGATCACCGATCAATGCATGTACGTCAGACATCATCTTATATACTACATGTAACTCATAATGATGAGAACATTTCAAGTACTCCTGTCACTCACATGTTCCTAGAGACGTCGACATAAAAAGCCCATATGTATTCATTGGTTGTCGTCCTTATGACTTTTATTACGTATTTAACGTCGCACCGTCAATGAATGTTAAACGAATTGTTGACGCAACGTGGTCAGCTTTAAACTAAATTGATATTAGTTGCTTAGTCTATAGAAATGCCTAAACTACTTACTTTGGGAACAGAGCAATGTATGTGATGTTGTATGATATTTTAACAAGCTTTTATTTAACTTGCAATGTATGTTTGTTCGGGTGGAATCTTAGAACAATTGAGCTTAAATTTGGTATTAATGTTCAGTTCGACAAAAACAAGCCCCTAGCCATATATTTTCATAATACATAAGAAAGGCTTGTATTTTCATAATACATAAGAAAGGCTTGTATTTTCATAATACATTAGAAAGGCTTGTTTTTAAAAAGGTTTTTTTACCTAACTATTTTATATTTACATAGTTGTAAAACGACTAAGGTAAAACTAGGAAAAGGGCAGCAACTTTTACTTGGGTACCAATAAAACCTACTGCGGTCACCAACCCGCCTACCAATCCCACAACTGTCACTTGGGGAGGCCTATGTCCAGCAGTGGACCTTTACTGGCTGATGATAATGATGATGCAGATGTAGCAAATCCATAAGAAAAGTGATCAAAATCTTTAACCAATGCCAACAGTCAACATTTACTTACTAAACATACAGAAAATTAGAATTTTTATATTTAAAACGTATCATAGATAATTTTACAACTTACCTGTCAAGTGATGACATAATAGCCAATTCAATTGTCAGGTGTCAACGGTTGACGTTTCACGTTCAAAAGTGAATGGTGTTGTTATTTTTTTTAATGATCAAAGGTAGTACGTCTTCAAGATACCCCGCAGTCGCCGTACGCATGCGCGGTGCGATTTTATCGGCGCACGCGCTCGCTAAATGAGTATTTGACAACGTAAATGATTAATATTATAGCTCAACAAAAAAATACTGCAACAAACCTTTTAGATCCAAGTTTAATACAAATTTTCGGGTACTTCACTTAATTTGAGATGGTGTCAATATCGGTATGTAGTGTTATCTGATGTACTTATGCTTCCAAATAGATAGATAGTCTCATTACCATAAGTTCTTTATTTCAGGTCATGAACAGAACTTGAGCATCCAGGGACCGAGCTACATAAGGGCTTTTTTGGCTCTACCTACGCCATGACATGACCCCGTAGGTACAAAGGGATTCTAGTTCTATACTCTTTATTGCATCAAAGATTTACCTACTTAGAACAAGACAAAGAATACATTTATTGTACAATTTAGGCGGTCTTGTAGCTATAGAATAGCTATAGTTATAGCTGATAAAATACTGCAAATAACAGATTCACGACTATACTTTTGTGTGTTAAACTTTTTTCCTACTAGCATTTCAACATTATACCTGATGAGACGAAGTGCAGTGGTGTAGTCACCATTCTATATTAATCTATATTTTCAGTAAGAACTATCTTACTGAAAATATAGATTATTACAAGCAAATACTTGAGTTGTGAGCTCATAAAAGGCTAACTAGCCAGAGTAGTAGTTAAAATTAATTAGCTTAAGACTTAAGAAAACCATCCGCCCCTGCCAGCATCCCCAGGAGCCTCCCGCGCAGGGGGCCGCGCAGACGCGTGCGCATGCGCATCCACCACGGACAATAATTGATTGACGCGGCATCCGCGCGCCGCGGCTCGCACAAAGCGGATAATATCTTCATAAATCGATATTTCCTCCGCTAATAAAGCGATATTAATTATCTAGTATTCAAATCTCGGATGTTGGGCATTCGTGAGCGGTCGTGACTGCACCGGCCCCCGCGCCCCGCCGCGGTCGTCGCCCGCTCGATTATTCGACTCGTGCGATCGACGATCATGATTCGATTACCGAGTCGTCAGCGTCGGTACAAAGCGATCTGTTTCACTGCTGTACCTGGTGCCGTGGTTAATTATGACTGAACAGATTTTGGGTTAGACGTTGGAGACAAATGACCAGTTTTTTATAATCAGAGTTACGGCTGTATTCACAAACGTTACTTACTATGCGACATGTAGACATAGGTATAGTGCCCAAAATCCTATAGGTTTTGGGCATATGTGCGTTCGTAAGCATAGTAACGTTTGTGAATATTACTTTTTAATCTATTACTTTTCAATAAAATTGTGCCTGAATTACTGACTGCAGGTTTAATTGTCAATTGCCGGATAAAGTTTAACAAATTAGTCTATTAAACCTTATCCAGTGAAACAATTAGTAAGAAATAATAATACAAAACGCCTAATCTTTGGCTACATCTACTTACCAAAAATTTGGCTTTAATCCACTAAATCAAAATTTTTTTTATTCATCATCATATACATATTAAAAACATATGACAGATGAATAGCTTATGTTGAGCTTATGAAAGAATATTATTTTATAGCAAATAAAAATAATGATTTTTGCAATCAGCTTGGCGATTTTATTGAGCCTCGTTCCTTGATTATTGATCATTTTTCCGAATTTGAAGACTGAATATTGCAGTTACGGTAAATAAAATTAAGCCGTGGTTTGTTCTTACAATCACTTGGGAGGTGTCGACTGCTTACCATCAAGCATCACACTTGCTCATCCGCCGCCTCTTGCATGAAAAAAAAATCTCTTAAATCGCATGCACACTTTTAAAGGGCCTTGTAAAACTTACCTTAATTACCTCTGCTGAAACGCGCGGGTTTAACAGACCCTTAATCTGCCCACCTACCTACGCCCGATGGAAACCGGAAGAAAAACCTCCAATGTGCAAATAACGATAATCTTGCACGTACACGTCTCGCCTCTCACGAATCTACAGCGGGCTGCGATTGAGTCTGCAGATGCCCTGCGCCCGCGCCGTCTCACGACCACCATTCATTACCGGCCTTAATGGATCACTTGTAACAGTTCCGTTGAGACGAGCATTACTGTTTGAATTGACATTCGATCGGATTCTTTAGACAGGGCGTAAAGAAACAAACCTGCCACGTGCCATCAAGTCATGGAATGCCCTTCCAGCTCATGTGTTTCCTTCCTCTTATAATCCTGGGTTCTTAAGGCGAGGCGTGAAACGGCCTTCAGGGTGAGGGCGACAGGCGCGGTGGGTTTTCCCTGGTGTACCTGTCGACCTTTCCCCCGATTGGGAGAAATTGGGAATTTTCATTGCATCTTCCCCCGAATCCGAAATTGTATTCGAAATAATATTTAATTTATAAATCCATTTTTAAAAACTACAATGCAATGTCCATTAATGAAATATTTTTTTTAAGAAAATGTCATGCTCTAATCCTTGTAGTTTAGGCTCAACGTTGATATGTCAGTTAACTTTCGCTTACATTTAGATGTGACTGTGGACCGGGGTATCATGTCCGGTGCACGCACACATGTGCTGTGCTAATTGCGTGATAGCGATCTGTGATGTGGGGAGGGCGCAGTTGTTGAATAACATGTCTTCCGTGGAAGTTTGAGCTGTGTGGGCTTATACTTACGAGTACCTAATTACTTATGCGTTGGCTCAGTGATCCTAAGTGGATCTTGGCCTCCGCGAGGTTTTACCTCTCTTTTTTTTACGTCATGAATGACTTGGCGCTTACACCAGGGCCGTAGGTACGGAAAACCTGGATTATGAAGGACTCACTCCTAAAAATGAAGAATACCTACCCACTAAACATGGTGGTCGACTATGAGCTCTCATCTGAGAAGGGTCGGGATTCGTCTCCTCAGCTCCTCAGCTCAGTAACGCTGCGTCGCCTGAAAGGATGGCGAAACACCTCGAGAGGACGTAGTGGTGCCCTCCCGGTACGACGTCACTGACCAGTCTGTTCTCTCGTGAGCTCTGTCTTAAAAATCTTAGCGGACTAAGCTAACTCTTTTAGTGTTGAATCTCTCCCGACGCAAACATTAAGTGATGAATGTTTGTGTTTTTTCTGTATCAATGTCGTATTTAAGTATGTCTGTGGTACTTTAATTTTTTACCAAGGTACCCAAAACCGTCTATGATTTATGGTACAAAACTCTCGGTCGTTCATATACTCTATAGGTAGGCACGTTTAAAAAATAACCTGCAACTCTTCCAAAGTGAATTTACCATTCATCGGTTTGGAACGCATAATATTTAGAACCTGTTATAATATCAGTCACTGCGATATCGTTTTAATCACCTCAATTATAAATTGTTCGTCGCGCGTCACACCGCACGCTCTCCGCGGCACTGACCACAGACTTTTATTATTACATTATTTGCTCTTTTTAACCTTTCAGTCACACCTTAGATCACTGTTCCCTGTCACTTCATTGTTATTTAATCCGCTGAATTGGAGATTGAGGCCGTACGCTCACTTAGACGACAAATAGAATCTACTTTTTGCATCATGCGAAATGTTGGTTTCCAATTCGCATTGCGGTAGATAAAAAGTGTTTTAATTAATTTATCTTTATTGTTGATTGGAAATGCTTGGTTTGATATAGCAGTATGCTTTTTGAAAGTTTCTTCTTGCTCGTAGAGAGGTTTGAACGTGATTTTGAAATTGCCAATCTTCGAATTCTAATCAAGCACAAACCCTTGTATAAAGAATGATACATATGTGCGTGCCTACCTATATACGTAGGTATCTCATATCTTAAGATTAATTACTAATACACCCACCCACAACAAGTGAATCTTGGTCAAATGCAAACCCTTAATACAAAATCTCTGTCATGTTCAGATTTCGTGATAATGTAACTTCACTTGTTTATGACTATTTGATGAAAATTTTCTATTCATAGCCTCGGAGCGTTAAGCTTAAAGCGAGAACGAATCGAAGTTACCGGAATCTATTCCGAATTTGATTCGATTCGGGTCTAAGTGTTCTGGGAGACGCCCCCAATCATCATATCGTACTCATAGCAGAAAAGAAAACCTTATTTTTTCAATTGTCTTGCGTTTTTATTATTTATTGAATTTTTTAGATGTTTTTTTCTTTTTCATTCATAACACCTACATACTTCGCAAAATTATTCAAGTCTACGTAGCATGTAGATAGCGCTTACTGTCATTAAGTGCGAATTAGCGACAAACGCACCGAGACGGACACCACTCAGCTTTGCGCTAACTTTGTACCGTATAATCATACGAACAATTTTTGTATATGTAGTAAGTAAGGCAGTGATATTATTAGTCAGTAATTAGTCCCAATATCCACCAAGAAGGAAAAGTTATCTTCTTCAAACCTGAATGATGGAATAATAAAGTGCTTACTTTATAGTGTATACTGAGATAGATAGATATTCTTTATTGTTCACCATACAATTGCCACAAAACTAGGCATATAATAGGCATTGGTTGCACAATTTGGGCAGTCGCTATGATGATCTTTTCGAAACAACTGTAAAAGATAGTTTAAAAGAAAGGGTTAAGTAAGCTAACAACTTATAGTAGGTATACTCGTACGTAATCCTAATTAATTCTACATATATTCTTTTTGTAAAATGTTGATAATATTATTAGTAAGTAAATCCAGTAATTTTATTATATCTGTATCATCCAATCCCTCAATCGCTTTTTATATTGTTTCTTTTTTCAACCAAACCGTCTTTAATAAATATCAAAAAAACAACGAGCCAGATGAATAGGACTTCAAAAATATTCACCTCCCATAGTTGATCTAAAACTGACATTCGAGAAATTGTCTTTGTAAACCCAACAACGATTCTTACAAATTAAAAAATAACGGTGATTATTGTAAGTTGATCCTCCTAAGCCTTCGCATATAAAAGCCCAAAAATATCAAAGAACCTTTTAATTGCTGTCAGACGTGTCATAGAAAGGTTCTAAATCAATGAAGCAGTGGGCAGGTGCGCTATGCAGGAAGTGAAACCCGCTAACGAAACGCGCTCTATTTGCCGCGCGCGCGCATAATGTACAATGCGCGTGCGCATATACTATTGAATGGATCGCACTTTGCACTGTTCCAAGCTACAAAGTAAATGACAACTAGTTTCGTTCAGTGGTAGTGAACGCGACCTCTGACACAGAGGTCATCATCATCCTCTCCACTGCTGGACATAGGCCTTTCCAGTTGTTAACCACTTAGGGCAAACGTCTGGAGGATATACCCATAATTGCCACGCTGGCAGGCGGGTTGGCGATCGCAGGGCGTAGCTTCTCGCTCCGGTGACGCTGCTGCCCGTCATCGACCTGTGGTATTTAGCTACGGCTTCATTTGTGACGGTTATACTGCCACCAGTCAGTTACCAGCGCTTCGTTTGTTATTTGGCAGGATGCACCACGGGCAGGTGAGGTTGGCTTGGAGGGAAAAGCTGATAGGCCACTCCCATACATCCCTACACAGAGGTCGCAAGTTATTTACTAATCTATACATAATATGCAAAAGTACCTTTCTTAGATTGCATGTCTATTATGAATTGACTAGCTGTGCTCGCGACTTCGTCCGCGTGGAATAGTTATTTTTTCCCCGTATTTTTTTACATTTCCCATTATTTCTTCGCTCCTAATAGTTGCAGCGTGATGTTTTATAGCCTAAAGCTTTCCTCGATAAATGGTCTATTCAACACAAAAAGAATTTTTCAATTCGGCCCAGTAGTTCCTGAGATTAGCGCGTTCAAACAAACAAACTCTTCAGCTTAATAATATTAGTTAAGATTAGTAAATGTTTGGGCATAGCGAACCTTCGCCGAACGTTGTGAGCTATCGGATAATTCTCATTCGCCATTATCCATGGGCGGGTTAATGTAATCATTATACTTTTTATCATGTCCCCATTGATTTAATTGTAAGTACGACACCCACAGGAAGAAATGGGGCGGTAAAAGATAGATACCTTTTCTTGATTGGTCAATAAAAATTACGCGGAACTAGGCAAAATACCCAACTGCAGTACAATTTACGGGGTCTTATCGTTATCGCTATGAGCGATCTCTTCCAGACTACCTTTGAATAATTGTATTTCCGTCAACGTACGGTAAAGCACAATGTAGTTATTTATTTATTTAAACTTTATTGCACAAAATGGTACAAAAGGCGAACTTAATGCTAGGAGCATTCTCTACCAGTAAACCTTTAGGTCATGCAGAGAGCAGATTTATGTGCGGTTAGTGTTCAAAGAGAAACACAATGGAAGATATAGAAATAAACTAATATAATAAATAAATACATTATACATAAAAAAATAAAATAAAAATATACTACATAAATATTATAATGTACCATAAATATTAAATAAATAAATATATACATATATACACAGGTATATTAACATAAATATAATTATACAAATATGTACTTGAAACAACATACACAATATAAACTTGGCAAGCAATTAAATGGAATTTTAGAGATCCCTATCCTTTATTATCCCTTCTATCATGTCCTCAGGCCCATATCTCTAACTAACGTGTGAAACAGATAAGATTTGAGCAGCCGTCACTCAAGCGAGCTTTAGAATTATGCATTATTTACATTAATCGCGGTTAATGACCATAATCTTTTAATAATAGCGCCTAACTCCGTTTTAAATGGTTTTATTTTACCATCGACATTCCTTGTCACTCAAACAACTCGCCTGCTTCCAGTCTTTCACATAATAGATCATTTACACATATTTATATATTTTAATTAACTAATTAATTAGCGTTACAGTTACTTGATGGTACTTAGCAGTCATTATATCTCTTCAAACAATGTTAATTGTAGCTACATCGTGATAGTATAAATTATAATGTTAAACATTAGTCTACATTTTTATATTCGCGAAATTAATACATTAGTAGCTGTTTAGAGGAAAAAAGTTCGCCGTTTTATTAAGAACTAGCTGTGCCGGCGGCGTAGCACGCGTGGATATCGGGTTTCAAAAATAACGGACTTCTACAAAATCGTACCTTAATTTTAAGTTAGACCTCTAGAAAATATGACTGATGACGAAAATGACTTCTCTACAGATTTATTTTATGTATAGAAGATAATTATACATGCACAATGCGTATTAAGAAACTGATCTTAAACAATGATTTATCACTGGAAAATCCACTTTCCGAAAACGGCGGTCGTATAATCTTAACAATACACACATAATTTTTACTTAACGTTTCATAAGTACTTATTTAAGTCTATGAGAATGAACGTATTTTCATTTTATTTCAATATATTGGTAGCTAATAATAGATCAGGGGAGTGCTAATCCCTGATTGGGCCAACAAATTGTGGTTACTTTTTCTGTTCAGAAAAGACTGGGAGATAGCGGCAACTTGACAACTAGTTTGGTTCAAGGATATTTAGTGTTCGCTGTCCCTGATGCAGTGGTTACAGATTCGATCCCTGCACAGTTCAAACATTTGCGAATATATCTGTTTGTATTGTTAGAAAAAAGTAAGATTTTTAGTTGCCTTGGTAACCATAGTAGGTACAAGCTTCGGCTTAGCTTGCGATTCGAAAAAGGTACCCAGCGTGGCATGTAATGTAAATTTTATAAGCCAGAATGACGGTGGCTGTCATTGGTTTGGTTTCTTGTCCATTGCTGCAGAGACTCTGGCTTCTGGTTCGATTTCCATCAGGCTGCGGCAGGCTACTATGTACGGCTACTATCTCAAGGGCGACTGACTGACATAGTGATTTATCAACGCACAGCCCAAACCACTGTCGGGATTGGGCTGAAATTTGGCATGCAGGTTGATGTTATGACTTAGGCATCCGCTAAGAAAGGATTTTGATCAATTCTACCCCCAACGAAGTCGCTATAGCTGGTACGAAATAAAAATATTATTATAAGCCTGTGATAACTGATCGCTGGATTCTAGTTAATGGACAGGAGGTGCAAAGCTAGCCACCTACATGGGTCGTTTGAAAATACAGCGAGGAGTAATTTTGAGCGCGCCATCCGGCGTCCCGCAGGTATTTATTGGCACAATATTGGCGAGGGCGGAGGGTCGAGTGGCACAAACCTCGTTAGCTGAATATGCACTCCAATCTACGGAGGAATCGAGTTTACCCTCGCGGCCGAGTGGCCTTTTAGAGCCAGCTACGAGATGTTGATGGATTATTTGTGAAGTGCCCGCCTTTGAAATCTCTCGCGCGTTAAAACGGAGGTAATCTCGGCCCTCTCCCTCCCTGGCAAACAGCCCGCAGCCTTCGTTTTGTTTACCTAATCATTTTATTGCCTCCCTCCCCCCCTCCCCCCCACGTCGCGGCGTGCTGCGCGCCCGCGACAGATGTCGCCGCAACCCTTCGCCGCGCCTCCTGTACTACAAACCGTTATTAGATTTATCGTGAAAAAAACACACGGCTCCTGAGAAAACTCGATCGCAAGCTGCGTAGTAATTTTTACATTTTTTACCCTAAAAAAACTGTGTCAGAGGGGGCCCCGGGCGGGGCGCGGCGGGAGGCGACAGGTCCCCGCGTCGCCGAAATCTCTTTTTTAGCGAAAAAAACGAAGGAGCGGAACAAAGCGTGACCCATTTCCCGCCGTGGGAAGGAATAACGACCGCGTCTCCGGCAGTCGCGAACATTTTTGCAATAAAAAATGCATTACCCCACATTTTAAAAATCGTCGTTTCGTAAAAAACGCGACGCGATCGCATTGTTCGATGAGGATATTGAAATTTCAAAAAGTCGGAAGGGTGAGATTTATGTGTGGAATAACGGTTTTTTGGGTAAAAAGTTGGAATCAGCTGCGTTTGTGGAAACACAAAGCTGTATGTAACAAATACAATCGGTCCCGGTGACCGAGTGAGGCGCGGGAACTCGCGGCCTCCGCGCAAAAACTGGCGCGGTTGACGGCACTCATCGCTCGACGCGACACGACACCACACAACACGATGTGACACCCGACACAAGGCTTACGTCAGCATCCGTACTCTCTACTTAATACGGCAATGGGCATTGCATAATCATTATAATGCGGGTCGTCCACCGCCACTGAAACTAAGTTAGATGAGCTTATCTCACGCGGTAGAGCCTGTTTTCCATACGCGTCTATCGCAGAATATACCACATGTATAGAAAACTTGTTTGCTCACTCGCTTGATTCGCCATCACATAGTTTGCGGAAACTGTAAATGTGAGATCTGAGAAAGGAGATGAAAAAATTTAGATCGTGTCTCAACTTTTTTCACTCTTATTTCCGACCATATTGTTCTCGCGATTTAAACCATGTACTTATTAATCATAGGGAGCCTTGTAGTGTTATTTTACTCGTATAAGTCCGACTTTCTCATCAGAGCCGATCCAAGATCAATCATTTAAATTATTTTTAAAAAAAATATGTATTATGTCATAATCATAATATTTCATAAATATTTAAAGACCCCTTAGGTTTTCCTTGAAATATTTCATTACAATTTAAAATAAGATTTTATTGTCGATATTTAATAAATAATTTAACATCACATTATCATTACACTATATAACATACATCGATTTTAAAAGAAAAGTATAAAAATTGTTACCACGGCATTTTAGAATTTAATGATCCTTCACGAAACATAGTAAAACACACAAATAAAATATCACTTAAACTGCCGGTTGAGATCTGATAAAAAATATTTATTTTTTATTGCCACAGTCATCATGCATCGAAGTGCTCACATATTATTATTCTGTGGTAAAATAACTAGAAAAAAATATGTCTAGCAAATAATACAGTGTAATATTTAGTAAAAAAGTTTTTCATTTGTTTATAATATTATGCATTTGTTAACTAGAATAAATTATTTATTATTATACCTATTGTAAATTATGACATAATCCCTCGCTTCAGAACAGTTGCTACTGGTCATAAACTCGTGCAATTTGCAGAAAAAAAACGCTGTTCATTGTCATTTTTATGATAATTTTATATTTATGTAAAATAAATGTTACCCTCTTCATTAGGTATAATGTTTGAAAATGTTTTTATTTATAAATAAAGAACATTACGTACCCTAATTTGCTTTATCGTTTTATTTTATTCAGATAAAACATTTAATTAAGTAAATTAAATAAATCAATAAATAACCTAAGACATGCCACGCTGGGCCACACAGCGCCATCTAGCCCCAAACTAAGCCGAAGCTTGTACTATGGGTACTAGACAACTGATCTATTGTTCTCTCCATTGTTTTTATCCATTACGAGTAGCTTTCGATCCCAGGACTATAAAACAAATATCCACGAAATTTTACACAGTACAACAATATATCTTTAGACATTTATAAAGATTAATACATAATAAACAGTTTACATTAGTGGCGACTCTGCAGCTAATACATAGTATAGCCGGTAGAGTCATTTATCATTCATCAATCACCGTGTGTTTTAATCGGTATGTAATTCAATATACATTGAAGGAACGGTGGATAGACGCACCCCTGGGACATTACGGACCCGGTTTTATAGCTAATGTTGTCTCTACATGGATAATCAATATTTTTATCAATGAATTTAACGTTTATTTTCTAGAGAAAAAAAACAAGAGCAGAGCATATTTATAAAAATTGCATAAGTTGCTAATGTTGTCTCTACATATATGATGAATATTTCTATCAATGAATTTATCGTCTATTATCTAGAAGTTTCAACAAGAACAGTGAATATCGTTTAAAAAACTGCATAACTTGCAAATGTTTAAATGCCATTTTAAATTGTTAATGTCTCTACCATAGATGATAAATATTTTTATCAATGAATTTAACCTTAATCTTCAGGAGTTATATCTCCTGAACTCCTGATATTCACAAGGGCAGTGAATATCGTTTAAAAAGTTACATAATTTACAAATTGTTATACCACATATTATACAAGTAGGTATGTGATATAAACATTTTACGAATAAATTTAAATAGAGACAATATTGGCTATATTGCTACTCTAGATAGATTATAAATATTTTTCTATAATCCAAGAGCAGTGAATATTGAAAAAATGTTGCTTTTACGCTACTTATATCGATGATGGGTAAAAAAATTGTCAATAGATATATTTAACGTATATTTATAGGCTTTTTGTAGTTGTAAGACTGTACGTATAGATTTTCTTACCTATAGATCGTCTAGTATCCCGGAAAAAATTGTGACGGACTTTGATTCATTATTATAACTTTTTATCTTGTTATCTCCTACCCGAAGTCAGTATGAATGAGAACGCTCATAAATATTGCGATAAGACCGCCTAAATTTTATAAAGGTATAATTTGCCTAAGTTTTTTTTGTGAGCAACAGAACATCTGTCTAGGATTTCGCTTGGTACTCATAAGCCTGACCTTTAACATCAGGTGCGTACTCGTCCCTAAAATTAACATAAAATCTATACGAAGCGTGATACCTCACAAGCCAGATTCATTACAAGTCGAACAATCGATGTCGCGAGCCGCTCGTGCGTATAATCGCTGATGGGAGGAGGGGGGGAGTGACGCGAGAGGGCCGTGTCGTATGCAAACGAGCAGGCGGGGCGTCCCCGCGCCGCTCCCTACCTGCGCAACGGAAAACTCTGCGTGCAATCTGTGTAGATGAAAAGTGAAACGGAAGGGTGAACTGAGGTGAGACAATGCGCACCCGTCGATAGTCGCGTCACCCGGCGCGCGCGCACGCACACAACGGAACGTCGCTCCTCTCCCCCCGCGCTCCCCCCGCGCCCCGCGTTAACCCTTAACGCACGTGCGCTGTATGTAGTACCTCGTACATACTCCGAAGGGATTGTATTTCACTTTTTAACTAATCGAGGGCATCAAAAAAAGAAAGTGATTGTTGTAACAGGCGGCTCGACGGTTGCGCTACACAATGTTTGCTGTTTCTATTCTTCCGGGTTGCGGATTGGGTTTTTTTTCTCGTTTTAAATTTTTAAAGGGTAGCGTTGGAATGGCATATTTCGTTTGTCGCTCCTGCTTTTAAATATACCTTCAGTTTCATTACGACTTGAGTTTTCACGGTATTGTCAAATACAATTTCTGATCCATACCATTTGCTTACCAATAAGGACTATCACTAATAATACGAAATTATATTACGAGTAGGTACATTTCAATATGTATGAGTCGCTGCTGCGTAATGAAAACAGATTTTTATGTATACCTACCATATCTTGTATATTACAATCAATAGATCAAATAAAGACAATGTTTGGGCGCATTGTGTTGTTTGCTTTCGCCTGAAACGATTAGATGTAATTTAAATTTTTATCCGATTCATTTTTAAAATTGACTTTTTAAATTAGGTAGGTACTTACATCGAGTCTAGGTATAATACATAAAGGAATCTGGAAGATGAGCTCTATCATTAGTAGTCACACATAATACATACATACATGTATATTTATAGGTTTGTATTTAATTTATTTTTATTACATATTATTATTAGTCTTTGTTTTTCAAACTTTTTTGGCACACTACCTTATTTATTACTTTCTGCTTAGCCCAATGGTTGACTGGTAGAGAATGCCTATGTGGCATTAAGTCCGCCTTTTGTACATTTATTAACTGTGCAATAAAGATTGAATAAATAAATAAAAAATAATACAAATAAAAAAAAATGAGAATTAGGTGACGCATATTTTATTGTTTTAATACCGGTGTGACAATCTAGTGTGACTACGAGTCGGGAGGGACAATCATGTAATGTTAATGTAAATGGTACTTTACGTTCGAAGCAAACTTGATTATACGTTTTATACGTACTAGTTTAAAAATAAAATGATCTTCTAGTTCACTGAACATCACTAAACGTATATTTTGTAAGTATAATAACTTTGATAATACAGTTTTTACCAGCAAAAGTTAAGCCATCCAGTACTTTAATGTTCTGATCATAACCTACAATAATTGCTTTTAAAAATCAAACTACTTATTACTTGTCCATCTTATTATGTATTAATTAACCCTGATTTAAACAACACTTAGGTTTACAATGATAAAACCAATCATTACATGCATTAATATAGGTAATATAATTTTACGACTCCGTATGATATGCTCCTGTAAAAAGCCGTTGTAAAATTGTTTTAATATGTACTGAAAATAAATAAAAATCCACACATTTTTATTACCAGCCATAATGCATATTATAGTAGTTACAAGAATAACAATGGTTGTTCAAATAGGGTGAAACTGTTAAACTTGTGTCGAGTGGTTCCAAGCGTAGGTAGGTA
Source organism: Conogethes punctiferalis (assembly GCA_031163375.1). Lineage (NCBI taxonomy): Eukaryota > Metazoa > Arthropoda > Insecta > Lepidoptera > Crambidae > Conogethes > Conogethes punctiferalis. The sequence continues at coordinate 4,160,390 of CM062077.1, read as the reverse complement.
CGTCCGAGCCTGCAAGCATGTAAAGAGATCGGAATTCAATTTCATCGGGTCTGCACACAGAATGCGAGCAAACAGGGGCACGGACGATATTAAATTTGCGAATTTGTGCGAGCCGGTGCGGTCGAGCGTGAGAGTTTGTTTAAAGCGAAGACGCGCGCCCTCCGCCCTCCAGCGTGCGCTTTGATCTGACGCTGCCATTGACACACGCACACAAGAGATCCGGAAACCCACTACCGCATGCTTAATCGCACATAATGTCTTTCACATCGATTTTTTTATTGGCACAGCTTAGTAGCATCCTTTTGCCTAAAAGCTTAGATGTGTAGCTATATTAGCAAACAGATAAACACGTTGCCGTGACTTCAGGATTTTTTTCTCTTAAATTCAAAATAAGTACGTTACCGTAGTCTTTTCTAGTGTGTTGGTTAAATGCCTCAACCCAAGTCCTGGGCCGACAGCACTCGTCTCCCAATGGTACATGGTTGTACAAAAGCCAAGCTAAACGATGAGTTGAGGTACCGCACCTAAAGTGTAGCATGCATTGTAGCCCATCACTTCAGTTCCGTGTCTACTTATAGTGTTAAATGTCGCAATGTATATCAATCAGCCGATCCTATAAACTTTTTATTGGTTTGCGCTTGGCTACAATTCACCTTGTGCCAAGTGATATTGAAGCCTACGACGGAACACGTTTCCCCAGAAAATACCGATTCACTCTCACTTTCCATAGGAGTTCCATAGTTTGGCCGTTCGCACTAAGAAAGTAGAGGCAAATCTTGCACCAAGCACTTCATTGAACAGCCAGTCAGCCACGAAAGCCTTAAAGTTATTTACCTTTAGCTGTAGCTATAGCTTAGCTTTGCGTAGTTGAGCAGTTTTTTTTATGTTTTAGTGGCTCGACATAATGGCTTCCTTACGCCTGATGGAAAGCGAAAGAGAAGCCTAAATCGCTGTGACAAGTCAACGGGCAAGTTTCTTAAACGTACATCTGTACGTTTTCAATAACAAACAATGGAAAAAACTGGCCGTACTAAATTGCAAGCTAAGCGAAAACGGCTTATCAGCTAGCTTCTTCTAAATATGATAGAAACCTATTATGCTGTGCAAAGACCTCCACTTTTTGCTAACATATGAGATATACATATATGATTTCAATTTATTATTCTCAGCGAACACTCAATACGTTTTATTGATCGTAACATTCAATCTCTACATATTTATGAAAATGTTCATATCTCTCTAAATAGGACAGCAGACACAGAAAAAACTCTACAGCACCAAACGGCTACGTCTACTTATGTGCACATACACCGTTATTAGTAAATTATGACTATCGGAGACCATTAAACGTGATTAAAGCAATTTATAATGTTTATTCGGCCGCGATATAAATTACTAAAGCGGCAATAACGAAGTCTGAGGCCTCGGTTTTGAGTCGCGATGCCCGCATGATGCGATCTCGCCACGTGCCGGCCGGGACCGAGCGCCAAATTGTTAAATTAAATAGAGTTAACTGCAGCTAAAGGGTTGCGGCACGTGGCGCGGATCGTCTCCCCCCCCCCCCTGCCGTCATCGCGTCTCCCCCGCACGCACACACGCCCGCGCCGTGCCAGCTGCGCCTTCTGCGCTCGCGCCGATTCCAACCATCCGCCATTCCACTAATGTGATTTACTCTTTCGGGCACAAATTCGTTTTCGTTTCCGTGACGAAATACGGGTTGAATGATGTTTCTGTGAATTGAAAGGCTTTCGTTTTATCGATTTCCGATCTGTCTTTTTTTTCTGAGTCAATAAACGATGGACAATGAAGTTACCGTCGATTCGAATGGTGGATTAATTGTTGCTTGAAATAACAGTTTTAGGAGAAACGCTTAATAATTAATTATGTATGTTGTGATTCGCTTAAATCACAATCATCCATGCAGCCATTTAACTCTGCAAAGAACGGAGATATTGAACAATTCGTACATAAGTAAAAATGCTTGAGTTGAATTAATTTGCAATGTCGGCGATTATTATGTAAATGTACGAATTAACAAAGTCGATTGTTGATAAAAACAATTAGTGTCTCATTGTCCGTTGATCGTCGGACGGATAATATGCTAACGAAGCGATCGGTGCATGCAACGGGCAGATCCAAAATTGCATTATTTCGTATCAGGCGAAACTTTAAGGTGATATAATGTTTTTTGTTCATTTGGAATTTCAAAAAGATATGACAGGCGTAGGGAATCCATTATATCGAGCTACTGTAAAAAAATAAAAATATCAGCCTAAGTTGTACTATGCTTTCTTTGTATAATGTTTTCCTGTAATGTTTGTGTTTTGTGCATTAAAGAGTATCTATCTATATCAGGATACTTAAATACGGCTACGGCAATTCAATCCTGTACCGTTATAATGATAAGTAGATAGATTTTCATAAGAATTCATTACATATTGAATACAGTGCAATTTAATGGTACTATAATTACGTTTTTAGTTTTCTACAGCAAAGTAAATTCTTTTTTACAAACTATGTATAAGGTAAACCAAAAATAATCTTTAGTTTTCTTAATTTTTTTATGTCTTACAAATACACAGTCCACTGCTGGACATAGGCTTCTCCAGTTGTTCGCCACTATGGTCAAACATCTAGAGCTTTGCTACTTCACCGTACACTAACGCTCCAACGTTACCACTATTTTGTGTTTTCGCGTTTGTCATTAACCTAGGATAGCGGGTTAGTACCTATGCATTTATTATATATGTCCAAAAACAACAAACATTTCTTATTTCAATTACCAACCTACAAATACATAAATTAGTCGACCGAATATTTCGATTTCATTTTATTTATCGTTTATTTACCCTTTCCCCGTCTGGCACTCGCACTATTTACTTCATCGGGCCAGTTTACGTCATCGCACATTCCCACCTGCCCCGCGGGACCCGGCCAATTGTTCATGCATCGTGTTTGTGAGGCTAGATTTGTTGATTATTGCCCCGCTCTCCAGTGTATTGATGCCGATTGAACGTTCTACAAACTACAATTCAGTTTTAAATAAATAACTAGCGTTTGAAACTTGACGGAAAACGATATTGCTTTATTAGATTCGGCTGACGTCTTTGTGCTTGGTCGAAGGCAATGCCCGTTGCCTGATTTATTTCTTTACTAGCGATCCGCCCTCGCTTCGCTTAGTGTATTTAAGATAAATTAATAAAATATCAGTATTTCCCTTCTATTATTATACAAGTACATTTAAACCTTCCTCTTGAATCAGTCTATCTATTAAAAACCGCATCAAAATCCGTTGCGTAGTTTAAAAGAATTAAGCCAGCATACATAGGGATATACAGGCAGAAAATCGGCTTTATTTTATACTATGTAGTGATTAAGATACGTGTATATTTATTTATTAGGAAACATATAGATGTGTCCTCTAAATAATTGTATCGCAGAACAGCATACAACCAGTTTAGTTCGTTGTTAGTAAAGACAGTCACGATTTCGATTCATACTTATACGATGGAACCAATTTCTGAATTCCGATTCATATTTACGAAGGATCTAACTGCTAATGTTTAGTTTTTTTGCTATCTTACAATAACTACGAATATTTCTATAAAAGTTAGTCCGCTACTCAGATACTTATCCTAACCAACCGTAGAAGTAAGTCATCGTCTCATTTCAAAACAATTTTTCCTCATGCATAACAAACATAAATTACAAATACATATCTACAAACTAAATCCATTCAATATGTGACATAATCACGTATATGTTATCAGAAATGATTATGAAGATTAATCGAAACATTATTTTGAATATTTACCTCTTAGATATCGGACCCCAGACGCCCAATCGATAAGAAACAACATGCAATTGATAGCATAATCAACTAAAATATAGCACATAATTAGAGTTGCGATTGATAAATAGCTCAGGTGATGTCATGTGTTATCTACTTGTATGGCAATGATTATACATAATATTCGAAGTACGGGATCCGAGTATAGAGCGACCTTCACGCGAACTGATTAATGAATGAAAAGTATTTTGTGTTCAATTATATCCTACTAATATTATAAACTTGCTGTGCTCGCGACTTCGTCCGCGTGGAATAGTTATTTTTTTTTTTACATTTTCCCTTATTTCTTCGTTCCTAATAGTTGCAACGTGATGTTATATAGCCTAAAGCCTTCCTCGATAAATGGTCTATTCAACACAAAAATAATTTTTCAGTTCGGACCTGTAGTTCCTGAGATTAGCGCGTTCAAACAAACAAACAAACAAACAAACTCTTCAGCTTTATAATATTAGTTAAGATGTGTAAGTTTGTTTGGACGGATAGAGGGTTAGGTTACTCTTAATACCTATAGCTTATAATACATCATATCGGATATAATGTAGAAGATGAACTTTGTAAAATTTACTTGAAATAAACAAATCTAACTTAGGTATATAGAATATTATAACACAAAATGATGTTCTATTTACTAGATACTTTGTGTTTACCCATGAAATAAGTAATATTTTTGAAATATTTCTGTACATAAATTACCTAAAGAACCATTATGTCTGAAGGTCGTGATCTTAAGCCTTCAAACTAATCAATAGCCACATAAACTAAATTCGCCACTATCACCGAACCATCAAACAAGCAACAAACTCCGTTTGTAAAATCACAAACATTACTTACAATATTTATAACGCGAGCGCACAGAGGGCGGCTCTCCATTAATCATAGCTTAAATTAAACCGGCCGATATTGTCACGGCATAATTTACAAACGAGCTATAAATCACGCGCCGTGTGCTAACCCTTCCACCGTACTTTCCCCCCTCTCGACCCGCACGCGACACAATCGCTTTTTTACGCCTTTATTTCCATACGAGCACCAAGGGCAAAGGGTGAAGGGTTGAGCCAATGCGTCGCGCAGGGCTCTACATGACACTACATATCTTACATACCCTCCCCACTACGTGCCCCCCCGCGCCCCCCCGTGAGACCTTTATTGTGTGATATCGCTCACAACGCTTAGGTAGAGAGGAAGAGCAAACTCTTTTTTTTTAGTAAAAAGTACACCGTTACAAAAAAAAACTTTTTTAATGTGTTGTGGGTAACAAAAAGAATCCTATAGACTAAGAAAATGACCGCCTGTTATGCTTTACGGAACTTTGAATTTACTTAATAACACCTATACAGAAAAAATATCCAAGAGGACATTCTCAAACAATAAAAATGACGGTTTGACTATTCTAAACGGTGTAAAGAAGGTTGATTTACTTAATAAGTAGAAGAAATATTTCATACTCTTTAGACCATATTCAATAAAATTATGTCACTTGTATGCAACGGGTCTTTTATGACATAAAGTTACTTTTATAAAAACAATGAATATAGCAGTAAAATTTTAGGAAGATTAAATGTTTTGTTATTAAAAATGTGTGTTTATTAATAATTCCATTCAAATACACTTCCGTCCGTCGAATCAACAGCATCCGTTGTCATTTGTCACAAAAAAGTCGTTTTTCCAGTTACATTTTTTACTAAACTCAAAACTTATGACGCAACGACGCACAGTAATCCACAAACTGTTATAAAAAGTGCAATATTAAATCCCCTAAAATAACAAATGCGAGTCATCGATAATATTCAACGTCTGTATGACAATGCACAATGATTTCGTCTCCCCGAGGCCGCGTAACGGTCCCCATAGTTCAGTGAGATGCACTTAAGGAATCATTCGCGACACGTCTATTGTGTTACTGAATGCGATTTATGTAAATGATAGACTAATTTCATATTTCATGGGCTTTGAGATTTGTCACTATGAGAAAACTGACTACATAATATTAATAGAAAGTCTGCTAGACTTCGTATTATTATTACGTTCGATCGCGGTTATCGAAACGAGCGTTGTTATCTTAATCTTAATGTAAGGTTTTAAAACTTCACGTTACCATATACAACTTGAGTAGTTTTGTACGTATTTAATGTAATAAAATGTGAATGTGAGTACCGTTAAATTAAGGCTTTCGTACTTTTTTAATGACATTTTTGAATCGTCCATTATTATTATAGTGTAATGTTCAGAGATAGGGTTTTACGGTTAAGTTTGATACTCGTCCCATAATTACAGTTCTTTGTGAATATCATTGATTCCAATAAAGATTCATAAACAAGATAATACATTAGTTATTGTGGAACACCCTTTTTACTAATAAATAACCCATTTCGCACCCACATCGTTATCGTAATGTCATCGGAAAGTACGAATGATTGCGAGTGTCTGCCCGTTGATCAGTAGATCAGTACCCCAGTGATTATGTCGGATTCCCATCATTGTAACGACAACTTGACCCGGCGTAGTAATACAATGTCACGTGCTTTTTTACTTAATTTATGCAAAGGTGAATTGTGAAGGCAGAGGTTGTCAAACTGTGTTCATTGTTTGGTGAAACATTTTCGGTTATTTTCAATATTAAGTTTTTTTTAGGTATCACAGCATAGTAGCCTCTCGTCTACTGATGGCAACTGAGTGGCAACAGACAAGTAACCAAATCAACAATACTGGCCTGTTGGAATTCTCTAGTATGTAGTACGTATGTTAATGTCTTACGGAACAAAGAAGAGTGTTAATTGCCTTATTGCACTAATTAGTTATGTATGTAATATAATATTTCAAGGAAAGACAAATATGAAGTTAAAAACGTCCACCTAGCTATGTTTCCTTCACCAATTTTGTGATCGAGCTACTGATCTTAATATAATGTTAAAACGATATAATAATGCCTGACGTGTAATATTAGAACTAAATATTGTGTCACAGTCTTCAGTCATCATAAGTCACCTATCTGATTCTGTGTTAATACAAAACCATTGACAGTCAGCTGTTTCATATTATGTAATTCAATTGACTAGCCAGTACTCAACTTCGCGTCAAATTGCGTTATTTCGGCCAATTGTTACGTCACAGTTTGACAACAACTGGACTAATGAATGAGCGATTGTGTTTAATTTGTTTACGTAGCGATTAGCGTTACACGTGGAATGGCAATTATTTGCATGTCTCGTGACGTCAGCTAGAACAATGGCGGCGCGACGGAGGTGGGGGGACGGGTGGGGGGACGTGTAGGAGGGGGGAGGCGCTGATTGCGGCTAATCAATAGTTGCAGCTGCATCGCCCCCGCCCGATGCGATAGACGCTATTGTCTTTGGTTTCTCCGACGCCTTGCGAGGTACTATTGGTATGTTCTTTATACCCGGCGCTTCTTTATACGCCTTATGCCATCACACGCCTGTTTAAGGCCCTAATATGTTCAACTCTAAAATAAGAAGCACTCTAAACTCTTTGAGTCTAATATAACATCGAAAGGCTTCAGATTTAATGGTGCAAACAACCAAATAACTTGGCGTATTTCTTCTTCTCCGAGAGACGGTATGTTTACAGCTCGTGGGCGGTTAGGGTTAGGCCGGCATGGCAGTGGCAACTGACAGGTAACTAACCAGTTACTTGCCAGTTGTCACAGCGACTTGGGCTTCTCTTTCGCTTTCCATCAGGCGTAGGGAAGCCATTATGTCGAGCAACTATAAAAAAATGGTTTTCGCGATCAGGGAGCTCAGGCTATCGTGGACTTCAATACCTATAGCTTGACATGAGACGCATTGCGATCAAATTCTAACGTTACGATTAAAAAAGATTGATCTTGATCGATTTTACAAACATATTTTGAAATAAGCAAGTTGGGCAACTGCCCAGTCTTGCGTCTGGTCCATCCCCAGATGTGTCGAATTCTAATTCCAGTGGATTAAGAGAGTGAAAGAACAAAGAATGCACCGGTATTTGCCTACACAAAATTTTATTGGTATGGTATATCTCATGCATAGTTAGTTAGTCTCTTTCAAGATTAACAGCTATGGTCGAAATTCGTTCGAGAGCATTATTTATTTTAGCGATCGCCAACCCGTCTGCCCAGCGTGGCGATTATGGGTAAAGCCTCCAGGTGTTTGCTCGAAGTGGCGAACAACTGGAGAGGCCCATGTCCAGCAGTGGACTTCGATATGTTGATGATTTTGCATAAAAAGTTTCCTTACACACATAAAAATAAAGTTCAATCCGGGATTGATTGAAAACTATTGTATTACAACCCACTTGACCTAACATACGGGAGGGGTTCGGACCTTCGGCCGGCATTGTATACGCTTGGCGAATAGAGTTCTTTGGTGCAATATGCATTAACGAGATACGTTATCAGACATCTCTCTATAAGAGGGTGAAAATTTTTAAGGAACTGGTGCATTCGGATTGTGTATCATTGTCAGATTCCTGACTTTGTGGCTGCTGTTACAGTAATTGGAATGTAGCCACTAGAAGCAAAAAAATCCGAAATATCAATCTAGTAGAGAACACATTGTATAATTTTAGAACACCTTAGTTGCTTAATGATAAACCTTTTACATTTCAATAAAAAAGAAATTGTCAACATTCTTTCATTATAAGTAAATAAATCATATAGGTATTACTAAAATATATATTAATAGATTATACATATGTATTTTTATGTAGGTATATTTATGCATATTTATTTATTATAATTTCCTTTAGTTATTTACTTAAATATCTTGTGTATATGTGTTCATCAACCTCACTCGATCAATCCGTTGTTCCATATGTCATTGTTTTAAATTAATAAAATTAAAATCTGTTATTAGCTGTAAGATAAAATTAAGACTCTGTAATTGTTAGTTTAAGAGCTGTGAATTTTGTAATAATAAAAAATAAAAAAATAAAAATAAATAAATATTCAGTCAATTGGCTAGCGAAATCCGTGACGTCACATTAAAAGCCTTATGCCGCGGCTACACATTGGATTCAACTTTGCGTTCAATCGTCCAATCACTGTCCAATGCCCAATACTAACGCGCTCTATGACTTCATTGTGTCAAAGTACCGATACACACATTGGTGCATTGGGCGCAAAACGTTACGTTGGTGCAAATATATCCAATGTGTGACCGCGCCTTTACATAATAAACTGCCTTTTTAGGGTTCCGTAGCCAAAATGGCAAAAACGGGACCCTTATAGATTCGTCATGTCTGTCTGTCTGTCTATCTGTCTGTCTGTCCGTCCGTATGTCACAGCCAGTTTATTCCGAAACTATAAGAGCTACATTATTGAAATTTTGTACGTAGATGTATTCTGTTAACCGCATTAAGATGTGAAAATAAAATCAGAAAAAAGTTCAAAATTTTTGGGGTTCCCCATACATAGAACTGAAACTCAAAAAATTTTTTTTCATCAAACCTATACGTGTGGGGTATCTATGGATAGGTGTTTGAAAATGATGTTGAGGTTTCTAACATCATTTTTTTCTCAGATGAATAGTTTGCGCGACAGACTCTTCCAAAGTGGTAAAATGTGTGTCCCCCCCCCCGTAACTTCTAAAATATGGGCATGATAAAACTGAAAAAAATATATGATGTGTATTACTATAAAAACTACTAACGAAATTGGGTTTGAATGAAATCTAAACAGTAGTTTTTTTTTAAACGTCATAAATCAAATTACCTAATTTTTTCATTCAATCAGTGGTACGGAACCCTACGTGCGCGAGTCCGACTCGCACTTGGCCGGTTTTTAGCAAATAAAAATCGATTTTAATATGGTGACAATAGGACAAACAAGGAAACACCCTTACGAACAAAAAAAGATTTTTTTAAATCAGATCACAATACTCGTCGATATGTGGTAACAAAAACAAAAAATCTCCTTTATTTTGAAGTCGGTTAAAAATATGTGAAGTATGGAATCATCTTTTGACAGCAACTTAAAAGTATATCAATTGAATTGACTTCCCCATTTCTTGGCAGATTTTAATCTCAACCGCGCAGGAATTGCATGACTACTAATAAATGCTTTCTTAATCGTAACTTACAAATAACAGTAACAGACTGTTCATTCGGCGCCTATATAATAACTTAACTAAAAGTTTTTTTAGTAAATAAACCTCATTTTAAGTGAACTTTTGTAAGTTCTTATCTTAACTAATCTTAACTTAATATTATAAAGCTGAAGAGTTTGTTTGTTTGTTTGAACGCGCTAATCTCAGGAACTACTGGTCCGAATTGAAAAATTCTTTTTGTGTTGAATAGACCATTTATCGAGGAAGGCTTTAGGCTATTTAACATCACGCTGCAACTATTAGGAGCGAAAAAATAATGGAAAATGTAAAAAACAAAACGGGGAAAAAATAACTATTGCACGCGGACGAAGTCGCGAGCACAGCTATGAGAAATAAATGTCTTTAAATATAAAATCGGCCGGTTTATTTCTCGTACACTCCTCGCAGCGTTCAATTAACCCGGAGCAGGGGTCGGGCAGCATTAGCGCTCTATTTGCATTTTCAATTCGCTCCGCAACAATGGAGGCTGAGTCCGGAGGGCGGAGGTCGCAGTGAGGTGGGGGTCGACCCCCGCTAATCCCTTTAGCCGGCAACTGTTCACATTCGCCGTTTAGACGGACTCATCTACATAAAACGCGTGAAATGCTCGCTTTAAAGCCGGTAGGGTGGACGTTTTTACATTGTATAATGAACGTGATTTGAATGTTGAGACGAATGAAATGGTTATGTTTGTCCGGTGAATTTTGAACCGCAACAGAATTGAACAATTGACAGCTCATGCCTATGAATTACCGTTATTTTTTGGAATTCTCCTAACGTCATACTTTATTAACAACGCCAGACGTCTGTGATATGAATATGGAACTCATAACTTCTCAATAGAAACCACTTTGGAAAGTCATTAGTGGTCATTTTTATTTGTACCTGTTGGAATATTACAAAAATCCAGTTCTACCTTCTTCCTAAATCGTTTATTCTTTTAATCTATCTGTCATTGATTTGTCAATAACTTGGTTTACATCAATACAAACGCTCTCATCTAAAACTAACATGCTTTTTATTTCCCTTGTCCTGCGCCCTTTACCAATAGGTTATGGGCCCAGACATTGTAAGTAAATAGCTCGTAACGATAATAAAATTTTTTGGATATCACAAAGTGAAAAATTAGTGGGTGATTTAATTTTCAACGTTCAAATGACGAACGTCCCAAGACATAGCAATTTCGCATGAAGTCATTTTAAGTATCATCCATTGTACCCGACGAACGCAACGCTGCATGGACAAAGAAAAATCCCGTAGCTAAAGGTACCATAATTGAAATTTAGTGAGACGTATTTTTGAATTTCGCTCAAGACAGTGACATTGCAGAAGCCATTTTTGACAATAAAATTTATGAAAGACGGAGCTTGGATACGCAATTGGCATTACGTAAACAATTATTGAATTCACAAATTTTGATACCCTAATTAGAAAATTGATATCCACGGGCGCTAAAATTAACGAAAAGGACAAGATTTCCCACTTATTTTCTTACTCTAACAACTACCTACGACGGAGTAATTACTGCCTTAGACGAGGATCGCTGTACTCCATATTGCCCAAGAAATATTCACAAGATCTTAACCATAATAAGAAGATACCTATGATTTAAAATTCGACGTACGAGGATGTTTCTACTTTTACAAAGAAGAAATTGAACAATCATAATCAGAACGAAAGCAATAAACTACCATGGAATACAACACAAATGTTGTCTGGAATGTATTACGTTTTTTTTTTGGACGGCGACACCTTTTTCAAATGAGATTGTCAATTGAGATTGTTGTTGATACAAGAAATCACAGACACATGACGGCTCTGCCATGCAGCAGCAGCGCACTCGTTGTAGCGCATGAGCTTCAAAACAAAAACGAGGGCAGTTTTGTTTTCTTTTTATGTTTTAAACAATGTACCTACTCAAATTATCCGAATGTAATGACACTACTAATGAAATAACTTTTCTTTTAGATTCGGGAGCTGAGGGTCTTTATTGTTAACTCGAAGCTGATTATCATCATCATTTATTCACAACAAGTCGATAAAATACTTGTATCGCTAAATATGAAGCATCGTTAATATGAAGCATCTATACGAAAATGGTAACGAGGTAAAATTTATGTTATTACTGAGCTAGAATGAAGTTCTAGCTCAGATACAATAGAAAGTTGTTTTTTCTATTCGCCAGAGGTGTCATACCTACCTAATATCCTTTATTACCAAATCTGATGCAATAAGCAGGCATGGTGGTAGCTTCTATTATAAAGTTATATTTATAAAAGTCATACCTATAAAATTTTACAAAAGTTATATTTGTATAAGTAGGAAAGTTATATTTATAACCCGCACAGCAATAAGAATTATTTTTAGAAACTTTATTTACGATTATACTCTCTAAATACTATTTGCTGCACTCGAAATCTGAAGTGTTAAAATATTTAATAACTATCTTTCCATTGGAAGTTAATATATTGTGAAAATTGCACCAAGTATCTGTCAAATGTGTTCAAAGATTATGGTACAGGCAAAAGCATAAATTTATCAATTAACAGTCTCTCAATAATATACCGTAACAAAATGAGGTCAAGTGTGAAATTACAAATAGTTTTGGGGTGAAGATATTAACATACATACATACGCCATAATCCGATAAATGAATAATAAGTGAGATATATATAAGCGCTGGTTAATAAAAGTGCTCAGAATAAAACTAGAAATACCAAAAGTCAATCAATCAATTTTAGTTATTTAATTATTTAAGCACCAAACTAGCCAATTGATTGTGGCTAGAGATGTGTCATCTAACAAGTCAAATTTTGATGAATCTAGGACAATACATCGCGGTGATGAAATTTCCACCAAAATCAACAAACTGAACTATTACAAGTCGGTAGAGTTGATAGATGCAGGGACCCGCCAGACTCGCCAAAATCAGCAAGCCGAATGAAACGGTGGCGTTGATAGGCGACAGGGAACTCCCAAAGAAATCAGCAAACCAGACAAATCTGTGGAGCTGATAAGCGATAATGAAATACTGAAATATAATAAAAATCAACAAGCCAGATAATTCGGTGGAGTTGATAGACAAATAAACAAAGTGACGTAATTAACGAATCATCAGACAAGACACGTAAATACGAAAAATTATGACAAATTTATTCCCAATTTTATTATGCTATGTATTCAATTATAATGGTTTAAAAAGTTTGGACCGCTTACAATATCATCTTGCGGTGCCCCTACGAGGTGTCATGTGTATGTGTACAATGTACTATCTGAATTCCATCTATGTATAACCATGCAACAAGCAAATAAATAAATAAACCACCAACCGACTGAAGGAAAGGTTGTAAGTTTATTCACAAAATGGCAAACTTAATGCCAGAAGCTACCAGCCAACCTAGCTATGCAGTTTTGTGTGCGGTGTGTCTGTGCAAAGAGATCACAGTATACCTATAGGAAAATGGGGACACATAATTTCCCTTGAGTTGATTGTTGTCCCTAAAATGTATAGGTATTTAATTTTAAGAAAAATATGTACGAAATACGTTTTTGAGCCAAAAGAGCCAAAATATTTATGTATTTTCAATATACCCTAAGGAGAAACATAATTTGTATAAAGTAAATAACAACTATGTAAACTAGGCTAAGTAGATAAATTATAAATATGAAATAGAAATGTACATAATATAAGGCTTAGTATCGCCCTGACCCGGCATACGTAGTGTGACTATGTTTATTAACAATACATAATAGTAAAACCAATAATTATCCAGTTTGGTACAGTCGTTCGAAAGTTATGGGTGCAATATTTTTGGAACATCCAATTTTTTATTTTATAGATAAAATAATACGACATATACCTACAATTAATAATTATACAATAAAAAGATTATAAAATAATAAATAAAACAATAGTATCATGCAACAACATAAATCCCACAGGAGATGAAGAAACAAGCAGATATTTAAAAAAAAAAAAAAAAAAAAAAGATAGTAGGTATGTAGCTTAATGATTATATTAAAAATGATTATTTTTAAATTATATTACAAATACTTTTAATTTGTATAATCATACGTGTGAACGATTGAATTTTTGAGGGGGGCTGTTGGAATATTACAAAAATCCAGTTCTACCTTCTTCCTAAATCGTTTATTCTTTTAATCTATCTGTCATTGATTTGTCAATAACTTGGTTTACATCAATACAAACGCTCTCATCTAAAACTAACATGCTTTTTATTTCCCTTGTCCTGCGCCCTTTACCAATAGTACCTGACAATAAAACGATAAGTTGTAAGTCTATATGAGTAAAGATATCATAAATTTGAACTGAGAAGTCGTAAATAGACGATTGTGTATGTCGTGGTTTTCAGATTCGGAATCTTTTCGGGTCCAGATTTCCATGATACAAGTACTTTTGGTACTTACTTCTGGATCGTGTGAATGTATGTTGATGTTGTCTGATATGTAGTTATTACTATATTACGTTCAAAAGATATGACCTCGTTATCAATACTGAATAAAACATTTCCTCACGCTCTATCCCTAAATATTCGCAAAGCCATAAAATATGGTGGCGGTATCGTGTGCAGGTGAGCTCATGGACATTACTCCAGCGAATGAGTCCCTAGGGATCACGTGCGCCGGACTACGCTACACACCTACATATACATGTACTATATACATATGCACCGATGTATAACAGCTTCGTGTTTTACGATAGATTGCTCTTAGATTAGTTTTCACCCCGTCCGCGTCGTTCTTTTGTATGGAAAATGCATATTTCAACGGTTTTTCTTTCTTATAGTCTCATAGCTTAGAACCCTGGTGTGTGTGACAAGGAGATTAAGTTTGTAGCATTAAGTTCGCCTTTTGTACCATTTTGTGCAATAAAGTTTAAATAAATAAATAAGTTTGTACAAAATGCTCAAAGTCATTGGGCAAATTAAATAGGTACCTACTGATGGTATGTCTTTTAAATGTGTATAATAGGTTTCAAAAAACACTTACAAATCGTCGATCTACTATACAAATAAAGATTATTTTGATTTTTTCACAATAGTACACTATAGATCGTCCATGCTTCAGACCAGAAAACATAAATGGTCAAAGAGTCGATAATGTAACTTATTATCGAGTCTACATTACATACACAAAAAAGAAATTAAGATTGTAATCAAATTAAGAATTACCCACAAACAAATCGCTTATATCAAAATCTCTATCATGTGATTAACAATTTCCACTTAAAAAGCGAACTTAATCGAAAACAGTTTTATAAAAGCTCACTGTTCAGATAAAGCTATTGATGCTATACATATTTCCATTGCGCGCACAATAAACAGAACTTTAAGACAAAAGATAACATCTTATTGTTGATCACCGGTGACTTGGCTGATGATTCGACTAGTGATACGATGTGGCTACGTCTGCTTTGTTCGAATAGTCGGCGCTGTCAGCGAAACCTGCGCAACAGCCGAAATGTAATTACCTACCATGACTGTACACAAACATAACTGTAGCACTTTGGTGCTGTTAAACAATCACAATTAGCTTTGCGTATCGTGCTTTTTGCTTCAATTAGAACGTATACAAAATATTAATGAAAAAATGCAAAACTTGATAGATAGATCTTTATTGCACTAAAAAATATTGTAGGTACAGACCTGTTGTCCTACAATGAAGGTGTCCTTATCGTTGAAAGCGAACTCTTCTAGACAACCTTAAGGTATTCTGAAGAGAGGGGAAATGTAGTGCAGAACCGGGTGGCAATCTAACTGCTGGGAGTCTTGGTTAACAAGGCAAGGGTCACCATATAATGTCCGGCCCAGACATATTTGTATTGTAAAATAAAATAACTACTGCACCTATGTATTTAACTGTGTAATAAAAATTAAATATGCAATGCAAAATGTCTTATTCTAATTCATAAAACGACAATACTTAGATAATTATTTCATAAATTTATATCTACTTATTTTACTAACACTTATTAAATTTAATATATAAAATTACATAGCATAATTTACACGTAATAATTTTCATCTGCGAATTGCAGAACTTATGCTATTATAGTGTTAATACACCATTGGAATTATAGCAATAAAAATTGGACTGAACTTTAATACCTGTTTGCAAATAAACACGTCTCACGCGACATTTAATGTTACAAAACTGAAACATGTTGATTTCCAAACAGCTGGGCATGGCTGGCCACCTGTCGCGTCGCGTGTTGGTCGCAAGACTTGTCGCAAATGTGTGCGACACGACGCGACAAACGCGTGCCGTGTCGGACGTCGCGCCCTCAGACGCTACACGTGCTACCATAGAAATGTATCGAGGGTAGAACTGTGTGCACGAACACTTTCGAAGAAGTATGCGTAACGCGAATGCGAATTTGTATGAAATCTGGTACAGCGCCCCTATTGTGCGTAATAGGTACTATGTTTACGTACGTAAACCTGGCGAAAATCATCGCCATCACATCTTAACACGTGGAGCGCCCGGTGACCGACAAACAATAGTTTTTCTATTGTGTCTACTTTCTCTGCAGTCAAAGACTTATTATCAGTCCTTTTTTGTTCATGTGGTTTCCGGATTCAGAATGACGGGGTATGTGAGACTCACACCACCCCCAAGATACGGGAGGGTAAAGAGGCAGGGAATACTCACTAAAATCTCCAGCTCGGAAAGTTATGCCCATTAAAATTACGCGTGACGTCAGATTTCGGGAGTTTTTTCGCAAATGGGTGACTTCCAAGACCCCCACTCCTACATTTTGATGCCTTGTATCTTTGTTATTTTTTGTTTAAATGAAAAAAGGAAAAATACGTGTCCAACATTTTTTTAAATGTAAAACACAGACTAAATATAATGTAATTATTTTGACCCTGGAAACATCCCTAATACTCGAACCACATTTAAAATTTCCGGTTAAAGTCTGTTGTAGTTATTGAGTCATGCATTTAAAGCACACGATGCTGTTCTATCTTGATAACCGACCGATAGATGCGACATCAGCGCCGATGACCACCAATTTTCACAAGCCCTTTACGAGTGCGCCGTGTGCATCGAAATTACACTTGTTTATTATCTATAAACCACATGCGATCCTTTGCAAAACATTTATTAGATTTTTACGATCATTTACAAATCATTAAATATTAACTTATTATGAAAATATTTTATTGTTGTTTTAAAATCTATCGAAGTATTAATAAATATTAATGTCGTACAATTTTCTTTATAATGTCACCATAGAGAAGTTGTCACCTGACAGATATAAATAAATAGATTGCATTTTTATTGTTTAGTTTAAAATTGAACGGATTTTTTTTTTAGTGCAAACGTCTCATTATATCTAGGTATCTCTGCATAAGTTATATACTCAGTAATATTGACTGGCCCCGTGGCTCATTCGGTAGTGTCTTGTCTTGTCTTCTTATTCCCTACCCAAAAGTTGTCTGAAAGACATCGCACATAGCGTCATGTCATATAAGACTGCCTAAATTGTACAACAATTGCGTACTTTGTCCGGTTCTAAATCAATTATTTGGTATGTAAGAAAGAGTATCTACATCTTTAAGAAAGAGTATCTATATCTTTTATGGTTGTGTCTTTTCGAATAAATAAATTAATAATGTTCGACTTATTATCACGGACATAATAAACTACATACAATCGGGGGTAAAAACAACCCGTTCAACATACGCCCTAAACGGGGCACTCACTAACCCTTCGGACCCTCGACACCTCATAAAATTCGCGAATATAGAAATCAGTGTTGATAAAATGTCGTTCGGGCTAAAACAAGAGAGGGCCGCGCCCTCCCGGTGGGTAGTGAGTGACCGGAGCAGACGCTACATACTCGTACGTAGCGTGCTACGAACGCGCTCCGTACGAGTGTTTTTTTTTTATTCCAAAGACAATTTTTAACCGACTTCAAAAAAAGGAGGAGGTGAATAAATTCAAATTTTTGTTGTATGTTTGTTAAAAAAATATTTTTATGTTCGAAAGGGTGTACTTCCTAGTTGTCACAATATTGAAGTCGGTTTTTTTTTGCTAAAAATGATGTTAATTATTCTTTTTTTTTCTAAATGACTACTATGATAGCTAAGACGGAATTGTCATGATAACTGGATTGAGCGAGATCGGAAGACGCTCCCCCCAATTTACCAGAGATGTGCTATGCTGCATTGCTATGAATGCGTTTGATATGCACCAATCATATTAAATTGGTTCATATAGTAGAGCACTGGTGGAAACGCATTCTACAAAGCTATGTTTCTTAAATGGAAGGTCACGTAGTGGAGTAATAAATAATAATTGATAATTTTATTTGACAATTTTTATGATATATTTTCCTATTGTATCTTAACAAGGCTCTAAATTGGGTACTACGAGTACAAATTATTTATAAAAAGGTTGATATGTTTAAGACCAATCAAGCAGATGATGTGCGACCAAATGTTATTATAGCTGCATCTGCTGGAGCGTCCCTGGACAAAACGACTACTTACTTATTGGTGTGACATATACTCGTATGTATATAATTAGTGATGTTGTGTAACTTTTGAATCATACTTCGAACTTTAACATCATCAAAATTATCAGCTTATCACAGTCCACTGCTGGGCACAGGCCTCTCCAGTTATTCGCCACTTTGGGCAGACATTTGGCAGATGAGTTGACGATCGCAGGGCGTAGCTCCTCGCTCCTGTGACGCTGCTGCCCGTCATCGGCCTTTGGTATATAGCTACGCTATCAATTCTGATGGTTATATCGCTACCAATCAGTTGCCAGAGCCTCGTTTGTTATTCAGCAAGATGCACCACGGGCAGGTGAGGATAGCTTGCAGCGAAAATATGATAGGTCACTCCTTTGTATCCCCAATTAGTCTACGTAAGTTTGTAGATTATATAAAAATATACATTTAACGATCCGGCACATCACTAATATAAATATAATAGTAATATAAGTGTAATATAATAGTAATAAACGCAATGCGAAACGGTAAGGCGGCTGCGCCAGACTCCGGCTTGCTCTTGCGTGTCTAAATATTAATTATGATCTCAGCCAGTTATTATAATTGATTTAT
The DNA here is from genome assembly GCA_031163375.1 of Conogethes punctiferalis. Classification (NCBI taxonomy): domain Eukaryota; kingdom Metazoa; phylum Arthropoda; class Insecta; order Lepidoptera; family Crambidae; genus Conogethes; species Conogethes punctiferalis. The sequence continues at coordinate 4,141,366 of CM062077.1, read as the reverse complement.
CGATAAATTTTTGCTTGCATTATTTTCTCTGACCGCTATAATTTTATTTGCTCTTAGATGTGTTAGTTTCTCCTATTTAATAATTATATTATTTCTATCTTTAATGGGATTTGCTAAAACACACCTTCAATAAATAATTTCGTTTGTATAAAATTAACGACTTGGTCCAAACGAAATCTATACCGGAAACGGGAATGAATAAACGGGAATCTATACCGGAACCTTCTGATTGGTTTTTGAGAATAAGTTCTAACCACTGCGCTACCAACTGATCGTCCAACATAATAATATACAGTTTTGCGGACTTTATATAAATGTGTTCGGAAAAATCTCTTAAAGAACGTTCTTCGACGTTCATTCAAATAGTCTAGTACAAACAACTAATGTAAAATTTCAAACAAATCCGTTCAATGTGTTCTGATTCTTTTTATTGTGTTTTGACAGGGACACTTTTTATTCGGACAAAGTGTTTGTGCAAATGCATTGTGAAAAGCCGCAGTTTTTTTGTATTCATTCGCCGCTCTCATCCACAGAAACGTTACTAGTATTTTCTAAAGAATCCAATAGAATTTGAATGTAAAACGTTACCCAGAAATGGTTTCGCAAACATTCGCGTAAAACAACAAGTCTGTCGAAGACGGTAGCTATAAGGGCTCTCACAAAAGCGAATTTCTTATTCAAAGTAGCAATATGCTGGCCTAAACAAACACTGGCACATTACGTAAATGCATTCGTTGATAACGATGCATGAGAGGTTCAAAGCGAGTTGCGGCCGGCGGAGCGAGGCGGTAGAGGGAGAGGGAACTGGGAGCTGAGGGTGGAATTAAAGTTTCATCGGTGGCCGGTGTTTGCTCGCATTACCATCACAAAGATCGCGGCGGTGGACCTCTGTGCCGCGACCACTCAAAGGTGAATTATGCTCTGGTTAACCGTCTATGGAGCTATAAAATTGCCTTGCCATCATGGAATGTCCGTCTAAAAACTGCTGTCGTCACGACTCGATCTGACACATCATGAAATATCTTTAATATTCGTCAAAATATTATCTACTGCTATCGACTTGATTTTTTTAATTTATAGGAAGTTGTCATCCAATGAAGTAGGGGACATTATGCATTCTTGAACATACTTAGGTACTATATTATTTAACGTCATATTTTTACTATGTAAGTATATGTATCTTTTTTGTAATTGAAAGTGTTCTTCCTAACGATAAGACCACCTTAATTGCACCACAAGATGTCAGTTATACAATTTTCTGTAAATGTTTGTATTTTACCATAAAATAATTCAAATGAACATAAGCTTCCCAGCTATTGCCTTGCATAAAAGTATACCTACAGCAGAATTTCTCACAAAAAAATAATCCTTAAAATATTCCACAAGAAAAAAAGACTCGAAATTCAAAACCTTTTTCATCCCATTTTCGAAAACTTTCCAACTATCAAAACATTCTTAACAACAGTGTCTCCTTCAAAGGTCCTGCATATTGTTAAGAGGGCGGTAAAGTTAACATTCTTATTCATGCCTCAATCGTGGAGAGGTCGATCAAAGGTCCACTCTCGCGACCTCACCCGCACTCCACATGAAAACCTCTTCCGAAGCGAATGCAACATGAGTTTACCGGAAAGATCGAGACGCTTCTAAATTTCAACTACTTTTTCATCACTACATTAACAATTCAAAAAAAGTAAGCATACACAGACGGTCAGTATGAATTATAAATTTTCGAGCTAGACTAAATGGTCAAGGTTGGTGGACGTTTATGCATGATAATTATTTTAGATAGAAATAATTAGTCACAGTTTGGAACCTCGTACAAATATCCAATTATAAACATCGACGCTTCGGTCGGAGAATTTGTAATGAAGAGATTGCGGTGGACTGATATCCGATTTTGTGTCGAACCAAAACTATGCACATTCGAATACTATTCACACCATACCTCATTAAGGGTCTCACAACACACAGTTTTGAATAGTTGTGCATGTTTAATGTCTTTTAAGGATTTTTTTTTCGTAGCGGCATTTAATTCGGGACGTATTGGGCTGTCATTATTTACACTCGGACAATGGTGTGATTGGAGGCGCAGATAGTAGAGCATTCTTTGTCTGATAATAACGCTGTAACGATTCCCGGCAAACGCTCGGGACGAAACGAACGAACCTTTTTTTTGTTCAATCAAACCCGATATCGGAATTCGCGCATCGGTTAGCCGAACCCGTCGTTCCCCTTTCCTAAAAAAATTAAACAGCTTTTAAGCGCGCATCGCGTCGAATGCGTGGAGAAAAAAAAATACATCTCAGGTAATCGAAATAATGGCGAGGTCGCGCGAAAAAAATTCACTATAAGGGCGGAAAAAGAAACGGATTCGTACAAAAAAGTTCCGAATTTTAATGTTCGTTGGTTGGGTTAGTTGGCGGGGCGGGGGGAAGTGGGGGGGGGGGGAGGTGAGGGCTGGCGCGTTCGCTTAGCGCTCCGCTCTGTGCGCCAGTGTGCTCCCGCGCGCCGCCCAGCGTGCATACGACACGTGTGTTGTGTTTTCTTTCCGTCGCGGCGCGAGTGTTTTCCCGACACAGACACCGGAGCCATGGTACTCTCTGCGTGCGTACGCGCCGCCTCCAGAACCTACTGCAACCCTTACCGTGAGTAAGCGTTACGTTGTTTTGTTTTAGAAGTTTGCATTGTTTTTTATTTTTTTTATATAGATATACTTACGTAAATATTTTTTATTATTTTATTTAATTATATTGTTTTTAAATTTACATAAGTTTTTGTTTAATTTTTAAAACTTTATTATGAAGTTCCGCTTAAAAATAAACACGGCAACGTTACGAAATACTTTTGATTGTTATCTAACATTATGAAAATTTGCATAAGTAAATGATTTGCAAATATGCTAATTGTAATAATGAGATTCACAGCAATTATTCAAATAAGAATTAAGATTAGATACCGATATGGATCTGGTACATCAACTATACTAAATTTTTAAATGTTTTTAAGAATAAGTACAGTTGCATATAATAAAAAACAAACAGTTTGTCAAATCATTGTAGTAATATGCAAATATTTGCAAATATTACGAAACATGAAGTAACTCTTCTTTACTTAATCACTAATCTTGATATGACAACGATTATCATGTAACTCAATCATATATATCATAAAAACATACCATTATATATAATTATGTAAAAAAATCGTACGGACCAATAAGAACTACAACTAATAACATTTGATTGCAACAAACTATAACGTCAATTGTTTACTTCACTTCGACATTAATTGCGCGAATCTAATTAATTAAGCTTATTTACTAATAAGGAAACGAAAACTCGTACCTTAATACATTTGCATATGACGCAGTGTTTGCCACTTGCAAATGCTCATTAAGAGTAGAAATTCCACAATTTATAATGATTTACGTCAACTCTTTATTAATAGACACAATTTTTTAAATAAAAACAAACCTTTACTAGAAAAAACACATAACGTGTCTTTATAAAATCTGCAGACAAAATTAAGGCATAAGAGTTCGCTTTTTCCATTAAAATTTACAAAAAAAAGGATGCATCGCAAAAAAACATACAACGAAAAAGTTTAAAAAACTACGAGTATTTTATCCGCGATAATACAGAGCTGTTTCTCCGACTGTACCCTTTTTGCGTGCATGTTTGATGTACAGTCGCAAAAAAAATGCGATGACGATTCAATAATCGCTACTCCCGCGCACAATGCTGCCTTTTTTTAAAACTTTTTTCGCGTCCGTCGATCTAACTTTTTTAATCCACGTAAGATTATCCTGAGATTTGTATGGGGTGCGCGGGCTCAGAAGCATTGTGCTCGGATCACTCGACAGGTACTCACCTTCCCACGCATGGAAATCCCTTACAAATACTGTTTCTGCTTTGCTTCTTTCGAATACGTCGGGTCTTTTTATTATTTTTTTTGTCGGTGCAGTCGTGATTTCCGTAGCGCTTCGTAGTAGCGTCGTAGCAACGCGTAGTCGCTGCTACGTACATTGTAATATATAGGGTACAAGGTCTTTTACGATTCTAATAACATTTATTTAATGAAAGTCATCTTCTTTAACGAATGTAACGACAATACATATTACATGATAAATGCTATTTATTCCTTTCCTTTATTTTTTTGTGATAAACATAATTACACATTATCAGATTTTCATGATAATCAAATTTTCTATCAAGACATTTATCAGTACCAGGACCGGAACACTAAATATTACATAATATTTTGAAGGCCTGGGTGGCGTATTGGTAAGACCGTCAAGATGAAGCGCGGACGATCCGGAAGTTCCGGGTTCGATTTCCGGTTGAGTCAATTTACAGAACAGAACAGAGCGCGCATCATTCATGATAAAGTCGCGCTCCACAATATCTCCTGCATACACAGATGCGGTGGAAATTCGGTCAGGAGATATTTAACACATTATGGCCATATCAGCCGCAGAACCGATAACCGTTGGGGTAAACTATCCCTAAAGTGGAGACCGCGTCTCGGCAAACGTAGTGTAGGACGCCCTAAGGCTAGATGGAGCGACGATTTGCGCAGGAGGGCTGGCAAGTGCTGTATGCGAGAAGCTCAGGATCTATCAAAGTGGCGATCATTGGGAGAAGCCTATGTCCAGTGGACTGATAAAGGCTAATGATTACTCGCGAAGGCTTCACTCGCGCCTCCTAATAAGGTATTACAACGAGTTGATAACGCTTCGATATCAAAGCCAGCGAAGTGAGTCGGTAACCCGAGGCCGAATACAGCTTCGCCGATTATCCCTCGATCGGTGTCGCCTAATTAGATAATCTCGTTACCGCCTCACTTCCAATTACGTATTACATGTAGATCCTGTTTCCGAAGTTTATTCGGCGGTTGAAATGATTCCCTGTCGGATTTTATAACGAAGTAGTGTGTCCGGCAAACTATACTTGCTTACTTCCCTGGCTCAGCAGTGGGTCTTGGCCTCCGACATCAAAGCGCTACTTTACAACTATACCTCGTGAAATATACCTACAATTATAATTTCCATAACTAAATAAATTTTATATAAGAGCTTTTGGCCCAAAAAATTATCTGCCAAAATTTCATCACAATTTTATCGACGGTTTTTAAATGAATAGAGGTCAATCAAGCATTGATTTCAAGCAATATTTATTCCGCTTAGTATTTCCTTTTTCATAAGCAGTTTCTTATATTAAGTAGCTACATAATCGAGCACTTAAACCTTTAAATAAATCATAAAAAATGATAATTAGCCGGTTCTCTAAACATACATTCTTCTGTACTTAATGCAAATTCCCATGCATTTTACTAATATTAATCGCCATTTTATTACGTGTTAGATACACAAAACATTCAACTCTATTAAGTGATAATAATGTTGATGATTTTATTAATATTCCTATTAGGTTCTTTCTATTAATATAATATATGTAAAACATAGTTTTATATTAGTAACACATAATATTGAATACAAAACGATAGTTCTTTATAGCGTAATATTATACGTTAACATCTGTTTTATTACCTTTAATGCAGGTATAAATTAATTTCAACGGCACTTTCGTAATATTCCCTAGATGCTAAAAACGAAAGTGATTACGTACCAACTAAATATTTTATTAAAACCATATGGTATTCCTAAACTAGCAAGTTAACAAATAAAATCAGAACGAGAAGTCAACATCAGAACTTAACAATTGCAAATTTCATTTGAATATACCTATTAACAAGGACATCTTACGCAACTTTTTGAATATTATCGTAAGCCTAAGTATTTAGTCATTTTATTCGTGTTATTTAATGTCCGTGGTTGTACTAATATTTAATTTATTTGCCCTATGTAAGCCAAATGACAACTCAATCAAAGTGGGCTGTAAAATATAAGTAGGTAGTCGTTTAAAGCAAATAATTATATCCTTCCATCTTACATAAAATCCATTTTTCCATGGAATTTTCTATTACGCGCGGGAAATGTATTATCATTTTAATCGGATCTCTCAGTCTATTTTTACTATACACGTAGCCCACAGTTATAACCCGCAATTGCTAGATCTCATAAATCCAACTATTGTACCAGTAACTGTGAATAAAGAAATGATTGCACGTTTATTTTTCTTAAAGAAACTGACAAGGCGATGGACCTAACCTATACTAAAGAATAAATACTTTTTTGTAGGATTTCAATTTCAATGTCGCTATGACATGTACCTATGATTACGAATTTTAAGCGGAATAGTTTAGATAAGATAGCGTTGATAATGCAGTAACTTTATCGTAAACATATCGTATCGTTACATTTTCGTTGCGATTCGCAATAACATTATATACGAATAACGAACCGATTCGTTACGGGCAATCCAGATCGTTTATCGAATCTAATCACGCACTCAACTGCTGCCAATATTATTTAGATTATCATTTACAAGTATCATAATTACATTGCCAATTTTTATGGCTTCAATTAAAGTATTAGTACTAGGTGTATTTATCTATGTGTGCCTACCTATTAAGTACATAATTTCCTGATATGATTTCCTTCGTAGTTTTTTTAAATACTAGCAAACCCGGCGAACTCCCTTTCGCCACCAGATGGCTGTAAAATTTTTTTTCCTTAATTTTCTTTGCTGTAAACCTCACGGAGCCCGAGACCTTTCTAACGAATGCAAAACCGTGGAAATCGGTTCGTGCGTTCTGGAGTTATAGCGTCAGGGAGGAAAACCCGACTTATTTTTATATAGTAGATTAACCCTAAAACGCGATATTTACTTTAAGTAATTAATATATTATTACATATTGAATGACATGTAACCAATAATTTCCATTTTCATTCTCTCTAATTTCGTACAATACAGGCAATAAATTTGGGCAACCATTTTGAGTCCTACATAATCTGTACTCAAAATGACTACGTAAATATAGAAACAGATTGTCTGCTTTACAATAAAGTTATGCAATATTTAAACTGTCTATCTTTATTTACGCCGTGAATTGAACATCATGGTATCTCAGGAGATTTTATTTCAAAATGCGTGGCCTTATACTGAGTGGGCAGCTTTTAGTGCCACGATGAAATTTATTTTTGGTATAATATTGCTTATTAATGAACCTACCTTTCTATGTTTAGTGTGAGCCAAGTAAATATTCTTCTATCTATTCTATTTCACCATTGTGGAGGTCATTAAGTCATTATTCTATTGTTCGTAAATTGGTAATAGAATAATGATGATTTTATGAAACACACTTCGACATCAAATCGATTATTTTTATTTATCTGCATCGTAAATCTATAATTGGTGTTATTTACATAAAATACTTTATACAACTTATAATCATCTTTAATTCTTTATTGCGTGTTATCAATTGATATTATAATATTTTTATAAGTAGTTAAACTAGGTATTGACATTTGTGAACTCTTTGTTGAAGCCTTTATGTATAAATATATTTACGATTCCATTTCATTTATCGCCCATGTTTTATACACGTAGTAAAAATTTCAATATTGTTAATTTTACAAATTCATTTGTGTTTAGTGCGGTCATTTACTGACAGATATTATATATATATTTTAATTACATTACAGTCAAGTATTTTTAGTCAAAACAAAACAAATTATTACCAGGCTATTTGGAATGTTTTAAGTTGTTTCGACCGTTCGAAATTGACATGGTTGAAATATGAGTTTCTTTAATTAAAGATATGTCCACTATTATCTACTTAAATAAATTTAAGAAATAACTTTATTTGGATATAGCAATAACAAGTACCTACATTGCAAATTTAAAAACAAAACAAAGAAAAAATAGACCAGACGCGGTGATCTTACGTCCAAAACATACGGGAAGAATTTTTAATCACTATCCAAATTTTGATATTATAATCTATTGCAAAAATCATTATAGATAGGTTTACGTATTTTTTCTTTTATCACTCAGCACAGCACTAAAACGTAGAGATAATAGCGTTATAACGTCGTCTACACGATGCGAAATTTGTTATTGGTTCGGATCAATGAATAATATAGGTGAAAACATGATCTATTTATTTTGCGGTAATGGGTTAGTGAGAGAACTAATACCCAGAAATAATTAGATAGTAATTATAATCCTCCTGTATATAAACAGCATTTATTGGCAAAAAAAACCGACGTCAATACGGTGACAATAGGACCAACTAGGCATAAAACAACCATTTTCCCTTCAAAGTATAAAAAAATAATTTTCCAAATCGGTTTACAATTCTCGGAAACATGTGGCTACAAACATACAATAAAAAAAATTGTCGAAACGAAACCGCCTCCTTTTTTAAAGTCGGTAAAAAAGGCTTCACTCCGCATTAAACCGTTGCCCGCGTAACAATTCACGGCGCAGTGGGTCCTACTGAGTGAAGCCTACTGACGTATGTCTGTACATATTTCTATGTTGTTCATGAAGACATAAGAGCTCAGCTGTCGCCAGTGAACGGTGAGGTGTCGAGCTCACGTGGCTAAGCTTCTTAAGCCTGTATGCCTGCTGTTTCACACCTACACCTTACGGCTCACGCCTCAACAAGGAGGCACCCCGCCACTAATCACCCTAAGGCGTTTACAATTATTGTTGTACATACCGTTTACAGTGTAACCTTAGCTGTAATATCATGTATCGTCTTGCTGATACGTTGACCGCTTTTTTTTTGTTATAAGTAAGTAGATAATTTTGTGATAAAATAAAATAAAAAATAATTAGAGCGTTTTCGGAAGAATTAAAACGAAATTTATGTAGCTTTTAATATGATAGGTACAAGTTATTTTTACTTAAGTGGTGAATGAAGTTGTATTTCGAGAGTACATTATGTTCATTTCTTTGGCACTTCCTACAGCCCGAAAGGTAAAGCAAACTGTAACGACTCTTTTCTATGCAAATAAAATAATAAATAAACGAATTCAATGATTTAATAAATGTTTACTATTTACACGTTATTAAATTTACTGGTTCAATATTGTACAACCAATAAATATAAAAAACTGATATTATAATTATAAATTTATTAAATATTAAATGAAAGATAATGTACTTGAATCACCTTATTATCATCAATATATCAATCATATTATCTATATACAAAGATTTCCTTATATTAACAATAATATACATACAAATGTATATTATAACAAGCAAATATTTGATAATGAATAAAAATTTTGAATTTTGAATCTAAATTTTGAAAATTTTGTGCTTCTTAATATTTCGTAGTGCAAAACAGCATGATTGCTATTTATTTTTAATGACGGGTTACCGTTTAAGTAATTTTAGTTATAAAATGAAACGAGAATATGTTTAGCAGAATAACTGGATCATTTCTACGAAACGTCCGTTCTAGCCTAGCATTATGTTGTGTTATGTATCATAAATATTAATGCGCGGTCTCCTTGTTACAGAAGAGTCGGGGGAGCTTATCAAGTCGCCTTCGCCTCCGCCCAGCCATGGTATGTACCCTTTATAGAACACCATACACCTTTTTACCATACATAACAGAACGGTTAATTAGCCAGTACTTTAAAATACTTATAAGCGTTTGGTCAGAATTCAACATGATATTGAAACAAGTGCAATCCATTCTGTTACTAATTTAGGTATTGACACACGGTTGCGAGGTTTCATGTACCTACTTACTAAAATAAATGAATAGTTTTAAAAGCACATGAAAATACGCTTTCGTGGTCACAGTCCGTTGCAAGACTTCTCTAACAAATCCATACACAGCTACGAGTATGATACGATGGTCCATAATGAAGTTCCAGTTCCAGTTTTGACAGGCTCGGTGGCTCATTTGGTAGTGACCTCTGCCCTCTGAGCCAAGGGTCGTGGGTTCGATTCCCGCACGGTACAAACATTTGTGTTCATGAACATGTCTGTTTGTATTGGTCTGGGTGTTTTCTATGTATAATATGTATTTATTTACAAAAAAAAATTATCTAAGTAAGTTTATCAGTTGTCTAGTACCCATAGTACAAGCTTCGGCTTAGTTTGGGGCTAAGTGGCGCCGTGTGGCCCAGCGTGGCATGTCTTGGGTTATATGTTCCGGCTCCATAATCAAATCAGTTTGACAGTGCTATATTCATTGTTTTGTCAATTGTCATGGTGACCCTTGGTAGATGGTTTAATTTACTTTAGATTCCATTATATACAGGTCGACCTAATAAAACCATGTTAAAAGTAAGGTTGTGAATTGGTCTCTAATTACGAAATTATATAACAAGAGTTTTATCATATCTATTGCTCATCCGCTAGACGTGGTTACCTATCGAATCACATAATAAAAATATCAATTAAGTGATAATTTCATTGATAAACAAAACAGTGAAAACAGTTTATCAATCACATATCTAATTCATGTTTGTCGCATCGTCCCGCTATTATAATGTTTGCCGACATCGTAAAGGGTGAGTTTATTTTGTCCTCAAAGAGTTGGAGAAAGTGTATATGAGACCCTAAGAGTAAAACTACCTGTGTTTAGCACACGCGTCGCGCATGCGTTTGCGCACGCTCCCTCCCCCTTTGAGACTTACTCTTTATAAATCGTCACGTACAAATGTGTAATCTTCTAACCGAACTTGTATGGTGTCTTTAAAGGGGGTGATTTATTTCTCATTGATATTGTAAGCGTGTATGATCTTCGAAAGGGGTATGTTTAGCATCAATTTGATTGTTGAAAGGGTGTCTTGGGATGGCACGTGGGTATTGTCGAAACACGCGTCATGTCTTTTTATAAATTGACTCTTTAAGTGCGTAAGTCGGTCCTATTATCTGTCTATAAAAAGCATGTTTATATTTTGCTTTCACGTGAGAGACCGAACTTATGTAAAATGTGTAGCGTTTTGTGTCACAGACCGGCCACACGAGTGCTACGATGTGGTCAAAACGCGCGTTTTTGCGTTCGATCGCGACTGTGAAAGCGAGCATTTTGACCACCATAACCAGTTGCCAAAACTGTCAAATTATACATTTCTTCGCGTCATTTAAAAATTGCTCTATCTGTAATAACAACTACATACAAAATATAAGAGGTCAAGTCGATCATTGGTTATCGTGTAAACGGAAAGATATTTTCGCGTGGGGGGTAAAATAAGTCGTTACTGATAGTCACATTTCAACCACACTTGTCAATTTCCGCCAACGAATTCCAATGGCACATTTTTCATGAAGCTTTGGGTGACTTGAACCAAGCGAATTTCACATCATACAAATGCTAATTCTATCAAAACGACAAAACCAATTCCCCAAACGTACTCGTAAAATACCCTTCTCCGCCACTATAAAATGCTAATAGCTCCTTAGAGAGTAGTCGTGTGGAATAAACACATGTTAAAATGGTCCGGGCGCGGGTGTCCCGATGTCCGGTGCATTTACATGTAATATCCGGACGCCATACGTCACGTCGACCATGTGACGTATGGCGATCGTTCATTTATAGCTAGACGTACTTACATTATCATATCGTGAATGAGTCATTGGTCTGGTGGTTTTACCTCGAGAGGGCCAAGGATCAAGAGAGTCGCTAGTTTTCCTATCTCATTAGCAGATGGAGTCAGAAATGTAAGCATTGATAATGGCGTGCATCGAAAGGCTAGTAAAAACGCACGCGGGATTCCGAAACACACATTGGTATCACAATCTGCGCTTGATCTGTCCGACCGGTCGTGTCATATGAATATGAAAGCGAAGGAACGAAAAGAGCACCTGTGTTTGGGCCTACACTTCTACGGTATGACGTCCTCCTGGACTACTCAGAAATCAGGAGTTTTATTCCAAAATATACCCGAAAACTGTGTCAGGGCATACCTCTTATACTCATAGGGAAACTGAAAAGTATCAATCGATACAGCATTACGACATTTTCCAAAACGAGTCAATAAAAACACATTCTTTCTGTTAGGTACTTACCTATTTCTAGATTTTCGATACACTTTTATGATATTCCCGCAGACGGTTCAGCGAGCGGCGAAGGCGAGATCAGCGGCGACGAGCGGCCTCCGTCGCCGCCGCGCGCGCCCTCCGCGCCGCTACCGCACGCCGCGCACCCGCACCACCCGCCGCACGCCGCGCACGCCGCCGCTGTCCTGGTGAGTGTCACACTACGCCGCTACCGCTGAGCGCGCCCTCCGCGCCGCTACCGCACGCCGCGCACCCGCACCACCCGCCGCACGCCGCGCACGCCGCCGCTGTCCTGGTGAGTGTCACACTACGCCGCTACCGCTGAGCGCGCCCTCCGCGCCGCTACCGCACGCCGCGCACCCGCACCACCCGCCGCACGCCGCGCACGCCGCCGCTGTCCTGGTGAGTGTCACACTACGCCGCTATCGCTGAGCGCGCCCTCCGCGCCGCTACCGCACGCCGCGCACCCGCACCACCCGCCGCACGCCGCGCACGCCGCCGCTGTCCTGGTGAGTGTCACACTACGCCGCTACCGCTGAGTGCGCCCTCCGCGCCGCTACCGCACGCCGCGCACCCGCACCACCCGCCGCACGCCGCGCACGCCGCCGCTGTCCTGGTGAGTGTCACACTACGCCGCTAACTGCTGAGTGCGCCCTATGCGCCGCTACCACTCGCTGCACACGCTGATTTATGAATGGCTAGCGCTTGACTCGCTATTGTTATGCGACGTTAGAGCCTACGAAGAAGAGCGCTTATCCAACAAAAACCAATTCATGACGATCTCGTCTTGAAAATCTGAAGATTACATATTTCGGATAATATAACACGGACTCCGAAAAAGAGTTCCATAGTTTTGGTATGACCCTTCCTAAGCCCCCATAGGAAACGTCGCCCGCGTCACGTCCTCCAGGGCTAAGATGATCCCGCTAACGCTCGCCATGTTGGGAGCCGAACATCTCGCGATCGTCCTGATCGAGAAACCGGCCCGCAACCGGTCGCCCCTCTCCCCAAAACAACTCCTCAAAACAACCCTCTCAGCAACGCCCTAAGCCGAGGCTCGAGCCCCACTGGGGGGCGCATTTAACTGTGTTGCGTAACTTTCTTGGCGTGAGAGTTTTTCGCCTCCCTGCAGCCCGGTGAAGACGATAATGCCTTGACTATCATTGTAGTCAACGCAGCCATGAATTTATTGCTTTAGTTGAATACGTACTGCGAAATCTAGCTGAGCAACATTCAGATTGGAGGATCAGGAGTCACTTGTAACGTATTCATTTTGTTTCCAGAACGCGGCGGGCGCCGGCAATGCGCTAGCGCAGCTGCAACACTTGTTGCTGACGCAGCACGGCGCACACTCGCTACTGCTGCACACACAGGTACAAGTTCGCCTTTTGAACACTATTCTCACTGTGAAAGAACAAAGAAGTTTAAATATATTCGAGCGAATTAAAATTTAAACAAATATTTTTAGAAATTAAGGGATTATTAAATGCATCACCAAGGTGTAAACAATAATCTTAAATTACATACTAAACTTATAACTTTAGTTACTTTGCCATTTGGCTAGTTGGCTAAGCGTCGTCTAGCTGTAGTGTTGAACATTGCAGTCAACATGTCGGCTAAGCGTCGTATAACCGTGTGATTGAATGGCGTTGTTCAGTCAAAGGGCTAGTTGTTTGGTTCAACATCTATTTGGATCTATAGTTCATTCGCGTTAAGAAAATAGTGACTCATCACCGACTGCCGACCAAGCCACACCCCCTAGCCAATTAAAACGCTAGAAATTATAATTTCGTTTTAATTGGCTAGGGGGTGTGGCTTGGCCGGCAGTCGGTGATGAGTCACTATTTTCTTAACGCGAATGAACTATAATACTTATACTTGCGCTTAAAAAAAATATTTCAGACAAAACTTTAATCAGGACAGCAAAACTTGGTTAATGCTTATGAAGAATAATCATTATGGCCGTATTATGGTATTGTTATGATTATCCGATTGTAATCCTGATGTTATGACGCCAGGTGCAGCAGGCAGTGGCGCAAGCAGCCGCGCAGCAGTTGCAGCAGCTGCAAGCGCGCGCCGCACCCCCTCCCCCCACCACAGGTAAATATACCCCCCACTTTACTTCATGGTAGGTCTAACTATACCCCCCAGTTTCCTTGATGGAATATATGTCTGACAGACATAGATACCTAACCTATATTGGATAAAATAACTATACCTACTTTACTCGATGGTATACCTAGCAAGCAGAGGTTTCTATTAAAGCTAAAGTAACTATATCTCTATACTTTACTCGTACTTAATATCTGTCTAGTAGACATAGGTTTATGAAGCTGAAAATCAGAGAAACACACAAATAAGTATAGACATTTTTCAATACACGACGTCCCCTCGTTGCAAAAATATCTTGTCAAATACACATAATTATGTGTAAGCAAGGATTTCGTAACGAAAGTTTATTTAAATTAGTCAAAAATATATGTTTTTTCAGTTAATAGCAAAATAGAACTGTAAAATTACTTACCTATTATTGAATAAAGATCTTTTTTTTTGTACTTGAAAAGTTGCTTTAGCTCGAATACCTATACATAAAGCTGCCCCCAAAATTACTTTAAATATCGTCAATAGACATTCCATAACATTTTAAAATTTGTATAACAGATCATCCTAACGAATCCAGATTCAGTATCCAAAAAAATAGGAACCCAATAGGGTTAACAGCCCTATACATGGAGTTAACATAATGGAGTTAACATTCTTTTTTGGGACTGGCCATTGCCGGTCCCAAATAACAAAGTATAGGGCTGTTTTCTGTACTTTGAGAAAATTATCTCTTTAGAATATGATCATAATAATATGAACATTTCGAAGACTAGTACACCTGTAATACAAAACAGACATTTGCTTGTTCTCCCCAGACGGGCGCTCGCCCTCCCCGCGGCGGACGCCGCCCGGCGCAGGCGCGTTCCTCACTCCCCTGACGCCGGGCTCGGGCCGCGCGCGCTCCCCGCACGGACATGCGCTGGCGCACACTCCCCTCCACGCGCACGCGCACAAGCCGCGCGCGCTCGAGCCCGCCGCCGACGACACCGCCGACCTGGAGGAGCTCGAGCATTTCGCTAAGACTTTCAAGCAAAGACGTATTAAGCTCGGTAAGTTGTCTCTATGTTATGCTAGGTTTACACGCGCGCCACGCAGCCCAGCAAGCAGCCTGGCAAGCAGCTCGGCGAGCAGCTCTACCCTACAAATTGAGCACGCACGTGCACATTCAAACAGACGAACAGCCCGTTCATGTGAATGGGCTGTTACAAGCACAAGCTGCTGGGCAAGAACACAAGCACAAGCATGTGCTTGTGCTTGTGTTCTTGCCCGTTGAATGTCGTGTTGAACGCGAGCGTGTAAACGCGGCATCATATTCTCAATAGACAAAAACAGTTAGCCGCCAAAGACGACGAAGTACTCATAGTAGAGGAGTTCGAGCACTTCGCTAAAACCTTCAAGCAGAGACGCATTAAGCTCGGTTAGTTGTCTTTTCTCTTCTATATTATCAATAGATAAAAACAACTCGCCGCCAAAGACTACGAAGTACTAGAGAAGTCCGAGCACTCAGCTAAGACCTTCAAGCAGAGACGTATTAAGCTGGGTTAGTTGTCTTTTCTATTCTATCGGCCGTATTCACAAATGTTACTATGCGACGCGCGGACGCACAGTGCCCAAAATCCTATACGCTTTTGGGTACCTGTGCGTTCCCGCAACGCATAGTAACGTTTGTGAATACAAAGGAAAAAACATTTGCGGTTGAAGACACCACGGTCGTAGAGGAGCTCGAGCACTTCACAACATTAATTTACTTAGCGTGTCCCGCGTATTTCCTTACTGAGTACAGACGCTGGCTATAAGCGCTAACATTTACGCTTATAGGCCAAAAGGCCCTAAATTCGGATTGTTGCTGGTGTTTCTGTCAAGAATCTACTTAGGTGTAGTTTATGCTGATGGCGATACATCCCCATGCATTGGAGTGTAGGTACTTCAGTTCTGCGACTGATCTCACTTCGGTAGCAGTGTATTGTCATCTTATCAGATTAGGTGTTTCTTAAGAGTGCATCCGTGTTTGTACTGACTTTCTTATGGAACAATTTTGTAATAAAGTTATGTTCCTATTTTCAAGTTTAACCTAAATTAACCTTTCCAGGTTTCACGCAAGGCGACGTCGGCCTCGCGATGGGCAAACTATACGGGAACGACTTCTCGCAGACGACGATATCGCGGTTCGAGGCGCTGAACCTGAGCTTCAAGAACATGTGCAAGCTGAAACCGCTGCTACAGAAGTGGCTTGAAGACGCGGACTCGTCCCTAGCGGGCGGCGGCGGCGGAGGCGGCGGCGCGGGCCTTGGAGCGGGCCTAGCCGAGGCCGTAGGCCGCCGCCGTAAGAAGCGCACCTCCATCGAGTCCGGAGTCCGCGTCGCGCTCGAAAAGGCCTTCGTGCACAACCCCAAGCCCACGAGCGAGGAGATAGCCGCTCTAGCCGATGCCCTGTGCATGGAGAAAGAAGTCGTCCGCGTGTGGTTCTGCAACCGCCGACAGAAGGTGAGGCGATTCCGCCATGACTTAAGAGGACTCGTACCACCGCCTCACCTAGGCGGCCTCTTTTATTGAAACTTCTAAAGAAAAGGCGTCTTATACACCCACCTGTACAGATCAAACGTTTAGCTTAACTGTTGATATAAGAAGGAGTAATTGTAATCATAATACGCAGAAGGAATTGATGGGAGGATTATAATAATTTGTCCATTGAAGTCACTTGCAACTCCTTCACTACACTGAAGGTACGATCACGTGTCTTAACAACTTTCTCAGTAAAAGATATTGAAACTGTTTTGAAATAATGTGCTAAAAGTCATATTTTCGCTAGAAATTCATCGCCCCGAACCAATTATAAATAATGGCTTCAACAACGTTAAAAAATCCGTAGGTACCTATGTAGTGATTCTGACAATAGATCATAATTATTATCAAAATTTGGATAGTGATTAAAAAATCTTCCTGTATTTACGAGCACTCTTGTACAGTTTAATTAATTAGTCATCTCCTTGTTAACTAGTCTCTTTCAAGATTTTCCACTTTGGGGGTTTCCTATGAGAGTGGCTGGTCGTATTCTAAATCCGAAAACTGCACAAGACGAATTCGGTCATGAGAGTATGATCACTTAATGTTCAAGCACTTTTTGGGAGGGACGTACGCCCAGCAGTGAACTGCCGCATGGTGCTAATGATGATGATGTGCAAGCATAACCATCGCTTCTCATTCGCAGGAGAAACGCATCAATCCTCCGGCCGGCGAAGGCGCGGCCGGCGCGAGTCCCGGGCCGGGCGCGGGCGTGCTGCTGCCGCCGCTGCCGCACGCGCACTCCCACGCCCACGCCCACGCCCACGCGCACTCGCACGCGCACGCGCACGCGCTCCACGCCGCCGCGCTCCAGCCGCTGGCGCTGCTTGCGCGCGCGCCGCCCCGCGACTGACCGCTCGCGCCGCCCGCGCGACACACACACATATCGTCTCGATCTAGTGTAATGATCTAGTAGTGACTACTCGGCTGGAACCCGGGTTATTGAACATGAGGATTACATGCCCGGTGCGGACGCAACATTCGACTTGCAAATCTTATGCGTGGTCAACGATTTCCGCTTGCATTGCCCTAATGTAGTTTGACGTTACATTTTCAGGCTCTTTAAAAGCAAGGAATCATGCCCACAATCGGTTTTAAAGGCTGAATCTGCCCCTGTTGACCCAACATTCAACTTGCAAATCTTATGCGTAGAGTTGGTACTAACAGTTTCCGATTGCATTGCCCTATTCGTAGTTTGACATCACATTTTCAGGATCTATAAAAGCAAGGAATCATGCCCACAACCTTACTTAAAGGCTCTTCCCGAAAAATTTAGTAAGAAGTTTCCGTATTATCCTATATTTACACGATCTATAATACCATGCCTTTTTGGAAGCTGAATCCGCCCCTGTCATTGTACAAACATCTCCAAAAACGGAAGTAGTTTCCGTTTTAAATAGTTATATATAGATGTTTTCTGCGATTTTCTGTGCTTTTCCAAACTGTGGATAAACCATGATGTGGATGAGTTCGGAGTAGACGCTGGTAGTGTAACATGCGCCTACCCTTTACTGCTTTCCCATTTGTCGTCCACCTCCGCTCCCTATATCCTACGACCTTAGATTTATCGCTATCCGATCAGAAATCACCTTTTAAAACGCACTAATTGAAAAATCTTTGTAAGTCGTGATATTGCGCCTGCACCGGGCCACTAGTGCTGAGAATTAGTATTTAGAGGGATGTAATAGTGAAGCGGTCACCCGCATCGGCCCGAGAAGGTGACTAGCCCCGGTCTTTGCACTACGGTCCTTGTAAATAGTCCCGATGCATCGCAATAACGGCCACGGCCGCTGTACAGACTGTTAGAGTGTATATAGGTGTATATGCGAGGTGGCTTTCGGCCCCGTGTCTGTAAATTAGCGTGTAAGTTTATATAATTACGTGAATTTTTATTTATATTCGACGGAGGCGCGCGCGCTGCGACGCGTCGCGAATTAGCTCACCGCTCGCTGGGATTGCTTACACCACCCAAATTGTAAAGATTAGATGTGAGAAACAATATGTACACACAGCCAGACGTTAACCTACCTTTTTCTGTCAAAATATCCCAATGGATGGGCAACTTCATTCCCATAGTCGTTTAGTTGAAAATCGCTTGGGGAAATTTGCTGGGAAAAGGTAGGTTGGTGGTCAAATTACAACACTATTATTCTATGTATTGTACTGTATAGTATGAGAAAAGATCTAAAATATATTACTGAGATAGTTTAAGCATAAAACAGCGTAGTTTTAGTTCATAAAATGGATTTTCAAATTCTATCCAAAGTATTTTTCGTCATCATTAAATAGTAGACGCCATGTTATTACGTCATATGTCTATGTAGCCGTATGACTTAAACAAAACTTACGTGGCGAGAGTCAACTTCTTTGCGTGTCGATGGCAAATAAATAAATCAGCCGTATGAGAGTCAACTGATCAGGGTATTTTCTTTGTACTGTCTTTATTTTTGTAATCATCACGTTATGCTTACATAGACGACTGACTTCATGACAACAAAACAATAAGAAGTCCGCTGCCTTTTGCATTTTCAGAACAATATGGAGTCCACCGTATGAAGGATTTTTTTCAACTCACAAAAAATATATTTTACAGCACTTCACAATCGATTTTTTTTTATTGTGATTTATTACCGTTATAAAACCTAGTTTTAAATAATTGAGACTTTTCAAAAATATGTATTTCCATTATCTATTCTTATCACATGTCAAACATTGTATACGAATTATTCCTACAAAGTGAAAATAAAACCGGGCTCGTTTCACCACTTACTGGTTCCTTCCAAGTAATATTACCGTACAAAATGGCCACTTTTCTTATACACAAATCAGTGAACTTATTCGTCAGATCCATATCAGTGACTGGTGAAACAGGCCCCAAAGCCTACAGGCCCCAAAAGTGGTTTTATATGTATTCATGCGAACGCTGCACGAGGCACGAACGACCCGCTCGAAACTGTTGGTTAAATTACGTAACATTCCAAGAGACGTGAACCTCGTGGCCCGCGATCTGACCAACTGTGCTTGCGTAATCATGACTATAAAACCACCCTAAGGAAATATTCTAATAATAAGGTATATAGAGGGTGAGGTCAACCCTACGAAAGAGGTGTGGTGGGCACTCCTGGTCTTAGAGCAGTGCAGCACTCGTGGTATACGGTCAACAGCAAAAGTCGATGATCATTAAAATGTTACATTAAAAAATAAACCTTAGAATTCCATCTACTTTTGATGGTGACCGCACAGAGCTCATATCAGTAAGCGCGCGACGCGTATGTGAGGTGGATGTGTAGAAAACTATCTATATGTTAAAAAATAAAACATAATAGAGAATATATATGTGAGTTTCATTTTATCTCCAGTAAAGTAAAATTAATTTTACGACAATTTCATCATCATAATCATCAGCCTATTGCAGGCAACTGCTGGACATAGGTCTCCCCAGGTGTTCGCCAATTTCGGCAAACTCCTATGTAACCCATAATCGCCACGCCATAAGGCTAGTTGGCGATCGCAGAGCAGAGCTCCTTGCTCCGGTGACGCTGCTGCCCGTATCGACCTGCATAGCACCAGTCGGTTGTCAGAGACTCGTCCGTTATTCAACAGAAAGCACTACGGGAAGGTGAACATACCCGTGGTATAAACAACTTTTATTTTAGCATTTGTATAATGCTTTTCAACTGAATATTCAATGCTGAACTTGTATCTACGATACAGGGGCCCTACTACAGAAAACGATCGTTCGTTGAACGGATCGCGTATTTTTGCCCCAAAAATTCCTCTCAATTGTCCCTCCCGTGTTCGAATATACGAATTAAAATTTCTCAACGTCGATTTTCAACAATTTAATTGATATATAAGAGGGAGGGACAAATGAGAGGGATTTATGGGGCAAAAATACACGATCCGTTCAACGAACGATCGTTTTCTGTAGTAGGGCCTCAGATGGTAGTTGTCTATTTTGACAATAAAAAGGATGAAATTTCTTATATCATAAAAATTAATAAATAATGCGCTATACAATTTCACCTTGTGCTATAAGATATGTACCAGAACTACCATTTAATTATGACTGGCTGGGGACGTCTTCCAGAACACTCACACAAGAAATGGTGTTAAAAGTTCCATTTGTAACATTTTCCCGATCGAGAATCGAACCCAGATCGTCCGCGCTCTGTGCTCAACTCTAACCATTGCGTCAATTTCAATGTAACACAAGTAGGTAGAGTAAAATATAGAACTGCAATAACAATATTAAAGTACCTACCTATATTTGCCAACAATGTGCATTGAGTGTTTGCGGTTGAGCCTAATAACAACATTTTTTAACAAAAGAAACCGACTTCAGAAGGAAAGAAAACAATGGGACTAACTAGGAAGTACAACACCCAATCGAAAAAAAAGAATTTTCGAAATCGGTTCACAATTCAAAAACATATGTAGATAAGTATGTGGCAACAAACAAAAAAATAGTAGAATTGAGAACCTCCTCTTTTTTAAAGTCGGTTAAAAAAACAACACGAAGTATCACATTATGCTATCTATCGGAGATCTAAAGTACTACTACGTTTCGGTGTCCACTGTTTGCAAGTCAACACGTACCGTGCTTTGGAAAATATGGCGGCGTATGTGTTTCCTATTGTTACCGCTAGATGGCGCTATGAGGTTATTGTGACGTCTAACGGGTGCTTATTGAACTAAATACTGAAAACTTACACGTAACTGTTTTCTCTACCAACTGGTAGGTAGAGCTTGGGCATTAAATGTTTCAAAGCATCTCTATTTCGACGGTCCCTACGAATAAGAGGATAAGTCTAAAACTAAGGTTTACAGGAGAGCGAAATGAAAGTTCAAATCGCTCTAGAAATAAAAATACTATAAACTTTGAATATATTGTTTGCGTAATGTGTTATTATAGTTAGACATTCTTTAAATGTTTTCAAAGATATTAAAATTATGTACATTTTCTATAAAAAACAGACAGATGACCGTTTTTACACCGTTATTGAAATAAAGCCACATCGGACAAATCTTAGATGACCGTTTGTACGTAGGAAGAAATAATGCAATTTTTAATGGTAAAATGCTAGTATTACTTGTATAAAAAGAAACATATAATTATTTGTTTACAATGGTACCTTAAACATCTCTAGATCTTGAAGCAATAATATAAAAAATAAGTTAATGAGGACATATCTCTTTATACTTGGTTTTACTTCATCCGGTCGGAAGAACAATTCCTTGCAATGTAAAAACAGTCATGTCTTCTATTATGAATATTAATCGGGTTTATTTTGATAATTAAACAAGTTTTGTGTATCTTGAATAAAATATTAATTTAACGGTAATCGTCTTCTATACTATAAATGACTATTGTTTTTTTGTAAGTAGTCTAATTAAATTAAGAACTAAACATAAAAATCACAGCTTCGTCTACTATTCAAAATTATAATTTTTTTTTTGCAACAACTTATTTATAGTGGCTTAACAATCTAAATAATAGTATCTAATATAGTTTATTGGACATTATTTTATATAATATATTTTAATTATTATAATCACAGCTTTATTCAGACTGATTCATTGTTATGAATTATTATTTATTTTGTACAATAGGAAATGAACTAATACAAAATTATAAATTTTTATTACAACAAGTAACTCAATAGGGATATTTCCAGGGTCAAAATAATTACATCATATTTAGTCCGCATTTTAGATTAAAAAAATATATTGGGCTCGTATCTTTCCTTTTTTTATTTAAAAAAAAAATAACAAAGATACAAGGCATCCAAATTTAGGAGTAACATTTCCGACATACATTCACGTCTTTGATGTCCCTCAGTGGCGAAAAAACTCCCACTCTTTGACGTCACGCGTAATTTTAACGGGTTAGATCTTTGTCGTTTTTGGTCTAATTCAGAAATGAAAAAATACGTGTGTTTTATTTTTTAACAATCGACCGACGGACTTATTATATTTTTTACAGAAAAAGTCTTATAGAAATAGTGATACTTTTTTGAAATAATCATTGTATCGCAAACACTAATCAAGTCTTTGTATTTTACTTCAGCAATTGGAAATGGCCCTTTGTACAACTTCTCTAGTATTATTTCTTGCTCTTTCTTTTTTCTCCCTCTTGTCAGTTTCAAATTATTTGTACAGTCTAATTTCCTGTAATTATCTTTAAAAAATCGTATATAAATTCAATAATATATGGATGCATTTCTTGAATTTTTACTTCTTTAATTTTATTCCGCAATACTTTATCTGAAGTTGTATCTTTAAGCCGGTTCTTAGAAAGTAGCCAAATTTTGAAATCGAAAATGAAGCTTTGGTCTACTTCTACGACTTCTTAAGGTGAACCCTTTTTCTTTGCGGTGTTGATGAACCAGACATTTCCCTAGAACCTAACGGGCTTGTTCCTAAAGAAGTATCAAATATGACAACATTACAATCGCTTAAAAAATCAAAATAATTATTATCACTGCCTCCAAAAACCATATAAGGGATAGGCATTGGTGTAGGAGCAAAAGAATGAGAATCTATCAAATTTTAGTTGTACAATGTAAAATTTCATCATTTGAAATTTCACCGACTGTCTCAATTATATAAATTTAAATCGGTCTGCGATAGTATATCAAATGTGTTATTTTTTTCTATATCACTATGTATTTCGGGAGCTTTTCTAACGCTGTCAGCAACTTCTAAAGCCTGGTCTTCATAGTCCAGTGACATATCCTTCTCCATGTGCATGTATCTCTAAAAAAATGAAAAGTTTATAAGACAAACAATGAATTAAACAACTTTAATATTTGACATCTTCAAAAACATTACCTGCCCCTAAACTAGTCGGTGGAATAGTGGTCAAAATTATTATTTAAATTGAAAGACTTATTTATTGACTTACATTATAATTTAACTTGCAAGGATAGAACAAAAAAAAGAAATTTGTACCACAAATATTATTCATGGGTGGGATTCCAACTTTTGTAAGTTAGTGCACCCATAGCGCACAAAACAGGACTATTATTAATAGCACCAACGGGCCAGACAACAAAAACAGTTACGAGTAAATGATAACAAATCCGTAAAACTATAATTATATTAGGACGTATATACAGACTTGTACGTCATGACTGGATATACTTCTATAAAAATAAATTTTATATTTTCTTTGTACAATTGACTTATATTTAAAAAATATAAGTCGACACGTCAACGACAAATCAACACGTCTCTGCCGGGGAATCTCCCGTAAATGAGGTTAAGTTTGACATTACCGCGTTTGCACCGATTGGCGCGCATTTTAAAACGTAGTAAAAAATGACAAGTATACATATCCGCGTCTACGACACCAATTCCATAAAATTACAATACTTGTTCTCATATACGGTTTGTGTATGTAGTAAAATACATACAATTAAAAAAAAAATCATGTATTGATATGAGCGTATGGACAATCTAAAGCCATATATGCAATAAAAAAAATTGACCATTTTCGACATGACCTTTTATACGTAGGGACCGTCGATTTATTTGTATGAGTGATAATTAAAAAGCAATTTTTTTTACAAAATTTTTAGAAATAAAGGTATCAACCCTAAATTGAAGTAGTCTCCGGCAAAACTAACCTCAAGTGCCTGATAAGATGAATAAACGAGCTCTTTGTGCAATGGCATGATAAGTGGTGCATCAGACTGACTGACCCTTAGTGGTATTATCATATCGTTCACATCACACAATACACCACACAACAGACACACTAGTAGGAAGTATGTGTGACAAAATGAAGTGGTCGAGTTGAGCCGCCCGACCATGGAAGGACTACCTACCCTATTTAAAATACCGCAGCTAGATGACCTCGGGGTTGTGCTTCCGTCGGTGAGTAGGATCTCCGGAGCTCGTGGGATGGGTGCTGTATCGGCAGCTAGGGCTTGGGTCTCGCTATGAACCCGATAGCGAGAGTGACCTTTTCAATCGGAGTTTGTATTATGTTTTATTTTCTTAGTTAGGGTTGCCATCCGTCCGGGTATCCCCGGATTTGGGGCTTTTACAAGTGTCCGGGAAAAATCCGGACACTTTTGAAATCGAAACTCGAGTTCTTACAGATAAGCGATAAACCCACAATCAAGAAGGCACGGCAAAATATTAAGAAATGAATAAAAAAATTCTTAAGTGTCCTGGGAAAAATACCATATCTCGCCCAAATGTCCTGAATTTTTGCCGTGCCGTATCCGGCGCCGGCAATTTAGGTGATGGCAACCCTAGACTTAGTAGACTTGTTTGCTACTTTTATAGTGTACGTTTATGTTCAGTGCGTATTATTGACGCATTGTCAAAACAGGTGTCGGCCTACTTAGAATACAGCGAAGTGCGACCCTGGGGTGAACGCAAACTCAGACGCACATATACAGTAGGTACATACGACACATCAACCTTCCCTAATACGTCAAATTTTCCAAACGATTTTCAACTTAGCGTCCATATGCAAAAAGCCCATTCATCAAAACATTTTGACAGATTTAGGTAAATTGATATGTGACCGTGTGTATTTGTACACAGTCACACGACGCGTTAGGACACTACTGTTATAGAACAATGAACAAGTTAGGTCTGCGTACTGGAATACTAACATTATTATTCTGTGTATTTAATTTATGCTCTAAAACAATAGGTACTCTCTACATTATGTAATATTTACATATTTTATTTTGCTTTAAACGGCTGAAAAATTTATAAAGTAATACTTACACTAAGCCACCGGATCAAGACATCTTCTGATCGTGAAACAAATATTATTATGTCCCTCGCCATTACCGTACCACCGACAAGGTGACTCGAAACCGCTAACGCTTAGTTCAAACAAACGGAGAGTTCGTCATCGGACAACAAGCCTCGGTTAAAAACTAAAGATATCTTACAGCACTAAAGTAACATTAAGGTTGCTTCACAGAGATAAATTCACTGAAGATCTTGTAGATAACGAACCAAAAACCCGTATACCTATGATGCCATGATAATGCAAAGATTTACACTTTGTTTAACGTGATCGTATTATTATTAGATAACCATTTGTCTTATAATAGATCGTCATCTGCTTGGGCTAAAAAGCTCGAAAGATGCCATTCTGCGTTGACGAAAAAGATGCATGACAATGTATAGAAACAAAAGGTGTACCTATACGATAGGTATGTGAATATGGCTGAAATGGAAGCAAATCATGGCAGCTAGTAGGGATAGAAGACGAAGAACAAATTGTACCGATTCCAAACAAACTTAAACTCCAATATCTTTTTTTGCATAAGTTTTACCACCAAACTACTCATAGGATCGGTTCGGAATTCTACCGAAAAGAAACCAGCAAGATTTTCTGCAGTTGCTCTTTTTAAATTACCTAAGCATTTACAATAAATATTTGTTACTTTATTAACATGCCATACAGTTCAAGATATTCTCTGAGACATCACCAAATAAAAAATTAAGAAATAAGACTACTTAGGAATGAAATAAAATGATCTGGGAACAAAAAAGATGAATGACGAACTTTAATTAGATAACAAAGTGTCAGAAAACTTGGAGATTGAGCTAACAAGCGATTGAATAGGAGATTATAAATGGCTTGCATCCGCCGACAAGCTGACACAATTGAGGATGAAATTGGACTTGTCTTTGTTATACTTCTCAACCGCAAAGTTTGTAGTTAGATAAAACTATCCTACTAATATTATAAATACGAAACTTTGTTTGGATTGATGTTTGTTACTCTTTCACGCTTTTAGTACTTACCGGAATTGAAAGATAATTTACAGGAATTATAACATACATCAGTGTTAATATAATTAAGATCGACAGTTATCGGCAGATGTGTAAAAAGATCACATTTTCCCCTTCTTTGCTTCTTTGTCTAGGGATTGAGTCATTGTTTTTATGAATCATAAATCAAATTCTTGGTATCCTCTATCAGTGTACCTACTGTTTACACATAATTATGCTAACTTGTTTATTACTTTTTCTGCCATAAATGCATTTAATAATTTTAGCTGTTCCAAAGAAAATAAATGCTTTCTTGGTGATATACTTACTTGTATCACATTTCACAACAGTCAGCATTTTTTTAAATGAAGACACCACTTTTGAAGCATCTAACAGCATTTAATGAATTAATGTGATGTGCCACTTCAGCTACTAATCCGGTGAGCTATGGCGATGACTTTGGTTCTCTGCCCCGCAGAGAGACGCCGTTCATAGACCTTCAACTTGTGGACTGGCTTTACTGTAGTGTCCCGTTTCGGCTTCGTACTTATGACATAACCGATTTTCGTCTTCAGGCACTGTGGGATCGACGTTGTGACCTATGCCAAACTGTTTCATACAAATCATTCAGTAGTTTTCGCGTGAAAGAGTAACAAACATTCATCCAGTCAAATCAGAAGTAGGACGATGACAGTGTAGACAAATATCGCAAACGCTTACTTGAAGGTTTAGTGAATGTGTGATGAATATTTGTGTTTGTTCCGTGTCTGGGCATTTATATTTTTGTATTTGAAATTACTGTTGACGACTTATAAGTGCTTGTCTCGAGTCTTGATAAATAAACATATTTTTAACTTTGACTTTGAGATGTTTGCACAAAGTGGCGCACAACTGGAGGTGCCTATGTTCAGTAGGTAGTAAACTGCAATAGGATGATATAATGTTTTTACCTTGTAACTTCGTTGTCAGAAGACTCCTGATAAGAGAGGTTGGTTGGGCATAGCAAACCTTCTCTCGAATTGAGCCGTCCGAGGAAGGACCTTCACCCTATAGAATACCGCAGGCAAATGGCCTCCGGGTCGTGTTTCTGCCGCTGAGTAGGGTTTCCGGAGCTCGTGGGGGGTTAGGGTCGGGCCGGCATGGGCGGTGGCAACTGACAGGTAAGTGACCAGTTACTTGCCCGTTGTCACAGCGACTTGAGCTATTCATCAGGCGTAGGAAAGCCATTATGTCGAGTTACTATAAAAAAAGTTGTTCTGATACCCATAGCACAGGTGCTATAATAATGTTGTCTGATATTTGATATTTTAATTTTCTGGTTGCCATGTCCGAGATATTATTATGATGTGCATATTTCCTTATCAAAGCTCGAGTAATGTATCTCTAATTACGTATTGCGATGGTTAGTAGGATCGTATACTATTTATCTCAGGTGAGTGCCCGGAGGCGCGCGGTGCGGTCGGCCGTATCTCGTTATCAGTGGTCGATTAGATACCGCCGCGCGCGCACGCTATCACTCCACTCAGCGGCGCTCAGACTGCGCCCGCTCAGAGACCGTGCCCGCTCAGACCGCGCCCGCTCAGACCGCTCGCTCAAACCGCTCAGAACTCCACGCCATGAGGAGCAAGGATCGCTTAGCAGACCTCCACCAAGTGAGTGCTTACCTCACTCTAACTACAAGGCGTATAAGGATTGGATTTCAGTGTTTACCCTACATGTTAACGGCGAAATGTTCGCTTGAAAAACATTGTCATCGTTTCGTGTTTCATTTGAAGTCTGTATACTACAAGTGTGCACTCTTCCCGGAGTGATAACACAGTTTTTAGGCGTTACGAAACTATTGTGAAAACTACACGAAGGTTTATTTACAATCAAATCAAGAAAGGTTTAGATACGGCTGATGTTAGTGAAGTGTGACTTGATATACTTAGAGTGGAGTCGGTCTTGAAACTTCGGGAATAGACTTCGGAGGCTCACGGACCGGTGACCGTGACTTCCGAGCTGACGGTCGTGGATTGAATCCCAATATGTTCATATACATATGAATATTAAGTACCTATTTGTTATTGCAGTGTGTAGTAATATGTGAAACTTTATTTGGTTACAATTTCCTTAACACTAGTGCTAAGTTAGGTTACTTTGCGTATCGGATTTGCCTACCTAAAGTTGTCTGATAGAAATACTAAAACCAATGTTTTTGTAGACCATATTTTCAACACGATCGAAGGTGACTTTGATCATACTCGTATACTAAATCTATTGTACTGATGGTATTTTCCAAGGTAGGTATGTAATTACATGTAAGGATCCTAATTTTTTGTAAGAAATATGATAGATGAATGTATACCTACTTACTGTAGTTCGTGTTAATGTGCGGTACGAGTACATTGCTATCATCGATAAAAAAAATAGCACACAGATACGCCCTCGTAAATATCGGTTCAGGAACAGTGCCTACAGTAGGCCTACTCTTGAAAGATCCCACGTTCTTCTCAGTAAATGGTTGTAACTATTATGCGAGAAAAAAATCAATGTTTCAGTAGAAGAGGTACCGAATACCTATACAAACAAACTTGGCATTTAAAATATTAGTAGGATACGCGTACATTTTGATGTGTTAATAGGTATCGTACCTATATTACGCTAAGAATATTCGAATGAGTTTTGCTTTGTAGATAAAACACATACTTGGTTGTGTTATATAACGCTGCGTATGCAAGTAGTGCAAATAATAACTAGAAATGAGCGCAATGTCGGAGTTAGCTGAACGGTACAGTTTTATTGAGCGCGTGTTTGGTCAAGTGCAGCGCCCCGTCAGCTGAGCGCAACGCGATTGGGGCTCAAATAAATAAATAACATGTGAATAAATAAACCAAGAATGGATCATTAACACAAATAAATACATTATTATTACCATTACTAGGTACATAACAAACGCCAGATCAACACAAAGAGACATTTACCAAACCTTCGATAAGGCACTACAGAGTACGCCTACTGTCTCCTCTATTTATATATCCCAAGACATGTCATCACCACCTAGCCCCAAACTAAGCCGAAGCTTGTACGAGCAGACGGCTCAACTGATGGTAAGTGATAACCTCCGCCCTTGAACATCTGCAACATCAGCAGTTACCTATGCGCTGCCGGCCTTTAAGAAAGAGGTGCTCTCTTTGCTTGAAGATTTGAAAGTCGTATCGGTCCGGAAAAACCGCTGGCGACAAAGCATTCCGCAGTTTAGTTGTGTTGTTCTATGATTAAGTGATGCATCAATCCAAAAGTTAGTCATCATGCCTATTGACAATAATGGTTGTTCGTTTTACAGCTGGCAGGTGGGGTTTACTGCGACACCGTGCTGCCGGCAGTAGACACTCCTGTAGACAACGGCGTCGACGAGATGTTCAAACAGGTAAGCATAACTGTAGATTCATCATCATCAGCTTATTGCAAAAGCCACTGGAGAATATCTCACAATCGCCACGCTGGGCAGGCGGGTTGGCGATCGCAGGGCGTAGCTTCTCGCTCCGGTGACGCTGCTGCCCGGTCTGTGATATTTAGCTACGCCTTCAATTTATCATCATCATCCTATCCTTTTTCCCGATTGTCTCAGGGTCGGCTTCCCAAACTGAGAGATTTGGCGAGGGCTAAGCTTTTACACAGAGCGACTGCCATCAGACCTCCGCAACACTTAGGGTAAGCTATACCCATTCCCAGTTTAGGCGTCAGAGTTATCATCATCTCTGATATGATGTGACGACTGCTATCTGAGTTGGTAAAGATAGCACCCGGGACCAACAGCTTAACGTGCCTTCCGAAGCACGGGGGAAATCGGTGTCAAATTTTGGTCACCCATCATCGGATTCAATTGTGATGGTTATACCGCCAAAAGTCGGTAGCCAGCGCCTCGTTTGTTATTCGGCAGGATGCACCACGGGCGGCTTAGAACGAAATGATGATAGGCCGCTCTCTTACATCCCCATCATCACTGCTGCACATAAGCCACCCCCAATGACAATAGTCATTCGGGGGACTTTGCCTTAGTCACCACGTTTGGCTGGCGGGTTGGTGACCCCAGTAATTTTTATTTGTAGGTAAACGCTGCTGCCCGTTTCCTGATATAGGGAAAGGTTTCATTTGAAAGTTTCATTCGAAATATCGAGTTGCCAGTCTCAGAGCCCTCATAAATGTGTGTCCAATGCTGTCACACATACCGTTAAAATCGAATTTGAATGAAAATAAGATGCCGAATTCAGGGCCCCCATTGGTGGTAACCAAAATATTCGAAAACGGGAGTGACAAATGGGAGGGATTTACGGTGCAATAGTACGTGATCCGTTCAACGAACGATCGTTTTATATTTTGGTGGTAGGGGCCCAGTTCCGACAAAATGTCGCATTGACTCCATTTAATTAAGTAATGCAAACGGCTATTGCCATTTTGTAGCTAAACTTTTTATTTTAACTCACCAAAATGGCTGCATCCTGCCCGATATTCAGCAGAACGGTGAAGCTCAGTAAATGTGACCTACATCGCGGATAACTAGTGCAACGAAGTGCGAACGGACACTGGCGGCTTGCATAAATGTCGCTTCACAACCCGTTTGAAAGAACTAAAATTATAGAAATACTGTGTACAAAGAATATTGTTTTGGAAAAGTGTTTCTTTAGGATAGAATGGAAAAACATTTATTCAGCGCACATTAAAAAATTATAGAAGAAATACTTACTGTATACAAATAATATTGTTTTGGAAAAGTGTTTCTTTAGGATAGAATGGAAATGGAATGGAATTCAGCGCACATTAAAAATACAGGGATAGGTATACTAAATCTAAACAGTAACTTAAGCTGTTACACAATGTGCAGCCAAATTGGTATCCACTCAGTGAATGTCAAGGCATACTTAACATAAAGACAGCCAAAACGCGGATTATAATAAATTGGAACCGGCAAGAGGGTATAACTTATTACAGAAGGACACATCAATGTGTAGTTAAGTTTAAGAGAATGAAAGCCTTAGACTTCATCATCATCATCTTGCAGACACTGCTGGACATAGGCCTCCTCCAATGATAGCGGCTATTTGAGGGATGTGCCTTAAAATTAAATCACACTTAACGCCTAACCTAATTTGGGGGTTAGATTACTAGCTGCTACGAAATCCAAACCTTGTTTGTTTTTTATAGAGTGGAATCACAGGTGGAATGCATTGGGTGTGTGGGACTCATCATACCTCCCGAAACGGGAGGGTATACCCACTAAACCCCCTGTGTCGCCAGTGGGCAGCAAGTTGCAGGGACACGGGCAACGCCGAAGCATACCGCCACATCTCTGCATGCCCTGACGAAATCCAAACCTTTTTTTTTTTTTACGTCAGGAATGCCTTTACGCATACACCAGGGCCCTAGGTACGGGACACCTGGGTTATGTGGGACTCACTCCTAAAACGGAGAATACCCACTAAACCTGACGGTGGTCGGCTACGAGCGCTCATCTGAGGAGGGTCGGGATGCCCGTCGGGATTCGTCTCAACCCCTCCTCAGCTCAGTAGCGCTGCGCCGCCTGATAGAATGGCGGCACACCTCGGGAGGACGTAGTGGTGCCCTCCCGGTACGACGTCACTGACCACGTGTGTCCGAAGACACGTGTCGTCGTCTTCCTCGGGGTTGTAGATCGGGGAGCCCCCCCCCGAGCGCGCCACAACCCCGAAGGCCCTTTTAGTCGCCTTTTACGACAGGCAGGGATACCTCGGTAGTATTCTTACGCCCCATACCGCAGGGCGCAACGAAATCCAAACCTAACCTAACCTAGTCAGGGGGGGGGGGGGGGGGGGTTAGGTTACTAGTTCAATCACGCTTTTAACGCTTGAAGGGTGTTCTATTCCAATTCATTTGAGAGCGCTAGGCGCTTCAGTAATGACCGACTGACCATTAATTTATTTCATACTCCCGGCGCTAATGAGCTGAGCGCTCGCGGGTTTATCAATTATAATTGCTAGCACCGTTTCAGTTAATGACTATGCGTCGCTTTGTCGTACACTTTGCAATCATAAAGTAAACATTTTAATTTTTTTATTAATAAATAAATATTAATCAACATCACATACCTACATTGGCTGGCAACCAACTGGTGAGGGTATAACCATCACAATTGAAGGCGAAGGTAGCTAAATAGCACATACTGTTGACGGGCAGCAGCGTCACCGGCGCGCGCGAGAAGCTACGCCCTGCGATCGCCAACCCGCCTGTCCAGCGTGGCGATTATGAGTATATCCTCCAGATGTTTGCCCTAAATGCCGAACACCTGGGGAGGCCTAAGTCCAGCAGTGGACTGAATTGGCTGACGATGACATACATTGCTCATTTCAAAGTAAGTAGGTGGGTATCAGAACAACGAAGGTACCACAAATATATTATTATCATCATCATCAGCCTATTGCAGTTCACTACTGGACATAGGCATCACCAGATGTTCGCCACGTTGTGCAAACATCTGGACTTTTAGAGGCTTTACCCATAATCGCCAACTTAAGCAGATCGTGGCGGTCATGACAGGGCATATAACAAACACCTCCAGCACAGACAGCCCCCTATGCAGAGCTTGCCTAGAAGAGGAGGAAACAGCCGCCCATTTTCTGCTGGAATGCTCCGAAGTGGCAGTAAACCGGCTGAATTATCTTAGCCAGCCCGGGACTCTCCAGGACATCTTCGGCAGGCTAAATATCCTGCTGAGGTTTATGGATTAGCTGGAGTGGCGTTAATGAACACCATATTAGGATGTTACTAAATTCGACCCACCCCAGACCCCACACAAAATAGGCGCTCAGTCAAGTTGCGGAAATCAGCCCATTCTAACTAACTATAATATCTACCCATAATCTCCACGCTGAGCAGGCGAATTGGCGATCGGAGGGCCACACGAATTTCGCGGAAGGGAATCGAATCGAATGCGGTTTATTCCGGGTGGGAATCGAACCCAAAATCCTTGTATCTGGAGGCAGGGGTAACTAAGCAAATGAGCCATCGAGCAAAGCATTGGTCATTAACTGTTAATGTATTCCCCATCAACACTGTGACGCATTTGAATAAACAAACGTTATTTTAGTTTCACCACACAATATGAGCTGCAGTATTTGTAAATATCTTCGAAATAACATAACTAGGCATGCCTACCAAAAGTTTCTGCCTCGTGCAACGGTTCTTTGGAAACAGCTTCTAGTCGCGTCTTTTCCGAATGGATGCGACTTAGGGACCTTCTTATAACGAGCCTGCAAGTTTCTCAAGGGCCCCTGTGACTTCCCTACTGCTTCAGTGTCTATGGCCCGATGTGATCACATACTATCAGGTGACGTTCAGGCCCGTTTGCATCGTCTGTCATAAAAAAAGTCTTATTTATTACTTTATACAAGTACCTAGGCCGGCCGACAAGTCTTCACCTCACGATCCTCACCCATTGTCTCAAGGTGGCCGAGCCAGCGGAGTCGATGCGTTTTTATTTCTCCAAGAAGGTTTGGCTTCACCAGGCCCTACAACTTCATGTTCGTCCTCCTTCTTCATGTGCCAACCTATAATAATAATTATCATCATCATCAGCTTATTGCAGTTCACTGCTGGACGTAGGCTTCTCCAGTTGTTCATCACTTTGGATAAACATCAAGCATTCGCTTTACCCATGATCGGGCAGGGGCGGATTGGCAATCGCTGGGCTTAGCTCCTGCCCGTCATTATTTAGCTACGCCTTCACTTGTGATGGTTATACCGCCACCAATCGGTTGCCAGAGCCTTCTTTGTTATTAAGCAGGATGCACGGGCAGGTGAGGGTGGCTTGGAGCGAAAAGATGATAGGTCGCTCCTTACATTCCAGTAGTATACAATTTTATTATTATAGCAGTTGTATAATGCTATTCAACTGAATATTCAAGTCTGTAATGAACTTGTCTCTACCATGTTGCTCCTTTACATTTCTCTCTATTATTATTCATCTACTATTATTTATTACTAGCTGTGCCAGCGGCGTCGCTCGCGTGGATATCGGGTTTCAAAAATAACGGACTTCCATATAATACCCATCTATACCTTGTGCCTAAGTTTTAAGTTAGACCTCTAGCAATACATTGGTGAAAAATGCATTCAATTCTATGCAGTAGTTTTCGCGTAATGCGCGTTCAAACATACAGGTTTAAATTTCTCGCGTTTTCCCAACACTTCCCGTCACTGCTCCGCTCCTATTGATTGTAGCGTGATGAAAAGTATCCTATAACCTGCCCAGGAGTATGAAGTATAATTGTACCAAGTTTCGTCAAAATCTGTTCAGTAGTTTTTTTTTCTATAACGAACATACAGACAGACAGACAGACAGACAGACAGACAAAAATTTTACTGATTGCATTTTTGGTATCAGTATCGATCACTTATCACCCCCTGATAGTTATTTTGAAAAAATATTTTATGTACAGAATTGACCTCTCTACAGATTTATTATAAGTATAGATAAGTATTTATTTCTCTCGTAGTTACTAATGACTGAACCAATCGTGTCAAGTCAAGAGTTAACTCAGATCAAGGATCACTCTGAGATTACAGTAGTATCAGCGACTATATTGCAGATATAAGTATGACATCATAGTATGTGGGACAGTCGCGAGACACCTCTCATTAGGCATCTATGTTACCTACGACTATAAACGACGTTTCACAAGGCTCGTCATCTGCCATATGTCATAGTTTGTACAAAGTTCATTAGTGAATAGCCAATTTGTTTGGATTTATAGGTACTTACTTGTACTATAGACACTATGAACTTTGTACTATGAACACACATAACTTTTCCTACTACTAAGTTTAAGAGCTTTGCTCTTGTCGGTGGAGCAATGTCCACTCCTCCCTGGACTCCGCCAGCGCCTTCAACTCCCTGTACGTCATGACATTAACTTTCTTCTTCAACTTTTCCTAGATTCTATAAAATAACTGCATAGGCAATCTACCTAATGGTTGCCAAAGAACAGGAGGTCCCAGGCTTAATCTGGATTTCCGTGCGGTGAAAATAATACAAATCTAGGGCTAGGGCTAGGCATAGTGGGCATAATTTTGAGAACATTAAGTAGGGCCTTTTTTATCGGAAATCGCTTTTTCGTATTATTTTTTAATTATACCCACCTACATGTATTAGATAAATAAATGTAAATATACTGGGAAGATCAGTATGGCCTGAAATAATTATTATTCTTTGATACAACGTGTAAAAGAACCATTTTTGCCAAAATGTCACTTAAATCACTCTGGTTCCAGCATTGCCTTCAGTCGGGTAAAAAAGGGCTGGCATTTAATGGGTATTTCCAAAGACGCACCAACTATCCTTATTAGACTCTAGAAGAGACCTGATGCCCAAGATCGATGAATGTGGCAAATAAATCTAGAGAGAGGCTCATGTCCAGCAGTGGACTGATTTGCAGGCTGATGATGATGATGCAATGATTGACGTTTCCAGGTGGAGCGCATGCGCGCGTGGGTGCACGAGTTGAACAACAACACGCAGCTGATGCGGCGCCTCCACGCCGACCCCACCTTCCACACCAACAAACGTACGTCCCAATGGTTTGAGAACCAGTGGCTCTACTGTTAGATACCGCTTCAGATTCCTCAAAAGAAGAAAGGGTCTGCTACGTTAAACTAGGATCAATGCACTAACTACACCAGTCGAGGCCTGTTTCCATCAATGTTGGCTAAATGTGTTTCTAATTTAATTTTGAGAGTCGAGATTCTCTTAGACATACTTAGACGTTACGCCACTAAAAGTAAAAGGGAGGTAGGGTATAAGTAGCGAATCTTCGCTCGAATTGGGCCGCCTGTTCGGGGAAGGATCTCCATCCTATAGAATATCGCAGCCAAATTACCTCCGGGTAGTATTTCTGTCAATGAGTAGGGTTTGCGGAGCTCGTGGGGGGTTAGGGTGGCCACTGACAGGTTGTTCGGGGGGCGCAATAGCAATTCCGCTGGAGCTCAAGATCTGGTTGCTGCTCAAATTTGTCCGTTGTCACATCGACTTGGCCTTCTCTTTCGCTTTCCATCAGGCGTAGGGAAGCCATTATGTCGAGCTACTATTAAAAAATATGGGAATGGATCTCGTAGATGTAGACGTATTCGAGAGAATATGAAAGATTGACCTAAGTTGATATCACCGATTGTCATCTACGGCAGGCCAGGGCAGGCGGGGATGCAGCCATATGCTACCCGTGTCCCGTGTCTCTGCAACGTGCTGCCCACTGATGACACAGAGGGGTTTAGTGGGAATGCCCTATAATTTTGAGTGGTGTGAGTCCCACACACCATGCAGACTCCTCCCGGAGGGAGCATGAAGGCGTCTATGCATTTCTTTCTTAAGAAGAAAAAAGTTGATGTGACCAGGGTGCTTACTCTCGACGCTCGATAACATTGGGATTGGAGATTGGAATTGAAATATTGTCCTTTTGGCACTCTTGAATGCCACACTAGCGCACGATTGGAATCAAATCTGGTGGAATTTTATGGAACTAAATGAGATCGAGCAATGCACTTTTTCGGCACCCTTGACGGGATTTTGACATTGACGTATCGAGTTTAGATTCGTGTTTATGATCGAACAAATACAGTCGCACAAATCTTACTTTTTCGGGATCGAATTTGGTGTTTGTGTTTGATTTTACTAGTCTTGAATATAAATAATGGCACGTATCGCTCTTATTTGTAATACTTTGAGTAATGCGCATTCATTTGATGTACGACAAAGGCGGAATTTAAGAAGAATAGAGCGATATGCCGATAACGCGTTTGCTATGGGTGACGATGAATTTCGACAAAATTACAGAGTTTTAAAGAACTTTTCAACCTAAGTAATTCATAATGAATCATCCTGACAAAGCTGCTTAAATTATTAAAGCTTACTGTGTCTTACATTACATTTGTAACCAGCCACAACTAAGTCAGGGTGGTTTTGATAAAATTGTGCCACCCATAGGACAAATCCAAGATCTATTAGATAACCGAGGTGTTACTGATGAGCTTCGGCGAGGCACTGAAGCAGAATTAGTACAGGAATTGTGGGCGGCAAGATATAGGCAGTGAATATATTAATAAATATTTAAACTTTTATGTCACTTATTTCTTTCCTTTGTTAATACACAATAGACCCTATAAAAATGCCTATTTTTAATATTAGTAACTTGAGCCAAAACATAAGCTCTAATATTATGATAGGTAGCCTTCATGGACGACGATAGCCTTATACCTATCATATAAAGGATAGGTATTTATGATCATACATAAATTAAAACAATTATTGACTTGATATTACTTGTATATTAAGATTACTCTTTCTAAACACACACAGCTTAATTTACACATTACATGTAAGACAATTAAAATATAACATTTAAACTTACAAAGTAAATATATTCCGTACATAATTTAACATTATTATTCTGCAATTTTATTTAGGGCATTTGCTATGTTATTTAATGCATTTCCTATTCTTTCACTGCCGGTGCGCAAGAGACCCTTGGCTATTCCCGGGCTTTGCGACAAGAAATCCGTCAGGATCTCTAACTGTTGGTAGAACGGTCTGCTGCTCATTATATTCTGTTGAAATTACACATTATTTGTATAAAAGAAATAAACAACGCAATATTTCTATCAAATACAATAAATAGAACTTTCATACCTGTGTTGAATTATTTGTGTCTTGACTTAAAATATTCCAAATACGGTGCACAAGAAGAGTTCCGTCTACGGAGTGACTAATAAGGGCTTAATACTTGCATTGTATCAACAAAAACTAACCACATAGAATACTTTAGGTTTTTGTAGCGAAGTGTTCATAAATTTCAAAAAGTTATTTGTTTATTTGGAACTGACAAGAGTGACAAGTCGACGCGTTGTTTTTTTAAATCCAATATGGCGGGCAAGGCAATGACATATTCATCAGTCTTCCTTCATTATTTTCCGTAAATTACGCTTTTAATCGACATACATTAATTGTAAATGCTGAAAATAGTTACCTTTGTAATAAAAAACAAATTAAGTAATATTTAATCATAAATTAACGTATATTCAAATATTCCTGTATTTGGTAGTTTACATTTTGTTACATTATGACCACCCCAAGTCATAGTTCATTCATTCTCTGTATATTATCTGTACTCGATCCTGCAGACGATTGCGATCCCAATCCTATTTGGTTCAAGAGTACCAATATTTTTAAGATTGGAATTGAAACTGCACTAGATTGGGATAGGATTGAGATTGGGATTGGTTTCAAGAGTAGGCCTACTGTACCCAACCTAAGCCAATTTATAGACGTCGAATTCGAAAGTCCTCTTGAAGGGAGTCCTAGTTACATATTAACATCACTATTCCATTCCCAGACTTACAAGACCAGATGGACAGCGTGATCACCTCGTCCAACGGCGTGGGGCTGAAGGTGAGCGGCGCGCTGCGGCAGTTCGAGGCGCTGGTCAACGCGAGCGCACAGCGCAACGACGCACGCGCAAGGATGGCGCGACTGCAGTACGCGGCTACGAGGCGACTGTACGCCGACGCATTAGCGCGCCACCACGCGGCGTTGGACGCACTGAGGGAACACCAGCTGGATCTGCTGCACGAACAGATCAAACTTAGTAAGGAACCACTCAGTAGTACCGTCTTTCAAGTTTCGACGCTGCCGTAGGTACCAGCTACGTGTCATCGCCTTTACGCTGAGCTGGATGTGCTGAGGGAACAGCAGCTGGATCTGCTGCACGAACAGATCAAACTCAGTAAGATATTTCCTACAATGACACTTATCATTGTCTAGCCAGTGCAGCGCTCATCATCATCATCAGCCGCTTCAGTTGCTCGCCACTTTGGGCAAAAATCTGGAGTAGGAAGCCTCCAGATATTTGCCCAAAGTGGCGATAATCGCTCATAATCACTATACCGACAGGCGGGCTGGCGATCGCAGGGCGTAGCTTCTCGCTCCGGTGATGCTGCTGCCCGTCATCGGCCTGTAGTATTAAGCTACGCTTAGCCAATGCGCAGGCATGGTGGGATTGTAGTAGGCACGCAGCTACATGTCGCCTGTAGGGAGAAACCTAGGGGAATACCAGCTGGATCTACTGGACGGACACATCAAACTCAATAAGGAACCATCTACAGTAGCGTTGCTCTGGTGTCGCGGTGTCTATGGGCTGAAGTGATCATTTACCGGGTATATTACTTATCAGGTAACCTTCAGGCCCGTTTGGTACATACGCCCGTACTTTCGAACAACTAAAATACCTATTTTTAGTTTCGGTTACAACAAAAATGACTTCACTGCTCTATTTACCTACACAGTAGACAATGAATAAATAAGGCATTTCCGTTCACACTGACCCCGATAGTGACGAGGCAAATTGAAAAGGAATCCAGTAAAGATGGTATACCGACAAAATTACACTCAACACCGTTAATGTTTACAGTTCACACTTAGGCCAAACCACGGGCCAAACGCTTTGCAGTTCAAAGTTGAACGGCCCACAGACTTACAGAAAGCAATGTCAAAATAATGGGAACTTATTTTGATGTCTCCCTCACTGCTCATTCACGTGTAATGTTGGCGGCGTTGGTCTAGTGGTCAGGTGCCACCTGATAACCGTGAGGTTCGTATTCCGGGTCGAGCCAAAAATGTTACGAAGATTTTATGAAATTTTAATTAATAAAAAAATACTCAGTAGCTGCTCCAGTGTCAGAAAGGTCACGATTAAAAATTACAAATCATCATCATCCTATGGCAGTCTACAGCCGGACATAGGCTTCTCCAGGTTTTTGGGCAAACATCTGGAGGATATACCCATAATCGTAGGGCAGGCTTGTTGGCGATCGCAGGACGCTTTTCGCTCCGGTGACGTTGCCGTGCTCGTCATCGGCCTGTAGTATTTAGCAACGCCTTCAATTGTGATAGTTATATCGCCATGAGGCTGGCTGGGAGCGAAAAGATGATTGGTCGCTCTCTTACATTACATCCCAGAATTACAATACTTTCGCAAAATCCGGTGCTGTACGGTACGTTTTGCGCGCAATTGTCAGTCTCGTGCCCGTTGCACGAATCGGAATTCCACGATCTTTGGAATCAACTCCCAGCTGTGGCTTTTCCGAATGGATACGACCTAAGGACCTTCAAAAAGGGAGCCTACTTATTTCTCAAGGGCCGGCAATGGATGGGTTAGTCCGTCTAGGACTCCTCGGGTGTTGTGGTGAATACAAGTGAACAAGTGACCTTCAGGAAATCTGTGTTACAAATCTTATCAATCTTTTCTGCAGTTAACTTGTGATAACGGAGACTAGATCGTCCAAATCTAAATCTTCTTCTATGTAGGTAGGAAGGTGATTTGACGTAATGGACCCACGAGATAACTTCCTGCCAATGAGTGTAAGACGTGCGGATCCCTGGTGTCATTGAACGTGTGCTCAGCGGGTGAACGCCCCGCGGTTACTCATGCGCACAACTGCAGCGCTGCCCGTTGCCAAATTAGCACCGATAGATGCATGGATGTTATAATTACCACCTAATACAAACCGTTCAAACCTGATGGTAAAGTTTATTGGCCTTAAATGGGCATTTTTGAATAAGTAAATGGTATTGTACTGGATAACAGAATTTCAGGAAACGGACTGCATTACCTACTTACCTGCGTAATATATAACCTCCTGTGATCACCATCCCGCATACCAAGCGTAGTGACTAAGGCACATACCCACAGATGTCAATTGTCTTTGGTCGTAGGAAGACCTATGTCCAACAGTGGACGAAACGAAAAAGTCGTGCATTTTTTAATGTTGCAAATAGTCTTGAGATTTCAGCTTCTCCGCCGGTGGCAGGCCTTACCCGGTGGAGTATATACTCTCCGATACACCAGTCAAGTAACCCCCAGAATACCTCATAGCGTTGAGGAATAAAATATTATCCAATTACTTTCAAACAAGCAATCTTAATTTCCAGTAGATAACACCATTTTTAACCGACTTCAATAAAGAAGGAAGTTCTCAATTCGTCTGTGTGTATAATTTTTTCATCAACACATTCCATTTGTATTGTTTCAGCAAATTTAACAATATCCGACGAGGAATGCGAGAGTCTACTAGAATCGAAGAATATTTCACTTTTTGTTGATAACGTAAGTAACAGTATCTTGTTTAGATAAATACCACTTTTTTAACCTACCTAAAAAAGGAGGAGGTTCTCAATCCTAATGAATATTTGTTTTGTTGTAGGTATAATTTGTTAGGGACCACATCTCCGAGAATTATGCACCGATTTGAATTTGTTTTTGTTCGAATGGGTGTACTTGTTTCTTAGTTGGTCCCTTTGTCACCGAATTCCAAACTCGAGTTATTCTTTTGCTAAACTATTATTGTTGTAAGTATCAGAGCATACGCCCGGTAGAAAGCGAAAGAGAAGCCCAAGTCACTGTGACAGCGGGCAAGTAAGTATGACTAAAAAATCAGTCACCTGGCGGTTGCCACCCCCATAAGGTGCTTCTTCTGAGAAACCGCAAGTTTCTTTGAAGTTACTGAAAATAAGTGGCTGGTTGATACAATAGGTATACTGGGACCTAAAGTGCAATGTGGTTTAATCCTTTATATCAGACGCGAACGTAAGTGAGCAATTTTCTCGGCATCTTTTTAGGTCATCTGTGAGTGCTCGGCGAGTAGAGGCCTGTTTTACTGAATATGTTGTACCAACAAACATACTGACTAACAAACAAAATAAAATAGTAGATAAATAAAACATGGCGGAGTTTTGGTCGCGGAAAATTTTAAGGGTCGCTGTTGCCATCAACACGACAGGAAGAGGATAAAATCATCATCATCAGCCTATTGCAGTCCACTGCTGGACGTAGGCCTCTCCAGTTGTTCGCCACTTAGGGCAAACGTCTGGAGGATATACCCATAATCGCCACGGTGGGCAGGTTGGCGATCGCATAAAATATGTGTGGTTAAAAATCCTTACTTACCCTATTTAGATTGCGGTCCTATCAACAATTTACGTTTACCACCTATTTCTAAAAGCTTCTGAAATCCGGCTCGAAGGACCATACTTAATAGTAATATAACCCCAAGTAATGCCGCGCTGGGCCACACAGCGTCATCAAGTCCCAAACTAATTAGCATCATAAAGATCACGAAACAAATTGTATTTGCTCCGACCTGATATCTAGACGACCAGTTCGGTTCAGCGGTAATGGACGCTGCCTCTGACTGACGCAGTGGTCGCGGGTTCGATAACTGTACAGTACGTACAAAAATTATATATCTATGTATTTACAAAAAAAAAAATATTCTGTTAAGAAATAAGGTGGGTAAAAATACGGATAACTGTTGTTATAAAATTTTTAGTAAATACCTAAGTGGGCAAGTCATGAACTCGTGACCCTATTAATAATAATTATTATTAATGATCAAACTGCTGATGGTAAGACATCGAGATCTGAAAACAAATATCTAAAAAATAATAATTATTATAATAATAACTGTATATGTAATAATACCTATAGCTGTTCTTATGTTTTTACTTCAAAATACGTCATCATTATTTTGTTTAAAGAATAAAACTTATCTAAGCAAATACTTAGCTAATGGTAATTTTCCTCATCTTCGAGGAAATTCATATATTACTTCAGTTATAACATTTCTTGTAACAGGTTTTAGCTTCGACCAAGGTTACGATCGAGTGGAATCCTCGTACGTATACCTACCTACATTAAGTTTTTGTCACGTTGGTAAATTTTCCAATTTAGACGTTACATCCTACCGAATAACAAACGAGGCACTGGCAACCGGCTGGTGGCATCACAATTTAAGGTGTAGCTCAATACCACAGGCCGATGACGGGCATGAGCGTCCCAGGAGCGAGAAGCTACGCCATGCGATCGCCAACCCGCCTGCCCAGTGTGGCGATTATGGGTATATCCTCCAGATGTTGGCCCTAAGTGGCGAACAACTGGAGAAGCCTATGTCCAGCAATAGGCTGATGATTATGAAACATACAAAAAGAATTTTAGTCGAATTGAGAACCTCCTCCATTTTTTGAAGTTGGTTATAAAAAGTTCATCACCACGGATCATTTTTGCACAG
Source organism: Conogethes punctiferalis (assembly GCA_031163375.1). Lineage (NCBI taxonomy): Eukaryota > Metazoa > Arthropoda > Insecta > Lepidoptera > Crambidae > Conogethes > Conogethes punctiferalis. The sequence continues at coordinate 4,097,888 of CM062077.1, read as the reverse complement.
GTGCGCGCGGAGACAGCGGAGGCACGGAGGGCCCTACGCGACGTGGAGGCGCGGCACGAGGAACTGGCGCGCGTGGAGAGCGCGCTACGGGATCTAAGGGACCTGTTCCAGCAGCTGGCACATCTCGTCGCTTCACAGGTTTGTATCTGATACTCGAAATCTGGAGATTATTCTACATAGAGGCGTGGCACGAGGAGCTGGCGCGTGGAGAGCGCGCTACGGGATCTTAGGGACCTATTCCAACAGCTGGCACATCTCGTCGCGTCACAGGTTTGTATCTGATACTCGAAATCTGGAGATTATTCTACATAGAGGCGTGGCTCGAGGAGCTGGCGCGCGTGGAGAGCGCGCTACGGGATCTAAGGGACCTATTCCAACAGCTGGCACATCTCGTCGCGTCACAGGTTTGTATCTGATACTCGAAATCTGGAGATTATTCTACATAGAGGCGTGGCTCGAGGAGCTGGCGCGCGTGGAGAGCGCGCTACGGGATCTTAGGGACCTATTCCAACAGCTGGCACATCTCGTCGCGTCACAGGTTTGTATCTGATACTCGAAATCTGGAGATTATTCTACATAGAGGCGTGGCTCGAGGAGCTGGCGCGCGTGGAGAGCGCGCTACGGGATCTTAGGGACCTATTCCAACAGCTGGCACATCTCGTCGCGTCACAGGTTTGTATCTGATACTCGAAATCTGGAGATTATTCTACATAGAGGCGTGGCTCGAGGAGCTGGCGCGCGTGGAGAGCGCGCTACGGGATCTAAGGGACCTATTCCAACAGCTGGCACATCTCGTCGCGTCACAGGTTTGTATCTGATACTCGAAATCTGGAGATTATTCTACATAGAGGCGTGGCTCGAGGAGCTGGCGCGCGTGGAGAGCGCGCTACGGGATCTTAGGGACCTATTCCAACAGCTGGCACATCTCGTCGCGTCACAGGTTTGTATCTGATACTCGAAATCTGGAGATTATTCTACATAGAGGCGTGGCACGAGGAGCTGGCGCGCGTGGAGAGCGCGCTACGGGATCTAAGGGACCTGTCCCAGCAGCTGGCACATTTCGTCGCGTTGCAGGTTTGTATCTGATACTCGAAATCTGGAGATTATTCTACAAAGGGGCGCGGCACAGGAGCTGGTGCGCGTGGAGAGCGCGCTACGGGATCTTAGGGACCTGTTCCCACAGCTGGCACATCTCTGCGCTTCACAGGTTTGTACCTGATACTTGCGGTCAGGAGACTCTACATAGAGGCGCGGCACGAGGAGCTTTCGCGCGTGGAGAGCGCGACATCTGGAGAATATACTTATCTACTCATAATTCGCCACACTGGGCAGGCGGGTTGGCAATCGCAGGGCGTAGCTTCTCGCACCGGGGATGCTGTTGCCCATCATCTGCCTGTGGTATTTAGCTACGCCTTCAATCGTGATGATTATACCGCCACCAGTCTGTTGCCAGCGCCTCGTTTGTTATTCGGCTGGATGCACTACGGGCAGGTGAGGTTAGCTTGTAGCGAAAACATCTCTAAAATGATAGAATACTGTGGTGCTTATTAAAGGACGCAACGTTCAGTCAACAGACCAGTGTGCCTAGCACGAACATTTTCGAAAAAGTATGCGCAACGTAACCGTAAACGGGCGATAATTTTCACTACGTTGACGTACGTAAACGTAGTACCTCTTACGCACGATAGGGGCGCTGTACCAAGTTTCATACAAATGTTTACGGAAACGTTACGCATACTTTTTCGAAAGTGTTCGTGTTAGGCACACAGGGCTATTGATTGATTGATTGATGTGCGTGTTCCAGCAAGACCAGATTGACAGCGTGGAGTACTACGCGTTGCAGGCCACGGAGCATGTCGAATACGGCGGGCAGCATCTGCTGAAGGGCACCGTCAGTCACGCGAAGGCCAGAAAGGTACTTCAGTTTATTTGTCTTACGGCCGTATTCACAAACGTTACTATGCGTAGCGGGAACGCACAGGTAGCCAAAAACGTATAGGATTTTGGGCACTGTGCGTCCGCGCGTCGCATAGTAACGTTTGTGAATACGGCCGTTAGTGTTTAGCTTCTGCTTGAATCCGTCAATACTACAAAAAGGGCGCTAGGTACTACTAGATACAGGTGAAAATGGAGAAAAAAAAGAGGAGGAGGAGGTTACCACATAAACAGTTAGCATAAGGGGCAGCGCAGACGACAGACTTTCCGTGACGCAGTTTTTTGCAATTACATGCAGTAACGCACACGACGCGCAAAAATCTGTCGCGGATATTTCACAGACTCAACGCACATCTTCGATCATTCTGTCGGCAGACCTAGACGCTCTTTTTAAATGTCTCAGACGGAAACTCTATCGCATCTGTCATCTGCGCTGCCCCTAACTCCGAGATATCACGAATATGAACTAGCCCAAATATGTTTCATACGAACTGCTGTCTGTGCGTCATGCGTCACGCTTTTTATCTAAATGACTACGATGATGGCCAGAGCGGCCTTGTCATCATCACCAGACTATTGGGGAAGCGAAAGGCTCTCACCCCTAATTGGGGGAGCGAAAGGCTCTCACCCCTAGGTATATGCGTCACGCATTGCACGTAATTTCGAAAATCCAATATTAGATGGCGGCCTGGGATTCGAACCCAGGACTCACTCACTCCTTACTCCTCCTTAGTCTTATCCTTATGCACTTGTTACCACTAGACCAATAAGGCAGTAATTATACTAATAATTATGTAAGTATAACTAACCGCCTAATAACTTTCTTCTTTTTCAGAAAAAACTCGGCTTAATCGTGTGTTTGGTATCCGGCGCCGTGATAGTTCTACTCGTCCTGATAGCGACTTAGGGCGCCTGACCCTTCCTGGACTATCACCAAGAACAAGAACAACGCCATTGTCACAACTAGAACGATACTCATGGGGACCATACACGGGCAAAGCTAGTTATCTCGTTAAACATAATGGTTAATTGTTAACAAGAAGTTGACTCCGTTAATCGTTAAAAGGCTAAAGCGTTTCCGCTGAGGCGGAGCGGAGAAGATCTGTGTGCGATATACTAATCACATGGCTTCCATATCTCTTGGATTTCAAGCTATGTATGTGATTGGTGGTCGATTCCAACAACCTTTCGCATTTATATTATAATAACTTGTAGTAGGAATAAGAAGCGTTAAAAATTTCGATGACGACTCACAGAGAACGTTCACATGTTCAACTTCGGTAATAAATAACAGATGTCTTTCGTGAATGATGAATTCGTCAGATGTGGACGTAGGAACCCATGTTCCTACTGCGCGTAGCTTGGAAAACGAAACAAAAATGGCGCGCAGCTCGTGGACAGCTCATTCATCAGATGTTATATAAATGATAGATAATAAATAAATACCTAATAAATATCAGATAACATCACATACATTGCTCTAATATCTCTAAAATTAGAAGTTCATCCACTGTTCAAACATTTAAATTAAGATATAAAAAACACCTCATGTTATTGCAAAGGGACACATAAATCGCAATTGTTACATACCTACGCATACCTATTACAAGTATAAGTAAGCACCTACTGAAATAGGTTACATTATTATGTACTCGTAATGGTTAAGGTACCTGCCAACGTATTTATTTATTCATCCTTATAATGTCTTCTTTAAATGTAATATATTATATTTTATTAAATTCCTCCAAATATATCTAACCCATATATTTATTTATTATATTTCATTCCCCTAGATTCAGAGTTCTTCACACCTACTGCCTGTATTTACTGTGGGCTGTCGCCTGCCATCTTCCCGGTCTCCGCAGAATACCAGTGGTCGTGACGACACCCTAAGCCGTCACGGCCGAATACTGAGCGGAGACCATTTTGGTACATTTTATCTTTATTTTTAAGTGTTTTCCAAATTTATGTTTTAGTTTTAAGTCTTATCTAGATGTACAATTTTGTGTTTAAGTGGTGTGTGATAATGTACCAAATAAACGGTTTCTATTCTATTCTATTCTAATCCCAAAGTAAGTAGCTTAAGCACTTGTGTTATGGGTATCAGAAAAACGAAGGTACCACAAATAAGTAGGTACTTAAATACAAATTATAAACACCCAGACACGGAACAAACATTTATCACACGAATGATTGTCCCGAGTAGGAATCGAACCCACGACCCTTGGTTCAGAAGGCAGGGGCCACTACCAACTGAGCCACCGAGCCAGTCACCTATATATTAAAGACGAGACGCACCCTATGATAGTTTTAATGATTAACGGATTAACATGTTAATTCCCGCTTAGGAAGGAGATGTGTCTACACAGCATTTGCTTTAGAGCCCCGTTTTGAGTTTAAAACTGCTAGTCAAATTATCGTAATAATTTTATACTTACGTAGTAAATAAATAATAATGTATGATAGATAAATGTAAATATAAAAAATATAAATTCTGTAAAATGTTATTTTTTACTATTTTCATAGAAAATAAAACCCTTACTGTGATACGAAAATCAGGGAACGAACGTTAGGTGCACCGCAGATGGCACACATTTTGTGCGGCGCACAAAAAGTCTGCGTGGCGCGCAAAAAGTCTGTCGCGGATTTTTCAGACTCAACGCAGACGACGCACATCTTCGATCATTCTGTCGGCAGGGCTGTAGCGACGTAGGCGCTATGGAAGTCGTGCAGAGATCGCGAAGTATTATTTTGTACATTAAGTATTTAAAATCCGTAAGGCTGATTTCACAGCTGTCCCGAGTCGTACGGGACTGTTACTACGGGCGCCCGGAACGGGAGCACACATGAGGAACTAGAACATCGTTTCACAGCGACGCGGACGCGACCCGCTCCGGGAGAGCCCGTACAAAGCAACCGTACCGTACTGAATGGTCTGCGGGCGTGACCGTACGGGCTTCCCGCGCACGGACTGCCCGTACGGGACTCCCGGACAGCTGTGAAACCAGCCAACAGATACTTACTTTATTTTATCCCATTGTTTACCAAAATTAGCATAAATTTTGACAGCTCCATAGAAGCTTGGTCTCTGCGGTTCTACTCATGTGATAAAGTCTAATAAAAAAACTTAAACTTATCGTATTTTTTTTTCTTTAGGCGTCATCTCTCCCCGCCGTGATTTGTGTCATTATTTCATGCATCCTTTATGGCTAAGTTCATATGGCCGCGCGGTACCGCGCGGAACTACGAACCGCGCGGCACAAGATCAATATAAACGATAATTATCGTCTACATTACCGCGCGGTACCGCACGCCAACGCGCGGCGCGCTCTGACCCGCGCGCAAGATCTAGAACCGCGCGCTGCCGCGCGGCACAAGTATTTCAAACCTGTATCGACCTGTTCAGTTGATCCGCGCGCCTTGAGACGGAAAGACACATAGATCGATGCAATGAGTACCGAAGATGACATTGTGCCTATCGATTTGCTTATCGACGAAATCGAAAAAAGAGATGCGATTTGGAATCTTAACTCTTATTCAAATTATTCAAATAAAATATTAAAAAGAAGGTCTTGGGAAGAACTAGTTTTAATTTTTTGCAAAAATGATGATTCCGAAGAAAAAAAGAAAAATTTGGGTAAGTTTTGGTAATCCACAAGCAAATTGCCTCCTCCACGTCCATTGTATATCAATGTTAATGCCAGACTGGCGCTCGTATATACCCTGTCATGTGAACTCTCACACCGCGCGGCGGCGCGCGGTGCCGCGCGGCCATATGAACTTAGCCTATTTCTTGTTCATAACTGGAACTATGCTACCCTTTTGTGTTGTATGTTAGATGCCTACTTCTACAAAATAAAAATAAAACAACTTTGTAAATAATTTACTCATTTAAATATATATTTCTATAATAGAAATCTGTTACGTATCTATACATAAATGTTACAAGGGCGGGGCCCGCCCTCACATTATAAATAAAATACAATTATTACAGTAATAATAAATTAATTTAACATTATTTATTAATAATTTAATAGTAGTAATACGGCGATCTCAACAATTTACCGACTTCTTTGGTTAAGTAAGATTCCTTTGTGATAAATAATTAAAATGGGGGTGAAAATTAAAATTTACAGCAATAATAATAATATCAACAATTAATAAAATTATAAAATAATGTACAAAAACAAAACAATCATACAATAACCGTCCAAACGTCTGTGCGAGGCCGCCCGCCGCCGGCGCGGCACACAGCGGGCGCGGCGGGACGGCGGCGTGACGTGACGCTGAATGGAACACAAAAGAGAACAAACGGACATGTCTGTCCCACTTGCCCCGTGGGGTTGTCGAATCACGGGGCTACTGCAACAAACATCGATGTATTTTGTGCCAGTAGCCCCGCGTAACACCGAACAAACAAATGCTTCCCGTGTTCTCCAGTAAAGTCTTCTGTATAGACATTCACGTCACGCCGCCGCCCCGCCACGCCCCCTGCGTGCCATCCTTTTATATAGTATCTGCTAGGCATGTGGAAAAATATATAAAGCAGAGATATTTTACCATGGACCATAGGGACATTGTTACATAAAGATCAATAAAGTCTAAGGTATTATCTGGTAGATAAATTTAACAAACTCTGTAAAAAGGGAAAATATATTTAAAAAACAGCTACACAACATTAGTATCAAGATATTAAAAATAATGTATATGTATTTTATTATCTGTTGTCATTGCCAACTAATATTTTAAATGCAATAAAAACTTTTAATTATAAGCTAACTTACCCCCCATATTTATCAATGGAACGATCCATGGTATAATATCACATTTCACAACATTCTGTATACCTTATCTGTCCACTTATCTCCGTCTCCCTTCGCATAAGGAGGCGTAAGAAGACAAGTCTTAGCATCTCGCCACCTTTCTTACAATTACTATAACATAAATGCAGTTGTCTTTGTCTGTGTTACAATGAAGTTTCTTATACATTATACTGTGGACAGACAACCACATAACTGTGATAGAACGAGGGCAGGTTACTTGACTGATTAATTATGAAAATGTTTCATTGTTCTTTTCAAATGTTCGAGTTCTTGGTATCATTTAATATTTTTATCTACATATATTATGTCACCGTGGTGCAACAAATATTTGTATATTTAATCCAAAATAGTTAAAGGACTAGTATTATGAACGTATTAGGGTGCGTTTCCACAGAAGTAGGGAGCTAACAAAGATTTACCAATGATGTTGCTCAAATTACGCATTTAATATTCACTACATTTAGGAAGTGGAATAATGTCTTCTTTCTCCTATATCAACCTATACTGCCCCACTGCTGGGCAAAGGTCTCACCCAAACGTTTTGGAACAATATCAATAATTAATTCTTCAACGCACCCTTTAGCTATTAACAGTCACAGTGACAGCCGCTCAGTACTAAAATGCATAATCAAATACATTGATTTTGCTATTGTACTTTCATATTTCTATACGAAGGGAGACCGAGTAGTATTTTTTTTATAGCTTTGTAGATACAGAGTGACTGGTAAATATATATGTATGCCTATTGCTAGCCGTTATTTACCCGTCATGAGTATGGGTAGCCTCACCATCCAATTTCGATATTATTAATATAACGGGTCAAATGAGATTCGAATTTCCCACATACCCCGTTAACAACACAAGGAGCAATGAGAAATTCAAATTAAATTCTGACCCATAGATAGAAGATTTAATTTTTACCAGAACCCAGAACTTTCGAAAACCATTATTATCACGATTTACCAATCACCTGCATTATGATAGAATAACTCGAATTTTAAACATTATTTTACATAATTTATAACAATGTATTTTTAATAATTATCTGTATAAAAAACTATTTCTCTATAACAATATTACCATAAAGCAACAAGATGGCGGCCTCGCTGGGCATAGATTGTAGAGGGGCCGTGTACCATAAATAAACATTTTCAATTTGCTAACTCACCGCTGACGTCATTTTGTAAATAAAATATTTTTATCTTGTTAAATATAATGATCTAATTTTTATTTGTATTATATATAATAATAATTTAGTCGCGTAATTCTAAGAGATGCTTTCAATATGCTATCTCTTTTGTACTAATGGCAATTGTAACGCTTTATAATTATTTAGAATTACACAATTAGTGAATGCAAATGACGATTTGAATACACGCGAAACTTTTTTTTATAAAAATGTCGTCGTGAGATGTGATGATGCCCACATTTGGGCAGCCCCCCTCCCCCATGAGTGCTGGAGGGGTATCCTCCTTTGGAGGAGGGGGGCTTAAGACACGGGCGCGGCCCCCCTCTAAACGAGCCAGAATACTTATTAAATACAATTTACCTAATCATTTGTTAGCTCTTGAAAGCGTTCGTGAAAAATCTCACTTCACAATTTTTTTTTTATATAACACATGCAAATAAATTAGGAGGTAGGCGGCGCGCACGCTCTGCGTAACAACTAGACAGGTCTTTACCAAAAATCCGTTACCCGTTGTCCTACGTTAACGAAAAACGACGCGATGCAACACGAAAATATCAAGTAGTCTTTGTATGATCTATGTTTTCGCGTTAGTAAGTGTGCGCCGAAATATTGGTCGCATTACGTCGCGTCGCATCGCAACGGTACATATATGGCGTCCCGTCGCTCACATAGGACAATGCGTAACAGTTTGACATGACATGATAACATGACACCGACTTCCGACATCTAGTGACTATCGCTTTCAATGACGGCTTATAATAATCTATGGAAATCCCTTTCAATGACGTTGGAAATCGCGTGTAGTTTGCGATCGTGATAGATTTTCATGCTACGTAACAAACGGAGACAGGTTGAACGCGATTCTGACTAAATGCTTAAGGCTACCAGTGCCTATTATTAGGATTGACTTTCTTTTTCGACATCTTTAAGGCGAATTCGTATAGTTTCTATACATATTCACATTCACGCGTTCGAAATGTTTTAATTAACGAAAAATTACTACATAATAAATATGGCATTTCTCTTGAGTTAATAATGAGTATGACTTAGAAGTATTCGCCAGTTACGAATCCTTTGAGTGAGTTATAGGAACTTTTGATGATAAAAACAAGTTATATAGGTATTTTTATGTACTAAGTTGTTGAAATGACATTTACTATCAGAATTTTGTTATGTGAAACAAGTAAATGGACTGTTTTGAAGGTAACAATTAATTTTATATATTTTATTAATAATATACTTTATTGGATAAGATTTTTGATAGCAAATTTTTGATTATTGTATAATTTGACATAGTTCAATAAGCCACACAAAAAAGGCAATTTTATTAGATAAAATCTAACTTTTTTACTTGTCTAACTTTGTTAATGGTCTGTACAATTTGAGTAGTGTTGTTCAGTAGTTCACTACCGATAGAATATCGATAGCTGTGAGTAGCTATAAATACTATTGGTACACAACAGTATATCAATACAGCACACTTCGATACCGGTACCGCTACCGTCAACAATAGTGGTACTTACTACCGATTGTGTTGACAGTAAGTACCGGTACTATAAGGAGTACGATAGTAAGAACAGTACCGATGCTAACGATAGTGTCGATTGTACCGGTATTACCGATTGTAAGTTCGACTTTGAGCTTGAATACTATCGATTATATTACTGTATATTGATTCTATTGTAATAAACCAAGCTATCGATAGAATCTATAGACCAAACGGTATTAAAGCTACCGGTATTCGAGTTATCGATATTTCGGGGATACTATTAATGAGCATGACGTAGGAATAAAGTATAGTAGGAACAACTTAACATTTTAGGAGGATATCGAACAGTTTTGCTAGGTACCATGTGTTTGTATGCGCGCGCGCCGCCTCAAGCATTGTATAAATGCCAACACACTAGTAATGATGCGTCTGAAGTGTTTCATCGTGTAAGGTCTATGCACAACGGCCGGCGCGCGGGGCTTCACGCACTGGAAAGCAAGAAAATAAAATAATTATACACTTGTGACTATCATTTTAAGAGTAACCTGTTTACATACAAAGTTTAGAAAAATCAAAAGAAAATGCATTGACATTATGTGAATTATTTATTGCGAAATTGCCATTGTACCAATGGAAAGGGGAGGCGGGGTGCGGCCTTGACGTGATGACTTGAAAAAGTCGGGCGACCTTTTATTTCGAACAGCTCATTTTGCTTAATGCAATGCGCGCTTAGTGCTAATTCAGACACGGCGATAACCGCGCGACTGTTCACACATCGGCAGTTAGATAGCGGACAGTTTTAAAGCTGGAAGTCGAAGAGGAGAGCGCGTCTGTAGTTGGTAGCTCAGACGTAAATCGCACGGTGCCTGCAATGCTACTCAACTCTCAAAAGACCTCCATAGTAACAGAAGCATGCGCTATGGGCGATACGCTGGGACACGCCGGGCACAGTCGGGCGCGCTTACCGGGCGTGTGTGTCGCGCGGGGTGTATGACACGCTGGGCACGGTCGGGCGCGCTTACCGGGCGTGTGTGTCGCGCGGGGTGTATGACACGCTGGGCACGGTCGGGCGCGCTTACCGGGCGTGTGTGTCGCGCGGGGTGTATGACACGCTGGGCACGGTCGGGCGCGCTTACCGGGCGTGTGTGTCGCGCGGGGTGTATGACACGCTGGGCACGGTCGGGCGCGCTTACCGGGCGTGTGTGTCGCGCGGGGTGTATGACACGCTGGGCACGGTCGGGCGCGCTTACCGGGCGTGTGTGTCGCGCGGGGTGTATGACACGCTGGGCACGGTCGGGCGCGCTTACCGGGCGTGTGTGTCGCGCGGGGTGTATGACACGCTGGGCACGGTCGGGCGCGCTTACCGGGCGTGTGTGTCGCGCGGGGTGTATGACACGCTGGGCACAGTCGGGCGCGCTTACCGGGCGTGTGTGTCGCGCGGGGTGTATGACACGCTGGGCACGGTCGGGCGCGCTTACCGGGCGTGTGTGTCGCGCGGGGTGTATGACACGCTGGGCACGGTCGGGCGCGCTTACCGGGCGTGTGTGTCGCGCGGGGTGTATGACACGCTGGGCACGGTCGGGCGCGCTTACCGGGCGTGTGTGTCGCGCGGGGTGTATGACACGCTGGGCACAGTCGGGCGCGCTTACCGGGCGTGTGTGTCGCGCGGGGTGTATGACACGCTGGGCACGGTCGGGCGCGCTTACCGGGCGTGTGTGTCGCGCGGGGTGTATGACACGCTGGGCACGGTCGGGCGCGCTTACCGGGCGTGTGTGTCGCGCGGGGTGTATGACACGCTGGGCACGGTCGGGCGCGCTTACCGGGCGTGTGTGTCGCGCGGGGTGTATGACACGCTGGGCACAGTCGGGCGCGCTTACCGGGCGTGTGTGTCGCGCGGGGTGTATGACACGCTGGGCACGGTCGGGCGCGCTTACCGGGCGTGTGTGTCGCGCGGGGTGTATGACACGCTGGGCACGGTCGGGCGCGCTTACCGGGCGTGTGTGTCGCGCGGGGTGTATGACACGCTGGGCACGGTCGGGCGCGCTTACCGGGCGTGTGTGTCGCGCGGGGTGTATGACACGCTGGGCACAGTCGGGCGCGCTTACCGGGCGTGTGTGTCGCGCGGGGTGTATGACACGCTGGGCACGGTCGGGCGCGCTTACCGGGCGTGTGTGTCGCGCGGGGTGTATGACACGCTGGGCACGGTCGGGCGCGCTTACCGGGCGTGTGTGTCGCGCGGGGTGTATGACACGCTGGGCACAGTCGGGCGCGCTTACCGGGCGTGTGTGTCGCGCGGGGTGTATGACACGCTGGGCACGGTCGGGCGCGCTTACCGGGCGTGTGTGTCGCGCGGGGTGTATGACACGCTGGGCACGGTCGGGCGCGCTTACCGGGCGTGTGTGTCGCGCGGGGTGTATGACACGCTGGGCACGGTCGGGCGCGCTTACCGGGCGTGTGTGTCGCGCGGGGTGTATGACACGCTGGGCACGGTCGGGCGCGCTTACCGGGCGTGTGTGTCGCGCGGGGTGTATGACACGCTGGGCACGGTCGGGCGCGCTTACCGGGCGTGTGTGTCGCGCGGGGTGTATGACACGCTGGGCACGGTCGGGCGCGCTTACCGGGCGTGTGTGTCGCGCGGGGTGTATGACACGCTGGGCACGGTCGGGCGCGCTTACCGGGCGTGTGTGTCGCGCGGGGTGTATGACACGCTGGGCACGGTCGGGCGCGCTTACCGGGCGTGTGTGTCGCGCGGGGTGTATGACACGCTGGGCACGGTCGGGCGCGCTTACCGGGCGTGTGTGTCGCGCGGGGTGTATGACACGCTGGGCACGGTCGGGCGCGCTTACCGGGCGTGTGTGTCGCGCGGGGTGTATGACACGCTGGGCACGGTCGGGCGCGCTTACCGGGCGTGTGTGTCGCGCGGGGTGTATGACACGCTGGGCACGGTCGGGCGCGCTTACCGGGCGTGTGTGTCGCGCGGGGTGTATGACACGCTGGGCACGGTCGGGCGCGCTTACCGGGCGTGTGTGTCGCGCGGGGTGTATGACACGCTGGGCACGGTCGGGCGCGCTTACCGGGCGTGTGTGTCGCGCGGGGTGTATGACACGCTGGGCACGGTCGGGCGCGCTTACCGGGCGTGTGTGTCGCGCGGGGTGTATGACACGCTGGGCACGGTCGGGCGCGCTTACCGGGCGTGTGTGTCGCGCGGGGTGTATGACACGCTGGGCACGGTCGGGCGCGCTTACCGGGCGTGTGTGTCGCGCGGGGTGTATGACACGCTGGGCACGGTCGGGCGCGCTTACCGGGCGTGTGTGTCGCGCGGGGTGTATGACACGCTGGGCACGGTCGGGCGCGCTTACCGGGCGTGTGTGTCGCGCGGGGTGTATGACACGCTGGGCACGGTCGGGCGCGCTTACCGGGCGTGTGTGTCGCGCGGGGGTGCGCGGGGCGGCGCTACGCGGGCGCACGCGCCAGCTCGTAGAACAGCACGTACGCCTCCGCGGACACGACGTTGCGCGCCGCTATCGGCGAAACCCTGTAAACAAGTCACGGAAAACGTTAAAAAACGTACAAAATTATTTTTAAAAAAATGCAAAGTAAATAGCTAGGGCTTGACCCCGACTTGCCAGTTGGAGCCTATAATGGAACGCGCTCACTCAACAAAAACCGTCTATCGGGGACCAAGGTAAAAAGTTCCTTAGCTTAGCCGTTCGCACTATGAATGTGGAAACAAAAAAATAAGGCGAGTATTACCTGGAGTCGTTATACTCGTGCCAGTCCCCGGTGTACGGATGCTTGCAGTATGCGGTGTAGTGGCCCGAGTATGTGGTGCCTGCAACACACAATTTATTTATATATTATTCTCCGTACTCCTGGGCAGGTATACTTTTCATCACGCTACAATCAATAGGAGCAGAGTAGTGAAGGGAAGTGTTAGGAAAACGGGAGAAATTTTTATCTGTATGTTTGATCGCGCATCACGCGAAAACTACTGCATGGAATTAAATGCGGTTTCACAAATTCATCAATGCATTGCTAGAGGGTCGAACATAAAGGCACCATTTTATGGAAGTCCATTATTTTTGAAACCCACTGGCACAGCTAGTCTACACTAATATTATAAAGAGGAAAGATTTGTATTTTTGTATGTAACGAATAAACTCAAAAAGTACTGGACCGATTTTAATACTTGTTATTTTATTAAAAAAATTTAAAATTTCTTTTAAATTTTTTTTTTAATATCAGACAACATCACATACATTGCTCCAATCCCAAAGTAAGTAGCTTTTTTTTTTTAAATAAAAAATACTTAAATACAAATATAAACACCCAGACACGGAACAAACACAAGTATTCATCACACGAATGTTTGTCCCGGGTGGGAATCGAACCCACGACCCTTGGTTCAGAATGCAGGAGTCACTACCAATTGAGCCACCGAGCCAGTCGGTAATGTAGAAAGCTACATTATCACTAAGTGACATAGGCTATATTTAGTTTAAAAACGTTTATCTGAAACACCCACAGCAAAGCGAGGGCGGGTCGCTAGTTCCTAATAATTTTATGCAAGAATATAGGTAACTATTAGGAAAAGACCTCCCTCTTCCCCGCTCGATGTATCCCTGTCTCTTTCCAACCTTTATATGCGCTAGTGTCCGTACCTGAGTGGTTGCTGACCGCGTAGAGGTTGTACACGGGCGCGGCGGACTGCGACGCGGCGTACGGCGACATGTCCAGCCCGGTCAGAGGGAACTCGACCAGCACGTTCAACTTGCCGCGGAACCGCTCAGTAGGTGAGAACCTGTGCGCACACACATATTAAATTAGCCTTTTTTTATATAGTAGCTCGACCTAATGGCTTCCCTACGCCTGATGGAAAGCGATAGGGAAGCCCAAGTTGCTGTGACAACGGGCAAGTAATTGGTCAGTTGCCACCGCCATGCCGGTCCAAGCCTAACCCCCCACGAGCTCCGTTAACCCTACTCACCGGCGGAAACACGACCCGCCGGTTCTACCTAAATATATATGTCACCGGAAAATAGCAAGAATCGTAAGTTGATTAATTTCCTAGGTAGTTGATTAACTTTCGGAATATAACAAACGGTAGTTGAAATGTATTATTACATAATATACAAATATAACTTATAGGTGACTGACTGCCTGACAGTAATCTATCAACGCACAACCCAAACTACAGGACAGATTGGGCTGAAATTTGGCATGCAGGTAGATGTTATGACGTAGACATACGCTAAACATTAAAGGATTTTGATCAATTCTACCCCCAAGCGGATAAAATAGGGGATGAAACCCTATTCCACGCGGACGAAGTCGCGGGCACAGCTAGTTTTATTTATAAGTAAATAGGTTTGAACTCAACTTGCTTGGTTATAAGCTACGTTTGAGCCTGCTCACCTAACAAAATCCTATTCACTTTTTCCTGATAGTCTGCTCGCTTGCGCTTTTTAAAACGATATTATTTTATTGTATTATATATTTTAAAAAAGGCTAACTGTCGAGTTTGTTGCGGCACTTCTTCTCGGCAGGCTACACGTCGAAGTGCTGGTAGGAAAAAAGTTTGACGTGCAAAAGTATTACTAGTGAATCTATTTGCAGAAATAAACTATTTTATTTTATTTATTTTATTTCCTATATTGATACGTATGTTCAGCAGGATGCACTTACCGCTTGAGATGCAGTACGAGCACTTGTGGGAACTTGTGCACCGTAAACCACTTGAGGCACTTGCGGCGCACGCCGCATTTTGAACACGTCTGGAACGACGCAACTTAATATTATGACGTATATTATAACACAACATAGGACTTGCGTAAAAAGACGACAAGTGTCTCGGTCTGGAGGGAGTCAGAAGGCATGTAGTTTATTCTTAGTTTGACTGGCTCGGTGCCTCTATTGGTAGTGACCCCTGCCTTCTGAACCAAGGGTCGTGCGTGGGTTCGATTCCCACCCGGGACTAACATTCGTGTGATGAACACTTGTGTTTGTTCCGTGTCTGGGTGTTTATATTTGTATTTATTTGTAGTACCTTTGTTGTTCTGATACCCATAACACAAGTGATTACGCTACTTACTTTGGGATCGAAGCAATGTATGTGATGTTGTCTGATATTTATTTATTTATTATTTATTTATTCTATCCGTATATGTCACACTGGTTCAATTTATAAGTTGATTTATTATAGGTAGGTATAGCAAACAGATTCATGTGACGTAGGTACATATTATTACATATACCTACATACATTTTATATAAGTATGGTAGGAGGGACACACGTCTCTCCGGGCATCCCGACCCCCTTCAGACAAAGCGCTCGTAGGGGACCACCAGCGAGTTTTGTGGGTATTCTCCACTAGATAGGAGTGAGCCCCCACATAGGGATGCTGTCGCCTAAATTGCCGACGCTGTATAAACACGGCAAGAATCCTTCACGGTAATGATGTATTTAGTCGCAGAACGTCCATGTTTTAAAATGTCCAATTTTAATCATAACGTCATGAACATTGGACTATTTGAGTGAAAAGTACCAGGAGCACATAGATACGTAGGAAGTCAGGTTAACTTGCTTAATGTCAACGTCAACTGCTGGACATTGGCCTCTCCCAATGACAATTGTCATTCTACGTTAGTCAAAATTTTGGTCTTCGACTTCTGACGCATCTATGCACTCCTGGTACTCTTCGCTCAAACAACCGCCGATCTTGTGGCGATAAAAAGTGGGCATATTGCAACTTGGACGTTCTGAGACTAAACGCCCGGACGTTCGGCCCTCAAACTAGGACAGGTCGCAGCCGTACCCCCACATAATCCAGGTATCACGTACCCTGGTGTATGTGTCGTGGCCACATCATAGAATTTACCCATTTCATGAAATGTTCACAGTCTATTGGCCATATCATAATGTGGCCAGGCCAGATCAATGATAAAAAATCGTTCGACGATAGGGCCAGCTATACTTCTATTTCATGAAACGGTCAGTCTCAATCGATCATATCGTGGAATTATTTAATTGGTAGAGGCGCTGTAAGCGCCAGTGTTGCCATATTGCCGACGACAAAACAAAGCAGTAGTGCAGGATACTGACCGGTTTCTCGTCGGCGTCCAGCTCCTCCTCGCGCGTGAAGTGCTGCAGGCACTGCTGCAGCTTCAGGTTGCCCGTGCGCGACGGGATCGGCAAGCTGCGAGGACGAGACGACCAGTTACTACACATACTAATACTCTTCTGGCCGAATATGCAATGTGACAAAAATATTTTCAGGCAAGTATTTACCATTCTGACAGTGATGGACAAGTGATGCATAATTCAGCTTGGTCTATTGACGTTAATGCCTAATGTTAATTAATTATTCTTTTATTGTTATTATATTGATGCAAAAGCCAGCATTATAAATAACCCAAGACATGCCACGCTGGGGGCCCCACAGCGCCACCTAGCCCCAAACTAAGCCGAAGCTTGTACTATGGGTACTAGACAACTGATAAACTTACTTAGATAATTTTTTTTTGTAAATAAATACATATTATACATAGAAAACACCAAGACCAATACATGAACACAAATGTTTGTACTGTGCGGGAATCGAACCCACGACCCTTGGCTCAGAGGTCACTACCAAATGAGCCACCGAGCCTGTTATATTACAAACCTTAGTGGTTTATCAAATGCTGTAACACTTACTATTTCTATTGTAATATTTCTTTTTTATGTAGATAAATAAATTTAAAAAAAGAATCTATAGTAAATTTTTTTACAAAAATTGTACTATGAACAGAGATAACAAAATCAAAGCTGGAATCTCGTCCACAGTCACTGTAAGAGATAGATACCTATGTCCCTTTCTCAAAAACAGATTTTGAGAGTTGTATGGCGCGAATGCGAATGTGACGTCAACCAAACACCAATCTACAACAGACTTCAAAAAATGGACCTTTTTGTTTTGCCTGATGCATTTGTTTTGCCGCAGTTTCATTCGATCGCTCACATGTATATTACACATTGTTATTGATAGCTATCTAAGGTTGTAAGGAACCACTTACTAACGACTGTTGAGGACCTGAGGTCCCAGAAGGGGTCGGAGATGACGTTGTCGTGGTTGCAGTGCAGCGTGCTCTTGAGCTGGCCCACGAATATGTCGCCCACGCGGCTGTCCTAGTGCGCAGGTAGCGTAACCGTGTATGGAACCCCTTGGTGGCTCACCTGAGGTCCCAGAAGGGGTCGAAGGTGACGCTGTCGTGGTTGCAGTGCGTGCAACGCAGCGTGCTCTTGAGCTGGCCCACGAATATGTCGCCCACGCGGCTGTCCTCCGTGCGCAGGTAGCGTAACCGTGTATGGAACCCCTTGGTGGCTCACCTGAGGTCCCAGAAGGGGTCGAAGGTGACGCTGTCGTGGTTGCAGTGCGTGCAGCGCAGCGTGCTCTTGAGCTGGCCCACGAATATGTCGCCCACGCGGCTGTCCTCCGTGCGCAGGTAGCGTAACCGTGTATGGAACCCCTTGGTGGCTCACCTGAGGTCCCAGAAGGGGTCGAAGGTGACGCTGTCGTGGTTGCAGTGCGTGCAACGCAGCGTGCTCTTGAGCTGGCCCACGAATATGTCGCCCACGCGGCTGTCCTCCGTGCGCAGGTAGCGTAACCGTGTATGGAACCCCTTGGTGGCTCACCTGAGGTCCCAGAAGGGGTCGAAGGTGACGCTGTCGTGGTTGCAGTGCGTGCAGCGCAGCGTGCTCTTGAGCTGGCCCACGAATATGTCGCCCACGCGGCTGTCCTCCGTGCGCAGGTAGCGTAACCGTGTATGGAACCCCTTGGTGGCTCACCTGAGGTCCCAGAAGGGGTCGAAGGTGACGCTGTCGTGGTTGCAGTGCGTGCAGCGCAGCGTGCTCTTGAGCTGGCCCACGAATATGTCGCCCACGCGGCTGTCCTCCGTGCGCAGGTAGCGTAACCGTGTATGGAACCCCTTGGTGGCTCACCTGAGGTCCCAGAAGGGGTCGAAGGTGACGCTGTCGTGGTTGCAGTGCGTGCAGCGCAGCGTGCTCTTGAGCTGGCCCACGAATATGTCGCCCACGCGGCTGTCCTCCGTGCGCAGGTAGCGTAACCGTGTATGGAACCCCTTGGTGGCTCACCTGAGGTCCCAGAAGGGGTCGAAGGTGACGCTGTCGTGGTTGCAGTGCGTGCAGCGCAGCGTGCTCTTGAGCTGGCCCACGAATATGTCGCCCACGCGGCTGTCCTCCGTGCGCAGGTAGCGTAACCGTGTATGGAACCCCTTGGTGGCTCACCTGAGGTCCCAGAAGGGGTCGAAGGTGACGCTGTCGTGGTTGCAGTGCGTGCAGCGCAGCGTGCTCTTGAGCTGGCCCACGAATATGTCGCCCACGCGGCTGTCCTCCGTGCGCAGGTAGCGTAACCGTGTATGGAACCCCTTGGTGGCTCACCTGAGGTCCCAGAAGGGGTCGAAGGTGACGCTGTCGTGGTTGCAGTGCGTGCAGCGCAGCGTGCTCTTGAGCTGGCCCACGAATATGTCGCCCACGCGGCTGTCCTCCGTGCGCAGGTAGCGTAACCGTGTATGGAACCCCTTGGTGGCTCACCTGAGGTCCCAGAAGGGGTCGAAGGTGACGCTGTCGTGGTTGCAGTGCGTGCAACGCAGCGTGCTCTTGAGCTGGCCCACGAATATGTCGCCCACGCGGCTGTCCTCCGTGCGCAGGTAGCGTAACCGTGTATGGAACCCCTTGGTGGCTCACCTGAGGTCCCAGAAGGGGTCGAAGGTGACGCTGTCGTGGTTGCAGTGCGTGCAGCGCAGCGTGCTCTTGAGCTGGCCCACGAATATGTCGCCCACGCGGCTGTCCTCCGTGCGCAGGTAGCGGCTCCACGCCTCCGCCGCCTTCGCAGAGTCGCTGCAAAGATACAGGGTCAATGACACAACATGCAAAACCCTTATGTACTTGAGATGCCACACTGGTGGATTACAAGCGTTATCAAAGCAAGAGCGGCCACGCAGCGAACACGCTGTATTAGCTCTTAAAGGGATTCCCTCGATTAACCAGTCGGTATCATCATCATCGTTAAACTTGCAAACGTCACCGGATGGACATGGGCCTCCCCCAACGACAATTGGATTTCGGGGAGTCACCATTCTTGGCAGGAAGGTTGGTGACCGCAGTAGATTATCAGTCTTGATATTACCTTAATAGTGGACCAAATGCGACGAAACTGTCTTGTCTTCTACGACACCCACGGGATGAGATGGGGTAGTCCATTAATTTCATTCTAGATACGCACAGGATATGGGTCGGTTAAAAAGATTGAAGAGTCACAGTGTATTGAAGACAATAGTCATTCAAAGAGCTCACCTGAGATTGTCGTCGATCTCGGTGAGTATCGGCTTCGGCTTGATGGTGACGCGGTTCACGTCCTCGTGCAGACCCTCCAGCAGGTACCGCAGGAACTCCTGACACAGACAAGTAGATACATCAATTAACAAACAGTTCAGTACTTGGTAAAGTGGCTTATTAACAGCGATTTTGTAGCCCATCGAGGCTAAGCGTATGCCGAAACGCAGGCGGCCCAGGTTTATTACATTTCATTCATTCATTCATCATTATCAGCCTATTGCAGTCCACTGCTGGACATAGGCCTTTCCAGTTGTTCGCCACTCAGGGCAAACATCTGGAGGATATACCCATAATCGCCACGCTGGGCAGGTGGATTGGCGATCCCAGGGCGTAGCTTCTCGCTCCGGGGACGCTGCTGCCCGTCATAGGCCTGTGGTATTTAGCTACGCCTTTAATAGTGATGGGCATACCTGCGCGTCCTGCTGGCTAAGGCGAGTATACCCGCGCGTCCTGCTGGCTGTAGTCCATGAACGTGTCGAACCGCTGCACCTGCGACTTGAGCCCGGTGGTGTTGACTGCGCGGTCACGCCGCAAGCAGTAGGCGGGTATACCTGCGCGGCCTGCTAGCTGTGGCGGGTATACCCGCGCGTCCTGCTGGCTGTAGCCCATGAACGCAGCGAACCGCTGCACCTGACACTTAAGCCCGGTGGTGTTGGCTGCGCGGTCTCGCCGCTAGCAGTAGGCGGGTATACCTGCGCGTCCTGCTGGCTGTGGCGGGTATACCTGCGCGTCCTGCTGGCTGTAGCCCATGAACGCAGCGAACCGCTACACCTGCGACTTGAGCCCAGTGGAGTTGACTGCGCGGTCACGCCGCAAGCAGTAGGCGGGTATACCTGCGCGTCCTGCTGACTGTGGCGGGGATATCTGCGCGTCCTGCTGACTGTGGCGGGTATACCTGCGCGTCCTGCTGACTGTAGCGGGTATACCTGCGCGTCCTGCTGGCTGTAGCCCATGAAGCGTGCCGCGAACCGCTGCACCTGCGACTTGAGCGCAGTGGTGTTGACCACGCCGTCGCGCTCGCCCGCTCGCCACAGCTCCTTGATCACGCTCGCGAACGCTGCAAGGATGAAAAGAGCTGGTCAATGCGACGCTTCTATACATATGTATAGTACCGGGTAACGGATCGTGCGTGCTTCGTATGGTACGAAGCTGACAGCCAGACCATATTGACAGAGAGTTAGGTCTGTTACTAAGTCGGGCTGCCTGGTGAGCATTTTATTTCCGAGTCATTAATTGCTCCGCTCGCTTCCGAGTCAAAAGTCAAAGCCACAAAATATAGTCCACGCGAAGTTGCAGGCATCAGCTATCGTATGATATAAGCACAGGCCTCTCCTGATTGCCATTCACCGGTTGCCGGTCCTGCTCTACTCTAACCCAAATTTTCCCCGCCACTCTACGTATATCGTCCGACCATCTGGGGCGGACATCCGCCTCCATCCCTCTCCTCCAATTTTCCATCCTTCCCTCGTGCCAAGTGTCCCATTTCCATTTGACGACATGACCCTCACTTTGTTCGATTGCGTATTTCGGAGTTAGGCATTCGGTCCCAAAGACATGGAACGCTCCAGGGCCCTAACGTGCTACAAGTCTATGAAGGGTCATTCCGGTCAGGGCACCAGCTAGCTATATGTAAAAAAAACAAGTGCTGCTCACCCCGCATCAGCGCGCCCTTCATGCAGGACAACGTGGTGTTGATCTCGGCAGAGTACTTGTCCGCCAGCAGGTACTCGAGCAGCGGCCGCGTGTTAGACAGGCACTGCAGCACGCTGTTCATGAAGCACGTGTTGCCGATGTTGCGCAGGCCGTTCAGACCTGGAAGACACGGAAAAAAGTTGAAGGTACCTACACCGAACATGCGAGGATGGGCCACACAGCGCCATCTAGTGCTGAATGGCGATTCTTAGGGAAAAAAGTGTTTTTTATAAAGAATTTTAGGTTTAGCTGAAAAATGCAATAAATCTAATTTTTCAACATTTGACCTTGAGTATTTTTTATGCACACATCGGATCGATGGGGACTTTTCACAAATTGTAATAGTGGTTCCACCAAAAAAGTACCGAAGCGCGTAGAGAAGAAGTCTATAGGCGATTTTCGGTATCCTCCGGTGTGAGATTTTTTTCTGCCATGTCCACTCTTACGACATCCAGCCAGCACCTCATGTTGTAATTCCTTGAATAGTGAGGTCATCTATTTCCTTAATAGTCAGACGGCATGCGTTTTATGTGACAGTACCATCGGAGACCTGAAACCGATCCGCTGCGTCGCGGACTCCTAGGCTACAGCGGTGTGCTTGTTTTTTATTTATTCAGTTTGGGATTGCGCTTGACTGCAATTCACCTGATCGGTAAGTGATATCGCAGTCTATGGAGGAGCTCACCCAGCCAAAACCGATTCAGTCTTCCAATGGGAAGATTGTACGTCTCACGAGAAAAAGGAGCCTGGCAAAGAGTCATAGTTTAGCTCGTTCTGTTATTTAATTTAGCTTATTCATCATCACCAGCATAGGCTGCAATAGTGCAGGTCCACTGCTGGACATAGGCCTCTCCAGTTGGTCGACACTTAGGGAAAACATCTGGAGGATATACCCATAATCGCCACGCTGGGCAGGCGGGTTGGCGATCGCAGGGCGTAGCTTCTTGCTCCGGGGACGCTCATGCCCGTCATCGGCCTGTGGTATTGAGCTACGCCTTAAATGGTGATGGTTTTGTTGCAGTCATCTGGTTCTGACTGTCAGTGCAGTCGTCTGATGCTGCTGCCCGTCATCGATCTGTGATATTTAGCTTATTATTTCAATACAAATGTGACTCACCGCTCGCATGGCTGGAATTGTTCTCTGAGCGCGTGTCGTGCGCAGAGTCGGAGCGCTCGCTGCTGCGCCGGAGGCCGCTCGGGCCGCTCTTACCGCCGCACAACTCCTGCGCACCAACGGGCTGACATTAGAACAAAGATGGCGGCGGAGCCGTCGAGGGCGTCGCTGGTGGCATGTCCATTGGTTTGACAATCGAATTGTCTTATAATATTTGATACATTTACTCCAATATCCAGTTGAAATATTGAAACTACAAAGTTAGAACAGAAAGAACAAACATTTCTGTTCAGTTTTTTTAGAGGCTGCTTTAAAAGACATGAATATTACACAAACTGTCATGGGTGTCACCGGTAACCGTCAAACAATTATTTTTCTGTTTCAAGACTGTTACAAAGGCTTTTAATGTTAAATTTACTATCTAGTGTTTCTAACTGCAGAGATAATAATCGAAGTAACCAAAAATGCAAGTAGCGTCGAGAAAATTCTAAAACAACATTTAAACAATACCCTTGAGACAAGTTTTCATGTTTGTTTTGCGTTTGAACTTTGTATCAAAGCATATTTGTCTTAGTTTTAATATTGGTTCTGAGTACTACATACCTCTGAGTAAGATTTGTGCGAGTTGAGTGATATTTAGTACTTAAAGTAAAAAGCTAAAAGTTTTACTATGAAAATACGACACCGATTATAAAATTTCTTCATTTTAAATTCTTATAAGGAGTCGACCATTTAAATAGCAGGCAAGGTAATCTATTCGGTTGTATATCGATTCGGTTGTCAAGTTTTGCAGCTAGTAAGAAGTTATCGACACTTTATTAACGATTGCCTATCGTGACATCAGCGACGCCCTCTTTACAATTCATATATTAAGGCCAATTTTTACATTTTCCAACTCGAACATAACAAAAAAAAAAATGTTAAGAGTCTGCGATAGAGCGCGCTCACCCAACAAAAACCGATTCGCTCTTGCCTTGAAAATCTAAACATCGTATCTTTCGGGGAACATGGACTCTGGTAAAGAGTTTCACAGCTTAGCTTTTATACTAAATGTAATAATTGACCTTTCAAAACAAAAATACAATAAAAAAACATGCTTGTTGCAAAACTAATACAAAATGATAATACACTAAATTATTTTTGCGTATTTACAAGACAACAGAAATGGTTTTGATGATGAAAAAAAAAACGTTTTTTATTGACTTACCGGAAAAAGCAGCCGCTAGAAATAACCAAACAAAACAAACAAAAACCAGCGCAACCGAAAAAGACCTCAAAATATTACAAAACAAAAGGATAATCAAAAATATTTCAATAAAACACCAAAAACAAAAATACCATTACGTATTCAATCATACTTGTTAATTGATAAAGATGCAGATTAGCTCAAAGTAAACTTTCTGTTATTATTTCAAGGATACAAACTTACTCTTATTTGGGATTTTCAATTTCAAATTTATTGTAAATCAACTGTTGAATTTAGAAAAAACGCATTTACTGCGCAAACACAAAATATGTAAATACCGTGGACCAAAGATGAGTCACAAACGGCGAAAACGCATGCCATCTTATTCCAAATATAGTCAAAATTTTCATTTCTCAGGAAAGCCAACAATTTCTATCGTACTACAGCTGAATTGCGTGTACATTTTCAGTCATTTCCTTCTCTCAGTCTACACTCAGTACCATTCGTGCTAGCGTGACTGCGGCGAGATGCGCGGCCCAGCGGCTGTGCTCCCGGCCGGCGACCACGACGCGGCGCGCGCGCCCCCTAGCGGCCTGCGCCGGCGCAGCGACGCGCTCTAGCCCGTTGGAAAATTATGGATTGGTGTGTTGCTATTACTATCAAGTAGCAAATATATTTACGACTAGTTAAAAAATAATGAAAACCATATTCAAAATTAAACACAAAGTATACCTCTTAAAAAGAAAATGATATAAAAAATTACTTTCCTTCTTCTTCTACTATATAGCTTTACATTTAATTTAAAGTTGAGACGACTTCTTTTTGAGCATGCTTCATTTTAGTCGCCATATTACTGATGGGGACATAATTTGGTATATGCACGTGAATTTCATCTAAAGGTCAATTTATACTAGCGCAGATTAGAAGCGCATCGAAGAGTATTATCCAATGACCGCGCGTCTTTTTAAAATCTCAGAGATAATTGCTATGTGTGTGCATTACGTTATAGAGTTAAGGTTAATTTGTTATATTTCGTTGTGGATAGACGCTTCGATGCGCTTCGACTCTGCGCTAGTACAAATTAACCCTAAGACCTTTAAAAACACGTCCGTAAATGGCGACTAAAATCCAACCGCTCATATTTTGCAGTGGAGTAGACAAAAACGTCGTCCAGATATATCACCTGGTACGTATTGACGCCATACGTCCGCGCCAGCGGCAGCCGCGGCTGCGAGGGGCGCGCGTGGCCCGGGGCGACCGCGCGCGGACGCGGCTCGTAGCACCGCCGGCACCCACACCTCATGCCGCAGCGCGAGCAGACTCGTGGTCACGCATGCTAGTATTATCAACGCCTCGTAGTACGTTAGCATGCGAACGCACGCGTCAACGGTGATAATTAGCCGCTAGGCGCACGTGCTTCAATACCCGATTACACTGTCGATTTCGATTGAAAATAGATTGTCACTGGTATGGCTCAAGCGCAGATTCAAAAGCTTATTTTATTTTGTATTTATTGAAGACACAAGTTTATCGTCTAATTGGCGTCAATATGTATTATTCCGATTCAATATATGAAGTTATCAGTTTTTTACGTAATTGAATGATGGTTTGAACTTGATTGTATCCTCGGGCTAGGTTTAGATTCGTTGTTAAAAGCAATTTTCAATAGTAGATGTCTCCACTTATTGCCTTAGTGTTATATGTTTGAAAAAAAATTGTCTTTAAATTTGTTTATGTTTATTATAGCAACTTATGAGTTCCCTTATTTCGCATCGATAAATATTCTATCACTGTAGGTTTTATCACTTTAATTTTCTTTTTTAAAAGCGTCAAAAATTATCACACGTGTCTATAGTTTTTATAAATTCTACTTTTAATTTGTTACTTTTAAGTTCACTTGGAACATTCACAACGTGTCACTTACGTCTGTCACAATTATATTGATTTATTTATATAGGTACTGTCACAATTATATTGATTTATTTATTTAAACTATTTATTGAAAGATGGAATTATTATTATTATTATAAACTGACACACTACAAATTACATAGGAGACCAAACAACAATTAAACTAAGAAAAAATCTGTAAAGTAAATTTAGATAAAATAATAGGTAATTAACAATGGACAACGGTATGTAGAAAAATACCAGATGATTTGATTTTATAGTCACTTGTTTTTTTTTTGTAACGGCACACTTTTCACAAAGAACAGTTTTGAAAGGCGCTTCACATGGCAACCCTTCACTTGTTCGAAGCTCACTCGAACCGCTTGGGTCGAGGCATTGCTCACGTAAGTTCAACGTGTATCACTTTCAGCTGAGGGCAAAGCCCGATTTTATCACTGGCAAGGTCACTGAGATTTCACTTTTCTACAATTCTTCAAAACGGCTGTCATTTTGGAAAGCGCAAAAAAACGTTGGTTGGGTGTCGGATTGCGTTCAAGAAGAAAATATGGCGGGCGGATTTAAGTGATTCCGGTGGGAAAAGGCATTTCGTTGATGAAAATTTCGTTGTGACGTCACGGGGTGACGGTTGGAAGTCGCGAGGTGTACTGAGTCGCGCGCGCCGAAGTTACGCCAGACAACTTTGCCAAATTTCACAATCGACGTACAGTGCGACATGTTAAGCATTGATCAATTTTATAGACAATCGGACATCTCTCGAAAGACATTAATGATTCACCCCAAAGATATTCAGACTATATATACACGCAAACGTCATCCAATAATACAAGTGATAAAATGGTCGACGTAGCTATAGCATGGTTTAGTAAATCATGATGATATTATGACCTTAATTTATTTATTTACTTTATACGACCATAAAGTTAACTAACTACACTTAATTCATAGCTGCCTGTGTGGACAACAATTCATTGTGAACCAGTCACAGACCGAACCAAAAATTGCTATTTGACATTTAATATAAGGATAGATATCACATTAATCAGTAGCTTATAATGTCGGTAATTAAATTAAATTATTTTAACTCCGTTTCATCATTTCATCAGTTCAAGCAAATCCAAGTTACTATAGTAAAAGGACGTGAGAGCATACTCTCTCTTCTTGCTATGCCAAGGTAATAGTGATACTTTAATAATGAAGTATATTTGCTATCTTTGATACGTTGTATAATAAATCACTTCAATCAACGTCATGGAATAGCTTTATTTCCTACTTTCTCCACTATAAAATACTATAAACAATTAACTTATTTAACGGTGACAACTACGATCTTCCTTTATTATGTAGCACCACAGATTAATAGCACTTCAAATGCAGGAATACCTAACTTGTGTCTGGAAGGACACGATTAAAAAGCAATTGTTTTACGGCCGAATTTCGGCCTTTGATAGGGTCAGGCTCAAGGGTTTATGCAAACAGTGCTACTGTGTATAAAATACATCAGCATCTCGAGATTATTTATACATAATAACCTCCTGATGAGCTTTGTTATTTTAAAATCCAAATCCCATGGTTTAACTATAATTTCTGGAACACTGGGCATTAGGACAGCAACAGTGACCATGTCTCAAAATTACATCATTGGCCACATTCCTTCCAGAATCTAGGGCAATAATAGAAAATTTATTGTCTCCGGCACTGATCAGCGGTCGCCGCAAACAGGTCGATCCATCCCGATGCATGTATTTCGCGTCTGTCGCTCACACAGAGCCCGTCTGCTAGCCCAACTGTACATAATCGTAGCTCAGATCGGCCTAAACGCCCATTGAGCCATGCCGCGCGTCCTTGAACCCAGCCCGTAAAAATAACTGCGGTTCACACGATCAGATAAGGGTTTTGTCACAAACGGTTAAAACCGAACCGAGTTTTAGCAAACTCGGCGAGTCTTTGGGTAACCGTGGTATAAGACTTCGCATTACATTGCATTTCTAACAGTGTTCTAACTTAGTGGGTGGATATAAAATTATAATAGGTATCTTTTGCAGAAATTTCTCTTCGTTTTTTTTTTGGGATTATCGAATTAATTTCTAGTCTTTTATTAATTTGTGTCGAAAGTGTATTAACTTAGTGGGTGGATGCTGCTCTTAAATAGATATTAGACAACAGGTACATAGCAAACCCAGTAAATTTCTTTATTTTAGAAAAATATTGATGTTTTAGGGCATTGTACTCAGTGGACTGTTTAGTCAGTTCATCATTTTGAAGAGCAAATAAGAACCATTTTACGCAATACATAGGACACTCATGTGCATGCGACGCAGTAATCTTCACAATCAAATCATCGTTAAGAGCTAAACGAGTGATTCATTCGCAGTTTCGCACCAGCTATCGTTACGGCGAGCGCCCGCCTGCCCTAAATAAAGAGGGCAAATTGACCTAATTTCGCGGTG
Organism: Conogethes punctiferalis; assembly: GCA_031163375.1. Classification (NCBI taxonomy): domain Eukaryota; kingdom Metazoa; phylum Arthropoda; class Insecta; order Lepidoptera; family Crambidae; genus Conogethes; species Conogethes punctiferalis. Next base: position 4,069,706 of record CM062077.1, on the reverse strand, counting down.
TTTAAAAGAAACGCTTAACGCAATGAAGAAACGCGAACTGTTAAGGCCGAATAGGGGGAAGGAATTTGTGGGCAGAACTTTTAGAGATTGTAACATTTTTTTAAATTTGTAATGGACATTAGCCACCTGCTACTAAGCAGTCGTGTATCAGGAGTCTAAATAGGCAGAGAAGAAATGTTAGTTTCTGCGTGAAATAAAAATGCACAAAGATTCGTTTCAACGATAACTACAAATCCTAGACTCCCAGTCCCGTGAATAACCATCAAAAACTGTCAAAACAAAATTAACATTTTCCGGGAACATGGACGAGATAGGTACAGTCGTTTAAAACAGATTTTTCTATGGAGCTCTGTTGCGCGAATGTAACAGACAGCCGAATCTCTGTCTAATCAATAACTTTACTCGAATTACAGAAAAAAACATTTTAAAAATAATTCAATATTTGTGTATCTTGGACAATAAAAGATTTCAATACACATTTTTTTGGACCATTTCATTTCTAAAATGGACCAAAAGTGAATGAACATCGGTTTGTTTCTAACTCTCAATATAGCACGCGTCGAATCATTTGTGTAAATATTACAGGCAAGACAATGCACGTGAATTTCACACATACAGAGTGATATAAGAGGTCCCACGCGATACCTGCTCCGACCGCATCACGATACCGCTAAACTTTGCAGATAACGAAACTACGTCACTGCTTGAAGGCCATATAAGTGGAAAGATGTCTTTATTTGCCCTACACACTTACGTAAATAATTTTTCCGATGGTAAGCATTCTGCCAGTTAATTATTTTTATTTAACCTATAGGGAATTTATATCACAATTATTTTTATGTTTGTATTTTAGGTACTCATTTATCTTAAAATAGACAAAAATAGGTATCTATATAAGAAACTGTAAAAACGAAATCAAATATATCTATCCCTCTTACACAAAACAATTTTTCTATGGAACTCTTTGGATCTCTCTGTCCAATCTGAGCACCAACATAGTTCAGATTTTCATATTAAAATTTAAAACTTTGTTACGAAATTTGGCCTAGACATTTTGAACCATCCGTGTGGTTTGTACGCGACCTCGAATACAAACAGACGCAAAAAGCCCACGTAATATTCACATTTCTTTGTTTAACAAAAGACTAATTGACTAAACAACAACTGTATCGGTATTAACGACGACTCAAATATCATAAAAGATACAAGTTAAACAAAGTTTGAAGAAGAAATTTCTATGTTTTTTTGCTTTCATAGAGTGAAAAGGTAGTCAATATGCTACATAACAAATACATAAGAAGATTAGAATTTAAACAGTGCCAAAATGTATGCTCTTCTAGCAAAACTATTATGGATCACACCAAATATAACAGACTAGATTGATGAACCAGACAAAGACGCATGTATGACCTACAAAGGCAGCCAGGCAGCAGCAAGAGAGGAGTGAAGTCGTATTGTGATGCTATCATTGTTGCAGCAACTGAAGTAACGATCACAAAAGTGGAATAACAAATAAAAAATCAACTTACAAGTCTCGCCTCAGTCCCGCAAGAGCTGAAAGCTTTCTCATAATGTGTGTTCAGATTGAAGACAGTAATGCTTCGCCTCCTCAACGGTAGCTCGTCCATTGCTGACTCCAATGTCCACGAACGGTATAAAATGTTTTTCACGCTTTGATTGTTTTTATTTAAATTCCTTATCCACATCTATATCATATGGTTTAGTAGTTCTTAAACTTTTATTGTCTTTTAACACTTCTTCCTTATTGTACTCTCTCGATTTACTACCAAAACTCAAACATCGTCTTAATCATTCTCCATTTTAAAAATATTAAATATTTTTAATACATTCACTAAATCACTACACTGTATAACACGATTAAATTATATCACTTCACACTTTACTAATACCAATACGAAAATTCGATTCGAATAGTTACCTACCGCTTTCAAACTGAAAATGGATTTTGTTCACTATTTGACTTCAATGTCTACAATATCACGTCTATTTTGGAATTTCACTTTGATTTCTACTTACTTCTATCCTAAATTTAATTTTCTTTTAAATATGGAGCCCCGCGTACTAAAACAACTTACAACACAACTTACATTTCCAACTTTTAATTTTTGAGAAATTCCAAATCATCGCGTATGTTCACATGTATATCGCTCGCAAGTGTGTGATAAGATTACCCTGACATTGTTTTCGGTATCACATAGTCCGAATACTTATGATATGAAGTTTCAGTAATCACTATGCCAACTGTATCTTCACATAGACTTGATTCTAATTATAAACATGTATGGAAAATGATAACCGCCGGATTCAAAATTTCTTTCGAGAAACAACTGGCAGGAAATGGAAAACCAATTCTTTTTATTTAATGTTGAAGCGATTCCTTATTCATCATAGCAGGAATGGATACTTCAAATCCACAACTTTTAATACTTAATGGGTTATCTAGTACCCACAGTAAATGCTTCGGCTTAGTTTGGGACTAGATGGCGTTGTATGGCCCAGTCTGGCATTTATTTATTTCCTCATACACCATCCCCAAAACTTTTGCTAACTTCACTCCAGCACGTGATAAATCTGAGCGCTACTTATCAGTGGTCTTGTCTCAAGCTGAATCGATCATATTTGCATGAACGCATCTAATCTAAATAGCGGTTGTTAAGTCCTACACACAGCAAAACGAGAGTCTATTTTCAATATGCTGTTCCCGAAGTCACAACACGCATTCGCTCCAGTGATTCATTTCAATTCTGTGTCACTGGACCATTTTCCTTTTAATTTTTAGAATGGTACAAATTCAAAATGCTTCATTCGTTTCTGCCAGGTTATATACTTGAAGCAATTTTATATGATTTTTTGTTTATTAATTCTATGTTATACAAAAAAAAATAACAGACAATGCTGTCATACTTTTACCACAATTCTAGCTATGTATCCAATTGGCAAAATAAGATTTAAGGATATTAAAGTTAAGCCGGCATAGTTTAGTTATCTTCGAAACAAGGTCGTATGCATATTAGAATTTGAAATAATCTTATAAAACATCACTTTTAGAACGAACAAATATTTGTAAACCCATTAACGACAGTCACTAAACTGCTTTCATATTTCGCATTTTTCTTATCATAAACTGATTTATTTCTGGGGTACGGTCTCAATTTTAATTTCACAGCAACAATAATATTTCACACTAAAATCCACCATTTTACAATCTAACGCATGACCATGACGCAGGCCACTTCTGACGCGAATGTAACAGCAAATATTTAAATCACAATTATCATGTCTGAATTTTGAGACTACTGCATGTGATGTAACCGAACGGACTCTTCGCGGTATTGACAAGTGATGTAACAACACATCAGACTGCTGGCGATAAACTGTTATCGATATGGATAATAACATCGATAAGGTCATTGACAATTTCAGAAGGTATTTTATTAAGCTGATCGATCTCAAAGTAGAGCTTTTTTGTCTTAAAGACATCAACGCAAAATACCATAAACATGTACAAATAAACCATTATGAACGAGTTGCTAACTTCAAGAATAGATAAATAGGCTATTCCACCCTATGAATAAAAAAAACTAAAATTATGTTTATATGATAGATCATAAAAAAGTAAACCAAGAATATTAATATCAATTCATAAAAGTGAAAAATAAATTTAATATTTCCATTTTAAAATTCATGTTTTTTAATCTGTCTCCAATTTGGTGAAAACGCTGTACGCCATGTTGGCTAAAGTTTTGACGTAATCTGTCTTGTAAACAAATAATCTCAGTACTGTGTCTACTACATTTACTACAATAATTCGAAAATTCTTAGTTATTATTAAATTAACACGTTTCTCGATATTCCGGCGCTATAATATAATTTCATCATGGAAGATGGTTTTATGAAAGCAGAAAGCACTAATCTACCACGAAGACATAACCTATGAAATATTAGTTTTGCAATATTGTGAATATAATTTTGCAAGTTTTGAAGGTCTATTAAATTGCATACTTACATCAAAATAATCTTCACAAAAATAGTATTTACTCTTTGTGGACAATAACTTCGAATCTCTTCATGCTATCTTTAGCCACGTATTTCTCATTTTTAAATCTGTTGGCACTTGTATCCATAACTTTTCCGGCGTTTTAACACTTCTATTCTTACATTCAGACACAAGACACCAATGATATGGACTATAGTTCATTTTGTATTTGCGAAAATAACTTTAATCTCTCAGTGAAGCGTAATGATTACTATAAGTGTGACGTAAAAGTCACGGCGGACTAGAGTCGTGCTGTTTTCGAGCAAGTAATTTAATTGAAAAATTAAAAGTCGTTTTTCTTTATTATTTGATATTAATAAAATATATCTCTATTTTTCCGTGGTATTTTATCACTAAAAGATACATTTCAACTACTTTTTGAATGAGACCGGAATAGCCTATTAGCAAGAACATATAGAATTAAGTATGTACATAGTATTACTGTTACAAATTCATAAGTACGTAAATAAATCCCCCCAAATGATGCAGGCTGATGACGATGAAAATTAAAAGTATGTATAGAGAAAATAACCTAAATATCGTCATTTAGGCATCACTAGTAGCGCGATATCTTATCAGCTGACGGGCGATTGTGCACACCTGAGCAGATTTTTCCGCGAGGCTGATCTTATGTCACTATCTAACGATAAAGCTGACTGGCCTTCGGTATTGGAAGTTGATAAAGATCCTGCTTTCAGTAAAGGGAGATACAAATCCAGGACTCTACCCAGAACGAACTTTCATATTTTGTTGTTTCTGTCTGGCTTTTCATATTGTACCTAATGAATTATGGTATATTCTTTTTTACAAATCATAGTATATCATCAATGCCTAGCCATACAGTCTCCGCCGGGCCCCGGCAGAACCAAGAAGATAGGTAGACCCAAGTAGCACTGGCTTGACGTCATCACCGAGGATGCGCGCCAATGGACTCGTAACCAGGGATGCAGAGGACCGTCCAAAGTGGAGAAGACTAAGCAGGAACGCGGCCACGGGCACAACCTTTGGATGCAAAAGGGAATAACGCTCTGATGACGAGTGAGCTCATCAATCAATCAATGGATTGGTAATGCCTCAAATAATTGAGTTCTTATTAACATGACTTTATAGCTACCAACTTTGCGTATATTATGTTATTTGACATTTATAACAATGAACAAGTGAAATCCTTTGAACCAGCACTTAATGTGGTTGCGGTTTTCAACATTAAGTAAAGGGACGGACATGATCTTACACCTGATGATAAGCGTCACGTCAGCCCATGACGCTGCGTTACTAAATAATAATAAGTCACAAATAGTTAGCAGATTACTACTGTCCGGCATGACTTTGTGTACGTAATACGTGATTTTTAGCCAGTTAATTGGGATGATGACTAAAAAATAATTTAATGTCCATCAGATAGATTAATGAAAAATATTGGATACGTATTTTTTATTTTGCCTCTTGTTCAAAAACTTACGAAGATACATTGAATTTAAATGTCACATGACGTCACGTTAGAGTACAAAATATACTCTAACGTGACGTAGTTAGCCCCCACTCCGTAACTTTAATGCGCTATATCTAAGTATTTTCTTGTTATTTCGGCAAAACAAAAAATACGGGTCTTATATTTTTTTATTATCTAAGAGACGGACTAATTATTTTCTTCATTTTCATACCTTGTCATCATCCGTATTATCCTCATACAACCGACAATGTTGGGGTGAACACACATCAGCCCAAAATCGGTAATATTACCATTGCATAAAAGGGATTTCTACTACTTTTTTATATAATAACTCGACATAATGGCTTCCCTACACGTGATGACAAGCGAAAGAGCAGCCCAAGTCGCTGTGACAACTGGCAAGTAACTGGTCAGTTGCCACTGCCATACCGGCCCAACCCTAACCCCCCACGAGCTCCGGAAACCCTACTCACCAGCAGAAACACGACCCGGAGGTCATTTCGCTGCGGTATTCTATAGGGTGGAGGTCCTTCCCCGGGCGGGCAGCTCAATTCGAGCGTAGATTCGCTATACCCTACCTTTCTTATAAATACTTGACGTCACAACGAAAATTATCCGCTCCCGCATGTCAAACGACCAATTCAATACAACACCATTACGTATACTTGCCGAATAACAAAATTCGCTCCCTTGAAACTCAACCAACGTGTAAATAATACTGAAAGTGGCCGTCACGCGCGCGCTAACATTTAAACAAAATCTGTAGAAGGC